>OZ010603.1:62762564-63362564 GCA_963932145.1 Acanthosepion lycidas | reverse complement strand
TAGTATAATAAAGAATTTACTAATATTACACCATATCTGATTTTATTATGCAAATCAATATTTTCACAATGAAATGGGTGTCAGCCAAGTGATGTTGATAAAATTTTCAGGATGTATTAGGTTGGTGCAAAAATAATGTCGTTTTCTCACATATGTGAGAAAACGACATCATTTTTGCACCAGCCTAATATTTATATGAGAAATATATATATTGTTCAAGTGTTGACTGCAGGATCAGAGAATAGATAAAATTGATTCATTGATTCTGATTTAGCTCAACTGTCAGTATCATTTTCTACATATGCTAGCAAAACAAAGAAATCTGCTTCAAAAGTGCTGCTTGGCTTCTGATTGGTCCACAATCAGTGACTTTATATCTTGGTTGGGAACAGATCTTGTCTCTGATTGGCTCACTAGAGTGATGTTCATATCCTGGTCAGGATACTTTCTCATTGCTTAGTCAAAATATGACTTCATAGCCTAGCAATTCTGAATATACATCTATTTTTAGAAATGGTGAAATTTTGATCTTGTTATTATTTATTTTTATTTGTTTTTCCATGACTACACCATCACTCAATAAATTTACAATATCTTTTTTTTTTCTCTGAGGTTATGTCTTTCTTATGACCCATTACATTCTTCAGATATCTAAAATTAAATAAATATACATAACTATTCTATTTTATATATTTATTTATGATATGTTAACACAAGTTATGTGCTAAGATCTCGCAACACCAAATAAATCAGTGTTAGTATTTCTAATGAAAAACAGATAAGCTGAAATTCACATGTGGTGAATTTGCTAGCCCTATACCAACTAACTGACTTTGGTTTCAGAGTTTTCCGTCTTCTTGATTGGTTACCAACCAAAGCTAGAGAGCCTAGTCTACACTGCTATTAACCCAGTGTTTCTCAATTAATGTTCCATGGAACTCTAGGGTTTTGCAAGAAGTTACTAGGGGTTCCACAAGAAACAGTGACAAATAGGCTAATGCATCATTTTTGTTTTATTTTATATTTTTAATTTTACTATACATACATCTCTATATATATATATATATATATATATATATATATATATATATATAATATTGTTGGAAAATCCTTGGTTATTATAATAAAGACATAAGCTTCTTATATTATTTAAAATTATAATAATCATAGGGAATGTATTTAGCAATGTATGTATTGCATCACTGGTTAGTGGACAGGACCTGTATGTGGCAGATTCTTGTATCACTGAGTAACTCACTCAAGTACAGGACACATGAACGATGTCCATATATTATGTTCATTATGTGAACTACAATAAAAATATAAAAGTGATAGATATTAATAATGGTATATAATAATTTTTTTATGTAGAATTTCTCTGAGACATGAAAACTATTTCAAGGTTTTCACAAGGGTAAAAAGGTTGAGAAATGCCTAATTAATCACTAGCTGTGTGGAGAAGAGAATGCATTCATTCCTTTCCAAGGGTATCGGTGTTATAGCAAACACAATGGCTGTGGCTTGGAAAACATTGTAGTAGGCATCTGTTTCTCTTGTGATAATGTTTGGTCAAAATTCAGTCCTTTGGTGATGAGAATGGAGTGATCTTTCCAGGGTGCAGGCCTGAGCAAAGGAATGCAGCTCATTACATTTGAAGTCAACTTGGCTGAAGGAGTTGTAGGAAGTTTGTCAGTGTTGACAACCAACTGCCTTTATGGCTCCCATCTGGATTTTCTCTCTGGCTTTACTTCCATAGCTTTTTCTGCATTTGGATATGGCTGCATGGCAGTACAGGTTTAAAATCAGCACTTTTCCTGGCCCTAGATCAGGACTTGTCAAACCTTTCAGACTAGAGACACCCTTTTGTTTCTCTTCCTTCCCCAGTAACCCCCCCCCCATCCATTTAAAAGCTCTTTAAATCTTAAAACTTGCACTAATGTTGGCAATTAAAATGTTAACTAAGATGTATGGAAGGTTAAGAAATTTGGATCAGGTTCAAAATCCCCACCTCCACCATCAGGTTTAGAATCCCACCCCCACCCGAGAAAAAAAAACAATTAAAAAAAAGCAAGCAATGCTCAATGCAGTATTAAATAAGTCCCATCAAAATAAGTTAAAAGCTACTTGGGTAGACATAATGAAGGTTTTTGATTCTGTTGATTGTCAAGCTGGGTGCCTTTCTTTCATCTGCACTGAAGAATAAATACAACATACATGTAAACTAACTAAAATTAATCTCTCAGTGTCATTCACACAGGGTCCTGTTTAATAGCAATAAATGATTGAAAAAGGACCCTGTTTAACTATAATTGCTTCCAACTTGATTTCTTATTGCTATTTGCTATTTTCAGGCAGAAATCTCCTGCTTTGGTGAAGGACCTGTCGTACATGTGACTCAACTTGAAGTTGACTGGGGTACCATCTCAGTCCTTGCTGATTCCAGTCGTGAAGTCACTTTATTAAATGAATCTCCAATTGTGGCTAATTTCACAGCTAATATGGTATGTAGCCGAATTGATGCCTGCCCTATTTATATTTGAGTGTGTTTTTTTGTGGGTACATATGATTGTGTGACAACCAAACATTCTGTTTTCTTACAATTGATGATTAGTCCTTTCTTCTTGCTTTCCTTTACTACCTTTAGGAAATCCTGTAGTTTTCCTTCTGTGTCTACCACCAATACAATATGGGATGGTAGAATGAAAAGGTAATAGTCGGTGGCACCACCATATCTTGACATCATGTGAATGTCCAAACTTGTAGAAATTGTGCTTCCACATCTGGTAATTCAGTGTGAACACTGGCTAGTCTGCTCATGATAAGTTGGTATGAATTATCAGAGCTTGACCAGAGCAAATGGATAAGACATTTTATATCTGAGAATTGTGAAGGACATTTGACATCCTTCAGTCTACATTCTCATGTGTGTACCAAGGATTGCTGATGCAAGATATTATCACTCACCATAGACAGTGCAGTGGCTGACCACAGGCCCTTAATGACTATGACCAGAGATATCTGGTTAGCATTGTCTGCAGTATCAGACAAGCAATACTGGTTCAAATCCTATCCAAAACTGATACAAAAAGTACCAGATATAAAGATCTGTCTGAAAAGTAATGGGACTTGTGTCACAAACAATTTATTTCAATTCCAAGCAACAAACTACATGGTTTCCCCTTCATAGTAATCCCCATCAAGTTTAATGCACTTTTCTATCCTTCTCTTCCATGCTTCTCTGCACTACTGGACTCTTCTTGGATGCCACTCAGCTCCATCATTATGACTATCTTGATGGCCTCCATGCTTTCAAAATGGCTCTCCTTGATAATCTCCTTGAGCTTGGGGAAAAGAAAAAAGTCACACAGACCAAGATCCAATGAATAGGGAGGTTTTTTCTGTACAGTGATATCTTTCTTGGTCAGGAGTTGCTGTCCTGCAACAACTCTCGTCTCTTCTCGTGCACTGAGGGAAGCAAATACCACTGGATCTCTTTGTAGACTTTCTGATTGATCATCTGGCCCTGTGGTAAGAACTCACTATGGACGATGCCTCTCGCATTGAAGAACTGATAAGTCTCATTATTTTTCAGATAAACCTTGTATATTACATTGGTCAGTTCAGCATTCTTTAGTTCCATGGAATATGAGAGCAGAACATCTACCAGGATGCTCTTGTTGACACCACGACATTGTCAGTTTTCATATCTTGCAAAACCAAAATGAGGAAACTAATCTGCAAACAAGAAAACTCATTAAAAATCTAATAAATGTTACTTTTAACTATTAACATTTTTGGAGGTTCTTCACATTAAAAGGCAGTAGTCCACCATGAATAAAATTTGTTTTAATCTTGGTATGCATTTTGAACAATAAAGTATTAGGTTGGTGCAAAAATAATTTCGTTTTCTAACAGATGTTACTATGTGAGAAAACGAAATTATTTTTGCACCAACCTAATAATTTTTAGTCACATGACACTGTTACACAACAATAGTATGTAAACTCATGTTCACCTCAAGCTCCATACCATTAACAACATATATGATCCACTTGCTGACTTTTATCTTCAATCTTTGAAATTGTCCATTGATTGTCAAAAGTGCTTGGCACATTACCCACAATTTCAGCAAGCTCATTTGATAGATTCAACCCTACATAAAAAAATTATTCAATGCCTGGACAAACTCACCTAAAGGCTTAAGAGACTTTTCTTGTCCATTCCATTTAATATATATATATATATATATATATATATATATATATATATATATATATATAAATATAGTTTTAAGGTGTGGTATATTTATAGAATAAAGTGCTCAATATCAGAGATAGAGCATAAATAGAATAAATAAATATATAAAATAAACAATGAAAATAAAAACAAGTAAAATAAATTAACATAAATAAATAAACAAGCTGCACCCATCAAAATAACCACCAGAATGGATTACCCATAATGTACCACTGATCCATATATATAGTCAAGAAAAAATCCAACACACGCGGCCTGATGATTGCATCTAGCATGAAACAGCTTGTCACCTCTGAGTGTTGACTTCAATGTTCACTTGATATATATATATATATATATATATATATATATATGAAGAGTATGTGTTGCTGAGTGGTTAGAATGCTTGCTTTTCAAATATGAGATCCGTTTTCGAATATCATGATAATCAATTTGTCAGGAAGGGGACTTCTTGATGTTATTAGTCTGTGGAGGTGAGGCAAAACCATGCCATGGGTTGATGAAAGCCATGTGAGTGAAATTGGTCAGACAGAGCTGTTTGGAACCTGTTGATGGTTGTGCTTGTGACTCCCTCTATCCCTTGCAGCTTTCAACAAGTTCCTTCCCTCTGTCACCTCCGCCAGACCATATTCTGTCATACACTACTCAGCCTAAACCACAAGTGGACTCTGCAGGTGTTGAACAAATGTGCCTAAGTGACAGAGATTGGCTCGATGCCCTAGCAGACAGGTGTGGTCAGAAAACAAGTTGCTGGCCATTATACATATACTATGTACTATATATTATAGGCAATATACACACATACATACACATACGCACATACACATACTATATATATATATAAATATATATATATATAAATATATATATATATATATATATATATATATATATATATATATATTACTTCAAATGGTATTATAGTGAATACTTTGTATTTGAAATAGATGCCCTATTTCTATTTATTGAACAGTATGTATTGCACCTATTGGCTTGCATATTCAAGAAATTTTAATAAAGGAAGTATGTTCCCAGCAGGGATCGAACGGGCATTTCCCTTTATAGAGGAAACTACCATTTGATCCAGTGTGCTTTATTGCTTAGTTAAAAAGAACATTACAGCAAGTAAAATTCTATTTTTCCCTTTTAAGAAAAGCTCATCCTCTTCACTCAGACTATTTTCTTGAAAGCTTTATATCTGCTCAGTTTCATATCTGAAAAGTAAACAAAGCAATTTTTAAAGAATTAATGGATTTATTTTTAATCTGACATTTTCTATTACTTCAAATAGTAGATAGTTTTTATATGACAATGAACTCTTCTGTCAATTACAATGTATGAGGATCTGACAACCTCATTCAGTTTTTATGTTTGTCTTGTATATGACACTTCAGTCCCACTAGTGACCTGCATACAAGTCCACATATTGTGCAACAGCAAGGATCTTGGAACATAGCAATAGGAATATTTGCTGACACTTTTCACTGTTGTCTTTTATCTCTCAGCCAGTCAATACAATTGATTTTAAAAGTTTTTGAAGGCATCTTTTGGAGAAGATTATCAACCAAACCAACTCGTTCATTTACTCAAGTCCTCTAGTCTCCACTGAGGAGCATGGGACTGCAGCTCTCAACTCAGTGGCTGTGGCTGTGGCAAGTCAATTTTTACAGGATGGAGTTGCTAGACCCATGTCCAACCAGTTTTAAATTCAGTCATCTTTCTCCTAGACTGGTTACTAACCAAGGCTAAAGAGCCCAGTTGTCCTATTTAACCCATAGCGAGAGTGGAGAAGAGATGGATTCATATTGTTCCCAAAAGTATATGTGCAAAAACGGATGTAACAAACTTGACTGGAATTTGAACTTGGCTCACTGAATTCTAAGCTATGTTCTAATTCTATATGCAGGTGATCTAAGCATTAGACCTTCTGCACGTCTGTCTTAATTATCGAATTTTATATCACTGTATATCTAACAATTTCCCTCTTTTTATAGATTACCTTAGCATATTTATCTAAGCCAAATTGTTATTATTATTATTACTATCCCCACCACCATCACCATCACCATCAAAATAATCATTATTACCACCACCACACCCATTATTACCATCACTATCATCATAATAATCATTATTATTACTGCCACCACTACCACCACCCTCATTGTTTTTATTATTACCATGATCTGTAATAGTATTATTATTATTATTACTACCACAACCACTACAACCATCATTTTCATCATAATTATCACTACAACCAACACCCATCTCCTCTCCATTATTGCAACCACCATCATCATAATCATCATCATTATTACCACCACCATCATCCTTATTATTATTATTATTATTATGCTTATTTAATCCATCCTAAGCTAAAACGTTTTTTTCTTATTCAGCTGATGCCGTTATAGACCAACTGTTTGTATTTTTCAGGTGCAATCCCATTCTGTATTCCGAGTTTCTCCAAACAAAGGCAGTATTAATGCGGAAGGAAAGTTTTCACTTGTGATCACTGCTAATCTGAATGATTGTATCAGGTAAAAGTGATAAATTTCAAAGAATTCATTTCATTAAAACAGGCTAATATCTTTTTTTGATTAAATCTATAATTATAACTTACCTGCAGTGTCTTTACTTTTTTTAATCAGTCTTTGTTGTGCCCAGTTTATCTTGTAAGCCTTCTTTTTAAGATAATTCTTAGTGACATTCTTATTGGCTTAACTGTCATGAAAAAATATGCCACTGTAAAATTGTAACAACTCTAAATATGAAGCTTTATTTGACTAATTCAGCTTTAGCACTGAAAACATTTATTTTATCATAGTAGGTGGTTAGAAATGAGAGGAGAGATAGGAAGGTACTTATTTTATTACCACAGTCACATGTTCAAAAACATACAAAACAATAAAAAAAAAATGACCACCACTAAAAATGATCAAATTTAGTTTGTCAGCATTCATTTGCTAATAAATTTTAGTAATTCGTTCATATTTATTATGGGGTATCCAAAACATTCTCATTTTTTTTTAACCTCTTCAAGATTTCTGTATATTTTTTGAAACTTACATAATGATCCTAGATCTAAAAGGTTTTTGAATGGTCATGCTTAAATTCTTGTTTAACTTGCATCATAATCAACAATTGATTCTTCATCCATTTCCAGGCTTCATTTCAAAGGGCAAGCTAATACACTTAACCTTTATCACTCTGTATTTGATTGGTTTATCCTACCACTGAGGGTAACTCTGATCCCTGAACAATAGTGCATTTGAATTTATTAGTTGTGTTATCATATTCCGCTATAGCAACAGAAAACAACTTTGGGTGAAATTAACAACAAGGATAATACAATTATGTGGGTCTGGAAAAAAATGGAGAGGGAAGTAATATGAATAATGCAGAGGTCTAAAGGTTAAATTGCTTAAACCAGTTTTTGGCAGTACAGTCACTTCCATTCCTTTCCTGAATTCAGTGAGCTTTGAGACTCAATTTTAGATTGATTGATTTGAGTTTACCAGCTTCACCCTTTGCATGCTTTTTAAAGCCAAAACATATTTTGGATTGTATGAGGTTGCTTACAATACCTGGTCTTTCCAAACATTTTCCCAATTCAGTTTACAACAAAAATAAAATCTCCAGAGTTTTAACACTCGTATCCACCTTTATAACATCTGAAACAAAAGGTTCAGTCAAATAACATTTGTAATGTTGCAATATATAATGCTGAAACATTGTGAATATGGCAACAAAGATGACGTCAACAGTTGGAACAATGTTCATAGTGCAAACAAATGTAAAACTATCAGAAGTTTTTTCTTCTTTTTCTCGATATCTCATTCTCTGATGAAGCTTTAATAAAAATGAAACATATAAGATTGATAAACATTTCCTATTTGTTCTTTATCTTGTCTATTTATCTTTTTTCATATCTATCTATCCCTGTCTGCCCATATCTATCTATCTATCTATCTATCTATCTATCTATCTATCTATCTATCTATCTATTTCAGTCTTTTCAGATCTGTCTATCTATCTCATCCTTTTCATATCTATCTATCTATCTATTTATCTAACTATCTATCTATCTATCTATAACAATTCTGTTCATTTTTTTTTTTCATTACAGATTTGAGGATAGAGTGAAGATAGTATTTGAAGGCAGTTCCAATCGTTACATTTATGTCACTGCTTTTGGTGAAGGAAGCACTATATTGGCTGACCCACCTCTCTCTTCAGTTTTAGATCTTGGTCCGCATTTCAGGTAAAAAAAAATATATCTGTATGATTTAAACATATGCTTTAGTGTGTGTCGTACTCTTTGGGTATGAAATATCATTTTGGTTTTCAGATTCCATTTGCCCAATGATTCAGCAAACATTCTTTTTACCCTCATATTTTGCTTCAATATTTTCCAGGTTTTTCAGAGATTATAAATTTTGAATTTTGCTATAAAAAAAAACAAAGAAAAATTTTGAATACTGTGCACTTTTTATTTTTAAATATATTTTGTGTACCAGAAAAGTAAACAAAAAACAAAATGTCTTCTTCCTCTATATGCTGTATCCTGGGTCTATTTCCTGTTCTTTATGAGTTTCCTTTTTGTTTCCATTTTCTTTAAAACTTTACCATTGATCACATTTTCAGTTCATGGTATCCTCAGCATCTTTCTGTAGAAACACATTTCTGTTGCTTTAAGTCTCTTCTTCATCTTTGAGAAGATTGTCCAGCATTCACTGCTGTATAGGAGGATTGATATCATAAAATAGTCCAGTGCTCTTTTGTTTGTTTGTAACAAAATTTTTCTGTTTCTTAATATTCTGCTTAGCTTTTGAAATGCATCTTTGGCTATTCCAATGCATCTTTTGTGTTTTTGTGTTGCACTTTCTGTCTTCTATTAAAATGCTTCCCAGATTTTTATACTTGTTTGATTTTGGTATCTCTAATTTGTAATTTGCATGTTGGGCTCTTCCTATTGCTAAAAACCATGGATTCTGTCTTCTTGCAGGTGATGTTTAGTCTTTTTGTAATGTTCTCAAAAAATTTGTGTATCCTTGCAGAAGTTTTATGTTGATTAGGTTATTATAGTAAAAATAACACATCACAAGTTTTCAGAAACTACATTTATTTTTTAAGAATATATAAAATGGAAAGGAGCTATCTTAAAGTCAGCCATTTGAATTATAAAAACTTATCTTTGGAATATAAGGTTGACAATCTAATTCTTGGAGTGGCTCTGCAAAAACAGAGTGCTTACTTGGTCAATATTGGCTTCTGTCACCTTCAAATTCTTCTCCTTGTGAAGCTATAGTAGACAGGCATAATCAGGTATGAGAGACTAACCATTATTGAGAAATTGTATAGCAATAATAAATAAATTTAATTATTCTTTGTAGAATTGTAGGCTTAAAGTGAGTATGAACTATGACAATTCACAGAATAGCTATGCACTTTGTGAGTTGATGGTGCCCTTCCTGGAAACATTCTTGGAACTTGTTTTCCAGAATGTCTTTCATTAATGTAGTCATGTATTGCTGGATGTCATTTTTTTTCCTTTCAGGGTATTTTTCAGTTTGGGGAATAACCAAAAATCTTAGTATAAAGGATGTGAGTGGAAGTCTTACCAGAAATTTATTTTGGTATTTTCAATTCATATTGCTTAATAATGATTGTGGAATGATAATCTGAAGATTGCAATAAAAATCAACTGAAATTAAAATTAAAGCAATATAAGTAAAAAAAATTGATAATAATTTATTATGTTACAGCTAAGAAATTCAATAATACAATAAAACTAGTGTATGAAAACAAAGATGGTATTGAATTAATAATCATACTTATTATAAAACCCAGGTGGTGTGTATGTGTGTCTGTTCATTTATATATTGGATCGGATTTCCTACATTTTTCAACCGATTTCAACAAAACTTCACAGGACTATGTAAAATTACCTTGCAGTGATTCTGACAGCGCCAAAAATTGGAAAAACACAACTGTTTTTGCATGAAATCAATTTGAAAACATGATTAAGAGGAATCGCTGTCGCCAGAATGAGAGGGGGACAACTCATATCGAGTTATACTTATTATAAAACCCAGGTTGTTTGTGTGTGTGTGTCTGTTCGTTTATATATGGGATCGGATTTCCAACATTTTTCAACCGATTTCAACAAAACATCACTTTTTTTTTGGCAGGTAGTGTTTCTTATTTTCTTCCACACTTTTTTCTTTATTTTTACATTCAGAATGCTTTAAAAATTCCATTTACAAGACAATTGTTTATAATAAAATTCTATTCAATCGGTAGACTCATAACGATTGAAAACAATGTTTTTGTTTGAGTTTGGGTTTGACCAATTCGTAAAAAAAAAAAAAAAAACCCAAAAAACTAATTAAGACATGCGTGTCCGTCAACCTTAAACAATAATCTTAGTTAATTTTATTTTTCAGTCTTTATGATGGTTGATACTTGATCTATCTTTTACTGTTACATCCCTGGGCAACGCCAGGCTCTACTGCTAGTATATATATATATATATATATATATATATATATATATATATATATATATATATATATATATATATATATAAAAGAAAGAGGTTGTAGTGGTTCCAACGAGAGAAAAGTATGTATATTAAAAAGAAGAGAAGAGAGGTGCCGTAAACGTTTTTGGTTGTAATGTGGATTTATTTAGAAAAAAATATTATGCTTTGTTTTACATAATTTTACTACACGTGTTTCTGGTCTTGTGACCGTCTTCAGGTAAAAGCGGAGATTTCCACATATTATTAAAAATAATTAATTTTTTCTTTTGTTTTTCAATGTTAAATATTCTCGATATGAGACATTTTCTGTGTTAGTAATCCGAATTTCTTTCTTGATATATATATATATATATATATATATGAATAATTAGATTTGAATTAATGTAGCCAGTGATTTTTGTAGCTTAATTGTTAAGGCAGCTGTTACATTAAGATAATCTCCCAAGGATTAATGATGCAAGTTCAAGTCTTGTTGGAGATTTATCCTTTATTTCCAATCAAATTTGCTTATTGATGATGAGAGGATTACAATAAAAAGTAACTGAAATTAAGATGAGAAAATAAATAGTTGTCAAAAATGAATAACACCTGACAGTGTTACATCTAAGAATTTCCCTTAATATTATTATATTTAGTGCAATAAAACGCAAGATGAAAAAAATACTAGTTGAAAAATATTCTGCTTGTTTCTATATACAATCATTATGTTTTTCTACCTAGGATCAGAGTGTAGTATCTGCTCATTCCTCAGCTCTTCAGAGCTGGAATCCTTTATGTCTTCCAAATGAGAAATCTAGATAATAATATTAAGCAGGAAGGGATGAGAGAAAGCAACAGAAACAAGGAAGGTAAAAAGTGTGAAAAAAAAGTAGGAGGTAGGCAAGCTACAGAAAAAGAAAACCAGGTGAATGGAAAAAACAATTATAAATACAAAGAAATGAAGAAGAGATAGAGATGAAAGACATTGGTTGTTGGCTGGGTATCGAGAGACAATGAGTGAACAGTTAAGAGATAGATGGATGAAAAGCTGTAAAAATTACAAAACATTATGGAAAAGTTAAGCAAAAGAATAATGAATGAGAAAGTGTAGCACAAATATTTGTACATTACTTTTATTTTTTTCACTTGGATGAAGATTGGAATGGATAAGAGATAGAATGAGAAGATACTTGTAAAGTAGGAGAAAAGAACAAAGGCACGAGATAATAGATAAACTTAGTTCTCAACAACCTTGGCATTTTCAGTGGTCTAATTAGTTAATAATAATTACCTGCTTCGTTAAAGAAACTGAAAGACTAATAATACTTAGTTGTAATCTTAGGGAATGTGTATTTATCCAATATCACTTGTTGCAGAATAGATCAAGCTTAATGTAGGATTTTAGGAAACCCATACAAAAATGGCTCAAACCCCTTCTGCATTTCCTCTTTTGGAGATGTCTCAGGTGCCAGTTAATGACTCCAGTCTGCTCCCAAGGGAGAGTTACTGCCTAGTGAGAAGGCCTCTTTGGGCTTCAACAGATTTTATTTATATTAACCTGATAAAAACCAATGATTGCTAAGAACATCAAAATTTATAGACAAAATTTATCAAATTTATACACAAATCCTATAGATGAATGCTGGGATTACTTCTGAAGCAATAAAAAAATGAACAATTCTGTTTTACTCTTGTATTTTGGTTCCTTTCTGCCTTTTCTCGTCAGAACCTGTAACCACTTGACTGTATCTTTTTTTGTGTGAGAACTTCTTCTTCTTCTTCTTCTTCTTCATGTACTGTGTCTCCTCAGGATGTAGGCAATCTCCACAACTTCTTGTCCCTTGTGGCTCTTAATAAACTCTCTTTCTACTATTTCTCCTAAGCCATGTTCTGCCATCCATTTACTCAAGCTCATTATGTTATGCATTGTTTTCCTCTGCCCCTCTTGCCCTCTGTCTGTCCCATGAGTATCAGATTTTCCAAGCTCTCTTTCCTCATTATGTGCCCTAGAAACCTCAACTGTCTCTTGCTGATGTTAAGTATTAGTTTCCTTTTTGTTTTCATTTTTCTCCAAAACTTTGTCGTTACTCATGTTTGGTCCATGGTATCCTCAGCATATTTCTGTAGAACCACATTTCTGTTATTCCATGTCTCCTTTTATCTTTTTTGAGAAAATTGTTCAGCACTCACTGCCATACAGGAGGACAGATATCACGTAACAATTTAATACTCTTTTCCTTGTTTCTAGTGAAGTTTACCTATTTCTTAGTACTCTACTTGGCTTTTGGGATGTATCTTTGGCTATCCCAATATACCTTTGGATTTCAGTGTCACACTTTCTGTCATCTGTTAAAACATTTCCCAGATATTTAGATTTCCACATTTCACAACCTTCTGCAGGAATTTTTGTAGCTTTCTTTCCATGTCCGCTATCAAGTGGGAACACTATTCCTATTTTGCAAATTTTTTGTTTTATTACTGTCATAAAGTGGCTTTGCTTTTCACTTGCATTATATATATATATAATAATAATAATAATAATAATAATAATAATGTTTTTTATGGTACAAAATTTAACGATAGCTAGGAAAAGCAAAATTTATATGGCATTTTTAAAAAAGCTAAAAAAGAACAACTGGTTTCGTCCCAGGACTTATCAAGTTTATTTTCTGGGATATAAAAAATATATAAGCATGTAAATTAAATGAATATAACGAATGGAAAGGAAAAAAAAATGAATTTCAAGTTTCAATAACATTCAGACCCAGTAAGCATTCTCTCTGTTTACAAACGGAAGGCCCATGGAATCTGATATACAAGGACTCTAGAACCTTGAGGTTATATGATGAGTGGGACCTAGATAAAATCAAAAAATATATATTGTTTGTCTCATTATTTTGGCTTGTTCTTTTTCCTTCTTCATCTCATTATGGTTTAGAATTTTGTAAATTCCATTTATTGAGAATTTTGCTATTTGTCTATTGAGAATTTTATTGATTATGTTTGACTATGCTTTCAAAGTATAGTAAAAAAAAACAAGAGAAATAAGATAAAAGATGTACTAGTCAGAAAATAGGAATAATTGTGAATGCTTCCTGTAAAAAAATTTAATTGAATGATGACAAGAATACAGGGTGTAAGTAAGGTTGCATAAGTGGCACAAAGAATCTCCTCCAAAAGTGCAAGTAGCTGAAAGGAGGCTAAGAGTGGAGATTAACACCTGAAAGGAAATGTTGGAATGGAATGAAGTTATAGCAATTGAATAGATTCCTACAACAAAGCAGATTGCAAACATTATCACAAAACATGGTATTTGTGGACAACTTATATTATCCTATTTGAAAAGGCATTTTTGTATTACCAATTCCTAAGTACCATATTTCCATAGAACTCTATTCTGACAATCAGTTGTGCTTTAATAAGTTGACCTGTTTTACCTGAAGTTGAAATGGGTTCTGCCCATTAATTTCTATATAAACTTATGACCCCCCCCCCATTGGAGGGAGATCGATCTATTTTCCTGCTGAAGTGACAGCTGATTAGATCAGTATACCCAAGAACTGTGACTCTGAAAAAGAATCCCAGCAGGATGTTTTCAAAATCGCAACAGTCTTAAGCTCACCAAGTCTATGGTTAACTATTATCTCCCCTATATAGCACTGTATTACTGTACTTATTACCACCTCCTTTTATGCGCATACAACATCGTTCAATAATCCTCTACCTTGATTGACTCTTAGGCCTTTTATTGGGTGAACATTAGTAAAAAGAAAAGAAAAAAAACAATTATTTAGACTATTGAACTCATTTATATTCATTGCTCTTTTTGATTCCACAGTATTTTCAGCGATTCTATTTTGTAGCTTTATCCAGGAGGCACAGTGGAGTAATGGTTAGCGGCTTGCATTGAGGAATCAGAGAGCCGAGTTTGAATTCCAGTCAAATCCATTACATTCACTTACATGCTAATACCCTTGGGAAAGATATGAATCCTTTTCTTCTCCCCCCAGCTCTGGGTAAATAGCAGGACAGACCAGGTTCTATAGCCTTGGATGGCAGCTGGTCTATTGCAGAAAGAAATGGCAACCTACTGCAGAAAATCTGCCTTGTCAGTCATGTATCAAAAGATACATGATTGCCTAAGTGTGTATCACGCATGGCACATAACTGACTGACTGAACATCTGAAAAAAAAAGAGATGGGGTTTGCTTTTGCTGAGTAATATATCAAGTTGTTTGGCTCATTCTAAGCAATACAAGCCACACAGGCAAATATCATTCTTGGTAATCTTTGTAATACACAGAGATGTACTTCAATTTTCTTCCTGCTAAATAAAGAAGTCCAGACTGCTGAAATCTCCACCATTTACTGTGATACTAGCCACTGTTTACTGTCTATTGACAACATATTTTTGGAGAAGAATGACTATTTCTCTTTATAGATCACAAACCTAAAGAAGGTTTATCAAGTGGATTGGCTGAAACATGATGGTAACAACAAAAGCAAAATAAAAAAAGACATTCAATAGTTCAAATGACTTTGGAATGATAATAATTCTTGCCAATATTGTTACAAGTATTAAAACATGTTGGAAGATTGAAAATCTCCAAGTCAGAATCCAAAAGATAAGAGAAAATTCCTTTTTTTCTTTTTTTACAGCAACCAGTTACTTTGCAAGAAGTTTGTATTTACCAACAAGGGACGTCGTCACCAACAGGTGAATTGGGTAGTAGCAGAGGGAAGCACAGGTACAATTCTGCCCAAAATTAATAATTCAGGATTTGTGAACAAGAGCCATAAGGTGAGCATGATTTTAATTAACTAGACAAACTTTTTACAATAGAATATATTGTACTATTGTTATAATTACTTGTAAAACAATAAAAGATTTAAATAATACAAGACAAAATAATAACAACCTAAAAGCTGAAGAATTGATAAACTAGAACCAAAAATGATTGCCATAAAAAGACATGGAAGACACTTTTTGGAATTTAAGTAAAAGATTATATGAACACAAAAGAGAACTTTTACAAAACAACACACACTATAATAAGTCTGACCATAATTTTAATTTTAAAAATGCTCATCAGAATCCATCTTGCACATTTACAAATCTACCATTTGTCTGTGCATTGAACACTGTTGCCATATTTAGTCTGCTGCTCCTGCTGTATAAATTTTGCTTATTTCCTGACCAATGATTAGTTGTTAAAATTGCTAAATGTTTAATACTTTGCCATATTGCGCCTAGTTATATTTTGGGACCAGAAGTGTATTTGTAGAGAGAGATGAAAAGTTTGTTCTGCATCAGGACTTATTCATGGCTTACAATGAATAATCATAGAATATTTGGTTATTTAGACAATATTAATTTTTGAGGAATTTGTCTGATCAGAGTAAAGGACTAGAGGACACTGAAAATGGTTGGACAATCTAAGAATTTCACAAATTTATTAAATTTATTAATGCTAACAAATGGACATATTAAAATTGTATATAAGAATGTTAAACTCCTGGAGAGCAACACTCTACAACTTCTTGGCCTCATGTTTTCCACTGACGTGATGTGAAGTGACTATATTAAATAAATCACTTGCTGCATCTATTCTAAGGAACGTTGGTTTACTGTATCATGCCAGAAAATTTTTCTTGTCAAAATTCATCTTGCAAATTTATAAATCTATCATTTGTCTGTGCATTGAATATTGCTGCCATATCTAGTCTGGTGTTCCTGCAAAACATCTTGAGAATTCTTGGTGAAATTCAAAGAAGGGTCTGTAATGCAATTGATCATTACCAGTTATCTCAACTTCAGCCACTTTCTCACTGACATGATGCGGCTTCCCTCTGTCTTTTCTACAAATATTCTCATGGCAACTGTTCTTGACAAGTCTTTTTTTTCCCTGCTGCCCTGACTACATGAATTTAAGTGTGCTACTAGATTGGTGACTAGGTCTTACCATTTAACTGTTGATATAGCTAGATGCAAATGTCACTTGTATTCTAATGATTTCTTTTCTTGCACTTCTCCCGTGGTCTTCCTTCTGAATTCTTGTTCCCCTAATAACTACAATGTTAAATAATTTTAATGCAATGTTACTCGTTGTCATCTGTCTTTTTGAACCCTGTTCCTTTTCTGTTCTTCCATCAATCCTCTCTATTCTCAGTCTTCTCATTCTTGCTCACTTTCACACCCTGTAATCCCCCCCCCAATGTATTCCAGTGGCATTATTGCCTTGCTTGGAGTGAAATGAGTAAAGAAAAAGACTGTAATTTACTGAGGTGAAAATGTATACAAAGTGCACTAATTTCTGAATTATCCCTGCGAAATTTGCATCCAGGTTCTTATGACATTTCAGCTTACTTAACAAATTTTCTTTTGTTTCAGTGTGGAATATTAAAAATACAATAGCAATAAAAATAAAAATGTTAAAAGATTGAATGAGATCAGCCGTGTGTCTCGATACATTGGACACTAGAAAAATTTATTTTTTTAATGAAAAATTTTAAAATTTAGCATTCTTCCATCTTAAGTTTTTTCCCTCTGTGCATAATTATAACATACATTTATCTCTCCCCACAGTCCCCTACATATTCTATCAATAAGAACACTACTTTAGTCTGATGAAGTCCTTTTAGATGACGAAATGCATTTCATAGAATTTTTTTCACTTTGTTATTCATAGTACATAGTACGTAGTGTAGGAATTACCAACAACATCTTCACTTATTTGCATCTGGCCCAATCAGGAAAACTTTCATGTTGGAAACTTTTATCAAATTAAAAGTACCTTGCAAATTTTATATCAGGTCACTCTGTGAGTGCTACTGGCATGATGTAACCCAGCTGCCACATGCTTGTGTCATCAGCAACTAAACCTTTCCCCCACCAGGCTTTTCTAGTGAGAAAGGTAGCTAGACACCCAGCAAGACATGTCAAAGGGTGGTTGGACTCGTTAGATATGTATGCAGCCATTGTGATGATAAAGATAGTATCACCAAGTGGAGGACTTGCTAAACTGAAGGTTACCTTTAGACTAAAGTTGTAGTTGAATTTCTTTCACCACTTTCATCTAAAGTATGCCACACTTATTAAGAGGAGGAGTATCGCTCCTACTGGTCTTGGGTGCCAGCGGTGGATTACCTCAGTAACCCTGAGTTTTCGCTTACCTGGCGATTGGCTCGGAATCGGCTGCCTCTCAACGACAAGGCTTTCATATCGGGTTTGGCGGATTTGCCAGACTGTGAACGGTGTGGTCTTGGTTTAGAAGAAACAGCTGCGCACGCCTTCTTCCATTGCCCCCGGGTCCGCCCCTTATGGGACCGTGTCGGTGAGCTGACGGCTCATCTCGCTCCCGAACAGCTTGTGTCCATTGATCGCACATACGCATGTGACAATATGTCGCCCCCATATTCCGGGATGAAACGGATGGTGTTTCTGACGCTGCTGACCACAGCTCAAATGGTGATTTGGACGACGCGAAAGGAGGAAGTCTTGCGAGGCAACCGTCTTTCTCATCATCATCTAATCCAATTCTTTGAGCATCAGCTCAGGATGAAGATTAGATCTGATAGAAAACGATTGCATTCGACAGTCTTTAGCGAAAGGTGGGTAAAAGAGGCAAGCTTGCTTCGTGTGAACGGGGCTAGCCTTGATTTTCTCTTCTAGGTCAACCTATGGCACATCGGGGTGGCTTCCTGTGGAACCCTCCCCTTGGTTAGGTTAGGTTAGACAAGCTTCAGTGTACCTAGTTAATGTGAGTAAGTGTTGTTCCTGGCCTGTTACCCGGCCGTTCTTCGGTTATGATCCGAGTCGAGATTCCCAACCTCCCCAGTTTGTTGGCCTCCTTTTTATCTCGACTGGGTCAGCTTTACATTTTCCCTTTCCCGCATAGTGTTTTATCCGTTTCCCACTCCCTTAGCGAGAGAGCTTCTTGATTCGGTCCCCTGGGCAGAATACAGCGGTCTCTATTTTGAGGGTTGGACGGGACCTACTAACATCAATTATATTTAGTTTGCATTTTGTGTTAATTTTATTTATTATTTGGTTCATCTCCTTTCCCCCCTCATTCTATCATTATTAGAATTTTTAAATTACATATATATATATATCATTATATTTTTATGGTCTGGGGCGCATTTTGTGTAGGTCCCCCCTTGTGAGTATGCGGTATTATGGTGGGAGGAGGATTGATTGGTGATGGACAAGTTCTTTTGGTGAATGTGTAAATTGTAATGTACGAATGGGTCGTGAATCTGATTAGCTAGGTATAGGATAGTTAGTTTGGACCAGCCTTTACCCCTCCCCTTCATCAGCCACGTGCCACAATTTTGTATTTTACAAAATAAATCCCCTTATTAAAAGAGAAAGTAACTTAGATGGAAAATTCTTCAAATCTTTCAAAATATAAATCTGTGCCCTGGATTTTTTTCAAATATCTCCATTCCTGAAAGAATTACTCCTTTCCCAAGACAACATGCCAGGTCTATTTAATCAAGATTCATTATGCATAAATGAATACCTCTCTATCCTTGAACCTAGATATGTGGAAGGAATTGATTAGGTGCTCAGCTGTGAAGTAACCCTACGACCACACCTGGTCAATTGTACTGATGATGATGATAACGATTCAGCAAATTATATTTCAAAGGAGCAAAATATAAAAAAAAAGGAGACATAAATCTTTAATAATAATAATTGCATTTTGAAAATATTAAAAATTATTTTATTTAAATGTCCTTAATCTCATCAAAATCTGACAGGTCATATCCAGAAGAGAAAAGTTCAAATTAATTTTAAAAAATGCCATCGATTACTGAAATGTTTTTGTTTAATTGATATAGATTTTACAGCTGTTTAGCCACAGGTTAAAGATATTTATTGGTAGTAGAGTTGCACCTTACAGTTTATAGTAAAATAGTGCTCAGCCTAAAATATTGTTTACAGTATAGCACTGCTAGTGTTGAACAGTAGCACTAAAATTCCAAGTCATCTATATTTTACAAAAATTTTCATTAGTTCTAATGAAATATGGTGTAATGATCATGTTATTGCTGATTAAAATAAGCATTGTTTTTATAACAGTCCAACTTAATGTTATAAGTAATCAAAATTTGTTTTTCTTTTTTCACACAAAAAAGTTGGCGTTTTCCATTCTAGAAAAATTGCATATTAAAACTTGATGTTAATTTCCTGACAATATAAATTCTTCATTTTTAACTTTTTACATTTGCAAAAAAAAAAGAAGAGATTTTATTTCTTTCACTTAAAAATGATTTTCTTTTTTTTATTACTTGCAGAATGGCAGTACTCCAACAGATTCAAATTCAATCTTCCAGTTGCTCCCTCACCGTTTCAAACTGATGCCAGGAGAAGAAATTTCTGTTAGTCTTGTTGGCTTCATTGATTCGTACGTAATGCTGGTTACTTTTCAGTTCAACTTTTGATTTCAATCATTTCTCTTGAAAATAAACTCTGTAAATTTCTTTCTTGATAAAAACTGAAAATATATAGTTTTAAACATAGGCACCCCCACCCCTCGCCTCAAATATGTACAGTTAGATTAGATTTATAAATCTCAAGAATGGTCCATATTGTAAATGGAAGAATTTGGACAGGTCCCCAAAACTTTAATGGTCAATGGCATTAGTCACCAAAACACAAGCCATAAGAATATGAACAAGCAGTCAAAAATGTCTGCTGCTTAGCAAGTCAAGTATCACAGTTCATATATAGATCTGAGATACTCATAATTGGTTGAATCCAAATTTGCATATCCTGCAGATTTCTATATAAATATGTTTCTTATTTTCAGCAGACAATACATGCAACCTGCAGGCATTTCGTTCAAGAAGGAAAATGACTACTTTTATTATTCTCATTCTTTTGCAAGTGATAGACATTTAATGATTGTATTAAGATCCAGAACATCTCTAAAGATATTTGCTAAGCTTAACTTTGTCTGGCAAAAGTCAATATTATTAGCACTCTGTAATGAAATGGGTATAGTGAGGCTTGAATATTTCATATTTAACATTATATTCCATTCAACTTCTTCAATTACTCTTGCCTAGTGTATCCTTTAAACTAAAGTTGTAGTTGAATTTCTTTCACCACTTTCATCTAAAGAATGCCACACTTATTAAAAGAGAAAGTAACTTAGATGGAAAATTCTTCAAATCTTTCAAAATATAAATCTGTGCCCTGGATTTTTTTCAAATATCTCCATTCCTGAAAGAATTACTCCTTTCCCAAGACAACATACATGACTATAAAAATGTTAAAAAATTAAAAGAAAACAATTAAATTCATAACATCCTGTTATTTAAGATATATATATATATATATATATATATATATACACACACACATATATATATATAGATATATATATATAAATTTATCCCATACTACAATAATTTAAATATTAATTGCATAAAACAAGCTTCAACAACATCATTTACTCACTTTCATTTATTAGATATTAAATTACATCACTTAGTGTCCTCTATAATTTACCTTGACTTTTCTATTAACCTGATTAATATTTATGAGCGTTTCTCAATTTTAAAAATTTTGAAAAACTAACATTTTTACTTTTGTTCATAAATATCTGTGACATGGCATTCTATATTAGACGACCAAGTCATAATGTAGTGAAGGGACAAAACTGGAGGCTGATGAGTGACGAGGCATTTTAGTTTCATTTTCAGTTTGAGCTAGCTATTCCAACAGTGTTGTTGTCTTACGTAATTCAAAAAAATACTTACTTACATTTGAAATATTATTTATTTTATTTAATTGAAATAAGTAAGTATTTATTTTGAGTTGCTATATTATTTGTTATAAGTAATGTTTTTTTAAAAGATTTAGTTTCCAGTTTAAAAATCTACCTTTTTAAACATTAAAATAAAAACAAATGTAATATTTCTGTATTTCAAAAATCAATGAAAAAACATTCAAGAATGTTTTTACATAAATTTAATGATATATAATTATAATTAAATTGTAATGATTTAATTAGGTATTTATTTTTGATCGTGTAAAAATGTGAGTGTGAACAAAATGAATCTTGTTGCTCAGTCTTTTTTCCAGTGTCTTCTAGAGTTTTTAAAAAGTATGGTAAAAATGTTAGTTTAGTCACTGACCTAACATTTTTCTGTTAAAAGTTTATTCAATGTTCTTGAAAAAAAAAAGCAAACAGTTACACTTCAAATACGAATTCTCTTTTTTATGTCCTTTATGTGTTTCTAAAAGTTAAAGAATTTATCATTCTTTTTTACTACATTTTCTTTTTGTTATTGACTGAACTGTAATGATTTACTTATTGAAATTAAAGAAAATGTCTAGTTTTAACAGATGTACTTCTTTTCAAAGATGTTCTACACTTGTTTTTAAATTTTATACTTTGAAATTTATTAAAAATAAATTACCATTATTATTTCACAAAATTCCTTTAATATTTTTCTTTAATATTGTTGTTAGTCATAAAGAACAAATGCATTCATAGAACTGGTTTTATTTATTAGTTGTGTTTTTAGGTAAAATAAACAACAATATTAATGTTTAGTTTAATTTTTTAAATTAGCCATTAAAGTGTAAAATAGAACCAAATGTCATATTCTTATTACAAAATTAATGAAAAAGCCATTTAAGAATGTTTTATATAAAATTAATATCATATAATAAAATTTAATATATTTAATTTGATTTTCTAAAAATGTGAACGAAATGTTAACCATTCTGCTCAGTTATTTTTTCAAGTCCTTCTTTAAAGGACTTGAATACAGTTATCTACTCAAGTTGAGCATGAAACTAATTTTTTGACACAAGAAGATCGAGATTAATGTGCACTGCAGTGGATTGGCCCACCACGAGGTATTGTCTCAAAAATAGCCAAAGCCCTCTCCCCTCAGGCACCAGGCAAAAACCCCAGTCTCCACCTTTAAATTGAAGGGGAGGTGTTGCCTGGAGGAGCAACACTCTGGGCAAGAGTCAGGCAATAGCTGATGTTATGTTGACAAGTGTCAGAAATTTAGATACTTGATTAACTAAATAATTAATTAAAAGATTATATAATATTTTGCAAACCTTTTTTAGCAATATACCCCAAAAGCAATATACCAAAAAACAAAATCAAATCAATTTAAAAAGTGGATTCTCAGGTTTAAGGCAACCCGCTAAAATTTCTGTTTTTAACTTATTGGTATGTGGGGAATTCAAAGTTAGGATTAATAGTATAATTTGGCTTAAAAAGTCCCCTCTAAATTGAAGCAGTAAAAGAAATAATTGTGTTTAAGAAGCTTAATCATTTCAGATATTATCCATTTTCCAGCAATGCCCCAGAAGTGTTGGGTCATTGCTTGCAAAACAAATTACAGAAGCCAGCAAGACAAAACTGTATGTGAGATAAACAAATTATCAGTTTATCATTTTCCAAAAGACAAAATTAAGAGAGTGTGAGGGAGAAAATTCATTCCAAATGCGAATCTGAATGTTACAAACAATACAGTTATTTGTCAAATACATTGTCCTTCAAATTTTGATACCACAGAAGTACATGGAAAAATGTGCCCCCAAAATTCACTGTTTGTATGGCCAAATGTGCCAAAGAGTCAAATACCAAACCCTCTGCTGTTCAAAGTAATATAAAAAAAAAACCCTCCAGTATTGCTCAAAATCAAATTGATGAAATGAATGCTATTTTTAGAATTAGATAAGATTAATTATACAAATTTGAAAGAAAGTCTTGTAGATTAAATAAGTCTATTGCTCTCCCAACTGTCACAATATCGCTGGTTCAATTTACCATCCTCGCTTTCTTCACACGTCACTACGTAAAGCCAACGTTTCTGTCCCCTTTTTCACGGCTCCAGCACTCTTTTATCAGGCCAACACCGTGGTTCCCCAGCCAATCAGCGTTCTTCGCTGTTATTCTTGGTTACACAGGCAAATTGCCTCCTCCAGTTTGACCAATCAGCACACGACTTGCTATTGGTGGAAGCATTCCAAACTGTACAAAAAACCCCTCATTCTTGCACATACTGCTAGAATGGCTGGACGGGAGAGTAATGCCATTTTCACGAAGCAAACTTGCTGATGTCACATGCTGCACGTTAAGGTAAGACCCTTATTTTCCTATACATCAGATGCAAGCCACTCTGGCTCGCTTGCTTCTATGGGGCTGTTCACCACAAGTCTAATGAACAACAAAAAATGACTTTGTGCATCCAGTTGTAGCTTTTTTGGTTGAAAATATTTTTAACTGTTCAGTTGTTAAAAATTATCTCTCTCTTTATGTTGAGAATTTATAAAAAGTTGCAGTGTGAAACCTTTCATTATGAAGTTAAGTGTTATATTAATAGCCTGACCAAAAAACATATAAATACAGTTAATACTTGGTCAACATTGGAAGAAATATATAATATTTAAATTCCATGGCTTTTGATCACAAGAAGGATATCTCAAGTCAGCACTTTTCAGCAATGACCCCCAAAATGTTTGGAATGAAATACAGCTCGGATATAGTAATACGTGCTTTTGAATACTAGACAACATCATGGTCATTGTGTAGCAGGATTTTCAATTGCCATCATTATCAACATTAAGAAGGATGACATCAAAAGTTTCAAAACTTAATGAAAAATCTTTATTGTTTTCTCTATTTAATACTTTTAATGCCAGTCAAAAAGTGGTGCATAATTCTCCATGATGAAGTATATATCAAGGAAATGTTACTATATCATGGTAAACAACTATTTGGTAAGTTAGTTGACAATCCATCTCTACTTGCTCAAACAGTACTTGGTATAATGTTGATATGTCTTAATGGCAGTCCAAAATTAACATTAGCCTTTTTATTTGAACAAATTGAGTTAACAGTTCAGGCCATCACCTCTGTACCAGCTGATGTAAAGGCTATTATATGTGATGGCAACTAAGTAAATCAAGCTTTTTTTTTAAATTATATCCCACACTCCCTGAAAAAACTTTGGTTAACTTAATATAATAAGCATTTGCTTTTTGATTATGTTTATCTGTTGAAAAATATTTGCAATTTGTGGCTCACAGAAAAGACAGGAGAACTAATCTTTGATGATAATGGAGTAAAACATGTTGCAAAATTGGCACATCTTAAACAGTTATATCATTTTGAATCTAGAAGACTGGTTAAACTTTCAGATTTAAATGGAATTTCTATTGTTCCAAAACCCACAGTGAGACAATGGGTTTCTACTTGCCTCAGAGTGTTTTCTTTCAAAATTTCTGAAAATCAAACATTTTTCAATAGGCCTCCAGTTCAAGCACTCAGTTGCACCATGAGCAGGCTTGGAGTATAGTACACCATGATCTGTCACAAAAAAAATCTTTACATTTGCCTTGATAAGGTCTGCTAAGTTTTTTTGTCTTTATTTATATTGTCTATTTACAGATATACTGTAGTTATATCTTAATATTTTTACACCCACACATGCACACTCATATATAAGCAAACTAGACACCCCAATGCACCCCATAATATCTGGGATAAACTGCATACCCCACAGTCTATTGTGTACACTGACCTTTGAGGGCTTTTTGAGCCCTCAGATGTCAGTGCAACCTATCTCATTTTTCATCATGTCACACTTGTAGACTGATTATCAGTCCATCAGCTTTCTAGTGTTTGATCAGTCACATATAAGCTAATAGCTGCCAGGTTTACGTTTGCCTATCACCCAAATAACAGGAGTAGATAGGTTTGCCTATCACCTGGTTCACACTCTTTCCCTGAAGTTTGAACAAGAGTAGAGACTGATCCATTGTTGCCTGTTTAGGATTGAGTTTCTAGTTCCTTCTCTTCAATACTTCTCAATTTCTTTCACTCCAACCAGTAACTCCTTGCATCTTAGTAGCATTATCGCTTTGCTTGGGGTGAAATGATTTTAAAAAAAAATCACAAATTGTTTTTTACTCCAAAAAACAGATATTGTTTGTGTAGGTAAAGGATAGTTATGAAAACCTACCAAATTCTCTAATATTTTGGTTTCATTTCAGCCCAGCTAAAGTGGATGAAGACCTCTACTGTTATTCAATTATTGGCAAACAAGGTGGGAAAAAGTTGCTGATGAAAATAAATGTGCAGGCTGAATTCATCAACCCTTTGCTCAGCTTCTCTTCTACAAATATTGTCTTCCGAGTGGACAAGGTAAATGATATATTCTTATCACTTGCTATGGAAATAAAAGATACAATACTAACCAGTGGTGCCAGCATTCTTATGAAAAAGAAAATTAGAATTAGCAACTGTAACACATGTAGTTTGCAATGTCTATGACTATTTGATTAATTGAATTTAATTATCACATTAACTTTACATACCTGCATTCTTAATTTTGTAGCGTAAATATCATGTTTGTTTCTATTTTATGTTTATTTAACGAAACTCAAATTTAGCTTAATTTTTTTTTAACTATCTTTTATAAAAAAAAACATAAAATTACTCATCAGTCAGTTATGTGCCATCCATGATAAATGCTTAGGCAATCATATATCTTTTGATACATGACTGACAAGGCAGATTTTTTTTTTGCAATAGGTTGCCACTTGTTTCTGCAGTAGACCAGTTGCCATCCAATGCTATAGAACCCTGCTATTTACCCATAGCTGGGGGTGGGTGGATGGAGAAGATTTATACCTTTCCCAAGGTTATTAGCACATAAGTGAATGTAATGGATTTGACTGGAATTTAAACTCAGCTCTCCAATTTCTCAATCTGAGCCACTATCCATTACTCCATTGTGCCTCTTCAAAATTACTCATAAAAAATTAAATTTTATCATCAATATATTTGTTGTTATGAATGACAATATCATAAAGAAAAATATTAAATTAACTCTTAATACTTTGCTTAATAATAAATAAGAACTGGTAGGGAATCTACAGTTCTTATTTATTTATTTTTTGTCCTCGATTGACTCCGAAAAGCAAGGATCAAAAACCAGTTAGCCTTGTAGGGTTTTAGAGAGAACAGTCCACCTCGTGAGCAGATAAGTGAGGTGAAATAATGCCCTTGGCACAGTAGGGCAACTAAGATGGATTAATGCAGTTAGATAGCAGTCCAGTCAAGTGAAGAGATTAGAGCAACACATGCTGCAACCAATGTCCAGACTCACACCATAAGGAACAAAGATATTCATAGATAGTAGTTGACTGCTTCACTTCACCTTAGTGCAAAAGGTTGTAATCTTGTAAAGTGCAAATCTCATTGACTGTAAGTACAATGTTTATGTCATGTTATATTGTTGTTTTACAATGTTGCATTTAATAAAAAAAGGTAAATATATTTTGTCACCCTTTTAATATATATATATATATATAAATGGTAAACATATTTTGACACCCTTCTTTTCATTTCCCTTTAGGACCTCATATTTATTCATTTAGGAAGCTCCTTGAGGTAGAGATCCATTATAAAATAACAATCCAACAGCCTCTCTTTTTTTGTTTTTGTTTTTGTATACAGGTCACTAGTGAAACTGAAGAGTCATGTATGACAAAACAAAAGTTGAATGAGGTTGTCAGATCTTCATATATTAGAATTGATGGGAGAGTCCATCATATATATATATATATATATATATATATATATATATATATATATATATATATATATATATAGTTAAATTACCAGATCAATCTTTGTAAATTTGGATTTTTTAATGTAACTATTACAACAAAAACATTTTGATTTCATTTTTGCCTTGAAAAAGTCAGAAGATTTTTTTCCAATTGCCATTTTATACCATATATATATATATATATATAGATAGATATATATACATTGGGTGAATAGCTTCATCCACTGCAAGGAAAGTTGGCTCGCTGTGCTGCACCAGGAAATTTTTCTTGCTTTCAAATCTACAAATCAACCATTCACCCTTGCATGGAGTATTGCTACCATATATGGTCTGGATCACCTTCTGTTTGTCTCAAGGTCCTTGATAAAATCCAGAGATGGATATGCAATGTAATTGGCACTCATCTGGCATCTCATCTGCAGTTGCTCTCTCACAGATGTGTTGTCGCCTCCCTCTGTCTTTTTTACAAATACTTTCGTGGTAACTGCTCCGATGAGCTGCTTTTGCTGGTTCCCAGACTTCATGAATTTAAGCGTTCTACTAGGCTGGCATCTTGCTCTTACTCTTTCACTGTCAAAACTGTTAAATGTAACCGTCTCTTCTACTCCAATAGCTTCATGTCTCACACTTCTCGCCTGTGGAACTCCCTTCCCTTTTCCTGATTCTCTGATAGTTATAATCTCCAACTATTCAATCTAATGTCAATCGACGTCTTCAGATGCTTTGATCTATCCCCCATATATATATATATATATATATATATATATATATATATATATATATATATATATATATAAAAGTGAACATTGAAGTCAACACTTAGAGGTGAGAGTCAATGCAATCGTTAGGCCACGAGTGCTGTTATTTTTCTCAGCTATTTTTATATATAGGTCAGTGGTGCATTGTGGGTAGTCCATTTAGGTGGTTATTTTACCGGAAGTCGTTTATTTGTTTATTTATTTATTTATTTGGGTTAAATTATTTTGCTTGTCATTATTTATTTTTTTATTTTTTATTTCTTATCTTATATATTTATTTATTTTAATCAGTGTTTTTATTAATGTAATCTTTGTAAATTTGGATTTTTTAATGTAACTATTACAACAAAAACATTTTGATTTCATTTTTGCCTTGAAAAAGTCAGAAGATTTTTTTCCAATTGCCATTTTATACCATATATATATATATATATATATATATATATATATATATATATATATATATATATATATATATATACATTGGGTGAATAGCTTCATCCACTGCAAGGAAAGTTGGCTCCCTGTGCTGCACCAGGAAATTTTTCTTGGCAAAACCTATCCAAAACTTGCAAACTTTGCTTGGAGGAAAAAATAGCTATCATTACCTTCCCAGACCAAAATAAATTATTAAATAAAAGATCCAAGCTCAACTAATTGCACACATGAAAACAAATTTTTATGATGTTACTTAAAAATTGAAAACTATATAAAAAATAAAAAACTGCTCTCACCAAAATAATAGAATAAACTATAATAATCAACCACAAAATTGAATAAATAGCTTTAATTATCTTCCCAAACCAAAACAAAACTATTAAATAAGCGATATAAACAAAATTTTTAACTACGTTAATAAAAACACTGATTAAAATAAAAAAATAAACAAACAAATAAATAAATATATAAGATAAGAAATAAAAAAAAAAATAAAAAAAAAAAAATAATGACAAGCAAAATACGTGTCCTTAGACAGGAACTGAACCTGTATCCTACACAGATCTGTCATATAGCTACAGAGGAAGCGTCTGGTTAGCAAGGTTAAATTACTATTTTTAAACTACAAACTACCCATGATCTCTCTTGAACACTCATATCTGCTTGAAGGACACGTATTTTCTTTGAGATTTCTCAGATGTTCAGGCTGGTAAATGTTATTAATACTGTTTATTATAAACAGAGCATTTACTTAAATATTTCTATCTATAAAAATAACATATAAACAATAAATTTATTAAAATAATTACCGGACTTAGCCAATTACAAAATATATATATATGAAATCATTTTTCTTCAATTTTCATAATTTCTTATTTGTTTAATATTTGTTTCTATCCAATTAAATTTCAGACTCCAGATATTCAGCTTGAGACCGAGTGTCATGATTTTGAACTGACCAACATCGCCATTTTACCTCTTACTGTCACCTGCTCTCTCTCAGATCCTTTTAAAATCCAATATGATGGATCTGTTTTGTCTGAAATTGTAAGAAATCTTTTTTTTATTTTAAAAAGATTGGTGTTGTACAATGGGCACTGAAACCAGAATTAATATTTTTCAAATTTTTCTTTCTTATTACTATAGATTAAACACTCCAGATGACAAATATCAATTATTTCTTTAAAGATTTTATAGAAGATAATAGGTGGTCCCACTTTACTATATAAATTCATTGTAAATTGATCCCCCTATAGAAACCAGAACAAAATATCATAACATGTAACTTTTAAAAAAATAAAATCTTTTTTTTAGATATCTCATAATCTGGAATGCTGCTGATCCTACAAAATAACAGAAACCACATCAGTTGAAAACTAAAATGGATTGCTCATGTAACTAAAAGGGAAAATAAGGATATAATCTCAATGTTGACTTTTCACACTACGTTCAATGAAAGCTTAGGAATGAAATGCGTGTTAAGATGAGAAAGAGCAATAACAGTGGACTTGAGAAATCTAAAAAAAAACTGTTTTAAGAGAAAGCTTTTCTAAATTTTGACCAATAGTAACACTAACCATTCCATTAATAAATGCCAAATGTTTTCTGTATGGAAACAGCTAATCTCACTATTACTGTTATCAATATTCTATTCTGGAATTCTTAATCAGTCGTGCTATAGAAAAAAGAACACTTCCAATTATGAATTTAAACAAAAATCTTATTTTAAAAATTTTTAAGAAATCATGTGGTATGAACATATTTTGTTTTGTCTTCCATAGGGCAATATATGTACAATGAATTTACATAGCAAATTGGATCCCCTATTAACTTTTATGAAATATATTTTTTTGTTATATGTTTTTTATTGATTCATTTTTTTACTTACAGCTTATCAACCCTTTGCAAGTTATATAAAGTCAGAAAATATTTTTAGAATGATTTTATTTTTATTTTTTTGAGACAATGGATTCATACGTTTCATGTAAGTGAATATAATGAATATTCATTACAACAGCTGCACATCCAAGTTTTACAGCACCTGGAGTCACCCATCCAGTTACTCAACATTACTCAACCATGGTGATCATGTGGGAACTAGTGTCCTGATGTGATGTGGCTGTAAGGCTTGATATTTGTGATCTGGGATGATTAATCTATAGAAATATGAAAGAAAAAAATTGAAAAAATTGATTATTCTTTTTGTTGCCTACTGTACAACTTCACCTGAAAAATGAATACATTTTAACAGTATCTTTTAGTTTTGCATTCAAAATGTGGGGTCTGGAGGAGCCATCCATTTTACTATTATCTCTAGTTTTTAGGCACTTTGGGTTCAGTTAATGTATATATATATATATATATATATATATATATATAATTCAAGTAAAGGTACTTCAGCACAAAGTAAGACTGTACTGTACAATAATATGTCATAGGAGTTGTACTATTAATTCTCTAATGTTGAAATAGCCCAATAAATTTATTTGTACACCTGTCTGTATTTTTGTGGTATTGTAACTATTTACACTATTTACATTGTTCAAATTGTTGTCTTCCTCTTTATTACCATATTCACAATGTTTCGTTGTATGTTTCAGCCTTCTTCAGAATCTGTCTATATTTCTGAGATGAGGTATTCTATTTACCAAATTTACATTATTTAGACTGTTGTCCTCATCTTTATTGCCACATTCAAGACATTTCAGCCATTGTACCAAGTTTTTGTTCTCCACTGTGGCATTGGTTGTGAGTTCAATCCCTGGCCACAGCAGAGAGAACAAAAACTTGGAGTTGAGTTATCAAGGGGAATTAACTAAAACTGAGATATTCAAAGGCATGGCACGTGTAATTAGAACAATCTAAATCCTTGAACTAAATGGTTCAGTTCAAAATTACAACAAATATCACCTGAAGAAAGCCAGAGCATACAATGATCGAAACCTTGTGAATGTGGCAATAAAGATGAGGACAACAGTCTGAACAAGTATAAATTTACTAGTGTTTAATGATAGCTAATGTGGTTGGAGAGAGGAATTTTTTTGAGATTTGATGTTTTACAAATCACCCTTTTTTTTCTGTTTTCAGACTTTGCCAATTGATGTTAACCAAGCCTGTAGCATGAAGATCCTTTTTAATCCCTGCTACAAAGATGATTTATACAGCCGCTCTATTGATAAAGTTCTAAAAATCAGTTATGAGGAACATCCACATCTTGTAAGCATTCATTTCTTAACATATAACAGGTCTATATGCAGATTCCCCTTTTCAAAACTTTTTTTTGAATATGATAATAATTTCTTTAAAGAAATAAGTTGTCTCCCTTTGAATCCATTTTGGCTTTTATTTTATTCACTTTCTAGTATGTCTCTATGCTTTTAGACGAATTATTTAATTTGTTTCTATTGCTTTTTTTCCTAGACATAATCTCTCGTCTTTCATTCTTTGTTATGAAACAATCCAATCTTAGTCCTTCTTTATGTATCTGCTTTATTTTTAAAAAACTGAACCAGATTCTGTTGATTCAGGTGCATTTCTTCACAAACCCCTTACATCTGTTTTCACTGCATATTTTTAGACCCTTAAAACTTATTTCAAAAGCCCATATGAAATAATTCTTATATAAATTATTATTTAATGTAATCATCTTTATACATTGAATGTAATTCAAAAGATCTGTAGATGAAAGGGGGTATAAACCTTGAAATATTATATGAACCATATTGATTATCTATAACTATGTTCTTTGAAGTTATTTGCAACATTTACTGTATAAAGAGAATTATCTACTTTTTTTTATTAATTTAACTGTTTTTTCTTTTTTAAATGTCATGGCCCTTTAGAACAAAGATGATCATGGATTCCCACTATTTCCTTTTCTTTATTATCTATGAATTGCCATGACTTCTTGTGAAAAATAGTGGTGCAGTTTTCTATTACCTTCTCCATGGTTTTGAATTTATAGTAGTCTTCTCCTAAACTGGTTGCCACTCAAGACTAGAGAGCTTGGACTATTTATTTAAAATGCAATGTTCCTTCAAGGTGTAAGCAATCATGGGTCTTCTCAGATTCCTTTTCTTTATTTTCTGTGAATTGCTATAACTTCTTGAGAAAAATAGTGGAGTGGTTTCTCGTTGCCCTCTTTGTGATTTTGAATTCATAGTTGTCCTCCTCTTATATTGGCTGCCTAATAAGGTTAAGTAACCCAGACTGTTCTTTTATTTAACCCATAAAAGAGATGAAGTCATGCCTTTCTCAAGGGCATTAATACAAAATTGAATGCCACAGATTGAATTGGAATTTTAATTCAACTTGCTGATTCTCCTTTGCACACCAATAACAGTTATGTTACTGGCACATATGCTGCACATTCAGATGCTGACGTGTTTATTTTAAGAATGGAAAGCCCTTCATTGAACAGAAATTTGATCATACCTTAACACTTACTCAAGAGTAGATATTCTTATATTAGCTTTTTTATGGTCACTGCATTTTGACCATTGTATTCTCCAGCCTTTTTCAGGTGCCTCTTGTATTTAATAACCTGCTTACAATTTCAAACTTAATCCTTTATTCAGTTCAATTCAACTCAATTAAAATTTACTAGCAATTCACTGTCTACATATTGGGTTAATTATTTAGCAATAATTTCTCTTCATGATATCACTCCTACTCATTGCAATGAGGTACAGTATATGCATTTTACTTCCCAACACAGCGATTGAACAGCAGCATAACTGTGTATACTTAATCAATGGTTATATTAGGTAGGTCTATTGAGTAATAGAATTTTGGAGGTTTTAATCTAATATCTTTCCTTTCATTTGGTTTCTACTTAATGACCCTTTAAGTACACTTAGGTTATTTAAAACCAGATAAAGGTCTTGATTTGTAATTGTTTTGGGTATAGCTTGATGTTATATGTGGATCAGGGATAGTTTTGGCTACAGGTTAGTTGGTAAAAGTTTTTCTGTTTTTTAATCAGTTATTAGAGATACTGGTTTCTAATAAAAATTATATTATATTCGGTTTCTGATACAAGAGCTGGTATTATTATTTTAGTGAAGATCTTTATGAAGTCTGAAAGGTCTTTTCCCTTTATTTTTTCAGTCTTTAAAATATATTAAAGGTTTTGTGGAGTGTTGTTGGGAGTTTTATAGTTTTATATTTTGGTATAAAGTTTGATTTCCTTTAAGAAGTTAAGGATATTGTTTGGTTTAGTGTTTTGAAAGCGTTGTTTTGTATTGTTTGGTTGATAAAATTTTGTTTGGGTTTGACTGAGATGATGGCAACTTATCAGTATATATTCAATTGTTAGAGGTGCTTGACACCTGTTACATGATGGGGAGTTTCATTTTGTTAGTAGATGTGAATGCATCTGATGTGTATGCCCTGTTCAGTGTCTAGAAAAAATGATTTCCTCTTGTTTTATTTTTCTGAAACCTGGGAGCCATTCTCCTATAGTTGATTGAATATCATATAGTTTGTTAGGATTAGTGTCCCAAATTGCTTGCCATTTTCTTTTGATATATTCTTTTATTTTTTTTCTATAAAGTCTGTATGAAGTATTGTTTATGTTGGTTGTTGTCATGTGGAGGGTGTCTTTTAACTAGTTTATTTGCTATTTCATTACTCAGTATAACAACATAACTTTGAATCCAGGCTAGGATGACTGATTTTTGTGATTGAACTATTTTGGTATAAGTTTCTTGTTTTGTATAATTTGTATGGTGTTCAATTCTGTATTACACCTATGTGAAGAAGAGTGGAAGATATGATGGCTGAACCATTGTGATAACAACGAGCAAAGTGAATACAATTGTCTTCTATGTGCCATGTCCCTTCAGGTCATGGGAGATCATGGCTCTTCACAACTTTCTATCCTTTGTAGGTCTTAGTAGTTTTGTCTTTTCAGTATCTCTCCCACTGTTGTTATCCATTTACACAAGCTCATTAGGCAGGGGTTATGTGCTGCTTTCCTTTGTCACTTCTGCTTTCAATATGTCCTGTGAGTGTCAGATTATCCGAGCCCTCTTTCCTCATTATGTATCCTAGAAATTTCACCTGTCTCTTTGTGATGCTAAGTAGAAGTGTGTTTTTTGTTTCGTGAAGACAGTAAGTATAATAAATCATTGTATAATAAATGATAATTTCTCCCTTCAGAAATTAAAACAGAAAATATCTTGACTGTCTCTTCTTTATTATCAATGTCTTCTTGTGTAATACAGTAAAGAAACAGATTTATTTTGTATCCATTTAATTGTTTCACTTTCTCTGAATATATATAACAATTGAACAAGTATGAATAAAATATTTAAATTCAGTTGAAATCAAAAAAACGACTGTGGTGATCTTTTTTTAAGGCCATGTCATTATGCATTGCTCACTCAAAACTGGAGGCCTATCTCAAAACTTGTGGTTTCACTGAGAATGAAGATTTTTAAGTTTGGTTTGATGTTTACTGATGTAGAAATTCGAAGAAAAAAGTAAAGATTAAGAGCTGAGTTAATTTGGCTCAAAAGGTTAACCTTTATTTTGGTAGATTATTTCTTTTCTAAGGTCATATTACAATAAATATATAATTTGGTGTTTATCATCATTAAAACAGTTTTAAAACGATCTCCAGAATGCTGAATTCTGGAACAAAAATATGACATGAAACAAAATAAAAAATGAAAGTAAATTTTTTATTTTATTTATTTTATTGTTTATAGTTAGTAAGAATTGTTATGCTGACTTATTTCTTCATAAATATACTTTTTTATAATTATAGAAGTAGAAAAATTAACTCTTAAAGATGTGTGGTTTCGCAGCTGAGTTAGGTTTAACATTTTGTAAATCTTGTTTATAATATCTGAAAATATTGGAATAAATTGATTGAATTTAATTATGACATTAACTTTGCATGAAATTCTTAATAAATAATATTTCATTAATTTTGTCTTTTAAAATATCATTTTAGCTCCTATTTTATGTTTTTAATGGTAAACTGAAATGAAATTCAACATTTTTTTTTAAATATATTCTCGAAAGAAAAACAAATTATTCATATAAAATTAAATCTCATTATCAATATATTTGTTGTTAGAATATCGTAGAGGAAAATATTAAATTAACTTTATGTAACAAATAGTAGCATTTTTAAATAAATTTTGCATTGTAGAAATAGAATCAAAGAAAAAAGATTTTGAAAGAAAAACCTGTTAAAAATTAAGCATAACAAAATATTATTTAAATTAGACTTTGTAATATTTGTAATAAGAAAGACAAGAACAAACAGGATTAATAAATTATTTCTTTAAATCAAGTAAAATTAAAATGTTTTATTTCAGTCTAAGAAATGTGATCAAAATTGAACTTTTCTTATTTGGTAAAAACAGAAAAGCAGATTAGACAGTTGATCTCATTATTTTATTTGCTTAAAAATTTCATAGAGAACAAATGTTAACTTTAAGTGAAAAATGTTAAATTAACTTCCAAGTACCAAGACCAGGTTTCTTAAATTACGTTTTTTTAGTGAATTTTGCACAAAAAATGTTTGTTTTTGTAATGAAAGCATGAAATAATATAGCAAGTTCAAAGGAAATAAATAAATCTTATACTTCTTTCAATTAAATAAGCTAAAGTTATTACAAATGTAAAATACCAATATTTCTCAATCCAACAAAAGCAAGAAACTAACACAAACAGAAACTAAAAAAAATTCACTCCCAGTGGAACAATGACATTGGAACTAGGCCTTCAGTTCTGAGCAAGAGATTCACAATGTTGTGGCTTTAAATAACAATCATCAAGTTCCTGGCACTTCTAATGCAAAATGATACTTTTAACCCCTTGGCTGCAAATAATCAATTCTAATTTAATTTGTTTAGGATTATATTTTCCTGCGTGGAGAGGTGTATATGCCCAACCTGAATTTTGATGTGATGCAGCTGAATTTTGGTTGTATTATGAACAACAGCCGGGAGACAAAATTCATCAACATTTTCAATAAAAGTCCAATGCCATTGAACTTCAAGTGGAAAATGCTCCCACTGGAGCAGAAAAAAATCACAAAGAGTCTTAGTAATTCACCCAGTAAAAGGAGCTCTAAAGATAAATTGACAATCCCTGAGAATTTGCAAGGCAAACTGGTGCCACTGAACAGTCCTATTGCATGGAAGGAATCAACAAAAGATAACGTACATGAGGTGAAAATATGACTTCTACTTTCTTTTTTGGACATTCGTTTAAAGTTACTTGCTTAAATACAATCTTGGTCACTATTTGATGTCAAGTCACTTCTTATTCATATAAATTTCTTTTATAAATTTCAAATATCATTAATTATTTTTATTAAAATTAATTATTATTAATCCATCATCACTGGTAGGTATCACAGGAGAAATCACCATGTAATTAGCAGTTAATAGATCCAGAGTTAATTCCCTTGAAAACACTGATTTTTTTTTTTTTCTTTTCATTTTTGGTTTTTATGGCAGTAAAAAATTACCTGGAAACTGATTTAACTGAAAATTGTATTATTTCCCAAGTTCAGGTATTTTAATTGTATTGTGCTTATAGATTTTTTATGCTAGAATGTGCTATTTGTTTGTGCTATGTTAAATATAACTCCCAAATATACAGAAATTGAATTATTATAATATAAAGAGTAACAATAATTTCACTAACACAAGACTCAAGTTTTCTGCTTTTATGATTATAATGCAAGAGAAACTGGCAGATAAAATATGGCTGTTATGAGTGTGCAATATGCAATAGTACTGAAAGGTTCTTGACCTGACTAAGAAGCTTTCTGAAAAATGTTTGATGTTTGGTTATATGGTCAGATTCTTGGAAGTGGGTTGGGCTAAGAAAATTTTGGTTCTCCCTGATAGACTAGCATTTACTTTAGAAATTCATTGTAAATGGTTTTACCATAGAAATTTGTTGTAATGATGTTATTTTATAATTATAATGAGGAAAGAAAAGATTGTCAGTGATCAGAAAATAATCCTGTAGTGATACTGGCAAATTAATATGCCTAATTTGCATAAGTGCAAGAGAAAGCCTATATAACTTGTCACTGACAATAACGTAGGGGATGAGCTTAGCGACTGACTAGTGCTGAACTTTGACTTCACATCAATGGCGTTGCAGATAGGATCACATTTGTCTCTAGAAGATTCAGATATCGTGGATGCATGGATTTGCTGTTTTTCTGCCAGTGTGAGAATTAAAAAGCTGAAAGACAACAAGGAGAAGGGAGGCGAAAATGAAATTACAGATTTATTTTTGGCTACAGCTGGATGCGAGGCGATAATGAAAGTCTCCACCATGGCATATCACACAAACTTGGAAGACCTGACTTTCGAAAAAATAAGTCAGATTATAAGGAGAAATATGAGACCCAAGAAAAGGCTGGTAGTGGCAGAAAGAACGAAGTTCATGTCGTTGAAACAAGAAATTGACAAACCAATCATAAAATATCTACACCGTCTATGAAATGCGAATAGATATTGCGAATTTGAAAAACTCAGACAAGACGAACAGACTATTGAAGAGGACTTGATTCAATTAAGGTTAATTGAAGGTATGTGCAATGCATCACACCGATATAAAATAATGGAACAACTACAAATAGGAAATATGTCTTTAAATAAATGCATTGACTTTATTCAGCAATAAGAATTAATACAGAAATACAACCATCATAAAAGTCAACCCAGCAAACAAATATTCGCTGATACATACATGTTAAAAAAGATAAGAAAATGTTTGTATTGTGGGCATGAACATGAAATAAAAAGGGAAAAATGCCCAGCATTTGGAAAAACCTGTACAAATTGCTTAAAAAAGAACCACTTTCAAGCAGTATGCAAATTCAAAAAGAAAAACGTTGAAAGAGTTGAAGAAAACGAAACCAATATGGAAGTCTTCACGTTAAAAAATAAGAATATAGAAAAAATTGAACAAAAGAAAAAAGACATTATACTAAAGGTTAAAATCAACAACTGCAATTTAGATATGCAAATTGATACTGGGAGTAAAGTAACGATGATACCAAAAAATTTTGGGGAATGCATTGGAAAGCCACCTTTACAAAAGAGTAGTTTACAACTCCGCCAATTTGATGGGTCGGTCATAAACACCTTAGGATACTTTGAAGGTTCCTTGGAGTTAAAAGATAAATTTGAAGTAATACCTATAATTGTCACAAGTTGTAAAAAGAACCACAGACTTCTTGGATATGATGTGCTTAACATAAATTCTACCAAATTAATTAATGAGATAAAAATGGAAAAAACAGGAAAGTTAAAAAACTATAAAGCGAGTTTAAAATTAAAAGAAAATGTCTCCCCCTCTTATTATGAGGCACAAAAATTACCAGTACATTTGTTGCCATTAGTAGTAACAAAACTACAAAAATTAATAGAACAAGACATTCTTGAACATGTTCCACCTGGGGGTAGCAAGTGGGCATCACCCATTGTAGTTTTGAGGAAGACAGATGGTGATTTACGTATTTGTGGAGATAACAAAAATAGGAGTAAATCACAAAGTTTGTTCGGATTCATATCCCATACCAAATGTTGAAGTTGCATTACATGCATTGGCAGGAATGAGTGTTTTTACAAAAATAGATTTTTAAAATGGCATACCATGAAATACCAATAGATGATAACTTCAAAGAAGATAAATACGCCAATAGGGTTACTAAGATGGAAAAGGATGCCATACAGAATAAAAACCGCAAGCGCCATATTTCAAAGGGCCATCGAACAGGTTTTAGAAAGTATGGAAAATATGGTTTGTTACCAAGACAATATATGCATAGGAGCTACTAATGAAAATGAATTAAAAAAGAAAACCGACATAATCTTGAATAGATTAAGAAATGTTGGAATGACAATAAACGAGAAAAAATGCGTAAGCAATTGTAGTAAAATATCTTTTTTAGATTATTACATTTCAAAAGAAGGTATATCACCAGATCAAGGCTTGATAGAAAAAAAGTAGCTACACCTACAAATAAAAAAGAACTGGAGTCTTTTTTGGGATTGGTGAATTTTTACAGGCAATATTTACCAAAATACACGGACTTGACTGAACCGTTTGCAAATTTAAGAAAAAGGAATGGTGAATTTATTTGGTCAGATGAACAACAAAAAGCTTTTGATAGATTAAAAGTAATTATGGCAAAGAAGCCAGTAGTGAAAATGTTTGGTCAAAAAAAGGACATTACATTAACCACAGATGAAAGTGAACATTCGATATTGGGAATATTATCACAAGAAGGACATCCGATAATGTATTTATCAAGAAGACTAACAAACACCGAATTTAATTATTCAAATATAGAGAAAGAAGCGTTGGCTATTGTGTGGCCAACGACTAGAGCCCGACAATTTTTAATTGGGAAAAAAATTTCTTTTAAGAAGTGATCATAGACCATTAGAGTTTATATTTAACCCAAGGAAAGAATTACCCAAAGTCACGATGTCAAGGATACTAAGATGGGCAATAAGATTGATGGCATTTGACTTTGATATAGAATATGTCAAAGGAAATTCAATTCCACATGTAGATGCACTATCAAGATTGCGATTTTACAAGGAGTCAAAAGATAAAACAGAAGAAGAATTTGAAGATGCATTCTTACATTGGGTAGAGACTGATGTTTTGTCTTTAGATAGAATGGCTGCAGAAACTAGACATGATCCAGTACTAAGTAGGATAATATCGAGAATAAGAAAAAACTCATGGGGAAATTGTTCTAAGGCAGAAAGACCCTACAAAGAAGTAAGACAGAAATTAACGATAGAACATGGATTGATTTTTAATGAGGATTTGGTAGTTCCCCCAGAAACACAAAGAAAATTGGTAATAAAAAGTGTACATGATGATATACACTGTGGAGTAGTGGCCACACAGAAAAGGTTAAAATTAGAAGCATGGTGGCCGGGATATTCAAGAGATGTCAAAGAATATATAAAAAGGTGCAAAAAATGTAAAGAATTAAGAAACTTTACACAGACTACTTTACATTCGTGGCCCAGAGAAGTGGAGCCATGGAGTTGGGTGCATATGGATAATGCGTATATTACTGGAGTGGGACTCTTATTAATTCTAGTAGACTCTTTTTCAGGATGGCCTGAAATAATCCGGGTGCCAGACAAGAAAAGTTCTATGATGAAACAGATTCTAAGGGTCATATTTTTCAGAAACGGCATACCAAAAGCCCTGGTATCTGAAAACGCATCAGAATTTTGTGATGAAGATCTTAATTTATGGTTAGAAAAAATAGGATGTAAACCGTATAAGACACCCCATATCACTCTCAGTCGAATGGGTTAGTGGAAAGAATGGTGCAGACCATAAAAACGGTACTAATAAGCATCCTCTCAGGAAAAAGATAAGGTAGAAGTTTTTCTACCAAGGCTGCTTTTAAGCTATCGCACAATACCACACGCTGGAAGACTAGAAAGCCCATCAGCTTTAATGGGAAGACAAATTAAAGCTCCGCTAATGATGTCATATTTCACAAATGAAAAAATGTGGTACAAAAAGAACAAAGAAGCAAATCTGGAAAGGGCAGAATTTATCATGCAAAAAGGCCACAATACAGCTATAATAAATAGAGAAAACAGCAACAGTGTATTAGCCCATGCAGATCAAATAAGGACCCAGAGTGAATATGAAGAGCAAAATGATGAAGAAATGTCTACAATTCTGTCCATTAATGATTTATTAGAACAACCGTTACAGAATGAAACATCAGAAGACAAAATAATGCAAGATCAAGTGGGCCAGAATCAGTTTGAAAGTTTGGATGATTACAGCTTAGCGCGGGAAAGATCTAGGTCTCCCAGAGAAAGAAATACAGGAGAGAGAGAAGTAGAGCAAAGTAATGAAACTATCACGAGAAGAAGTACAAGAACTACTAGAGGTATAAAACCTATACGTTTCAGGGAGATGTAATGATGCTGGCAAATTAATATGCCTGATTTGCATAAGTGCAAGAGAAAGCCTATATAACTCATCACTGAGAATAACGTGACACGAAGACAAGCTTAGCGACTGACTAGTGCTAAACTTCGACTTCACATCAAATCCAAACCTGTCTAATAGAATAGGTCAGTTGTATGTATGATAGATAGATGTTTACTATAGAAATGCATTGCAAATGAAGAAGGAATGGATTGTCAGTGGTCAGGAATTAATGTTAGCCTTACTGGCAGAATAAAGTTATAGGTACAACAGAGGATTATCTATATACAGAATGGCAATTAAGTCACTATACAGTTACTTAGAATAAAAAGTAAAGCATTGAAGCAGGTGGCTTGCAGTTCGAACAAGTATTGGTAATTAATTTACTATTGTTTACTGTAGCATTTTATTGTTAACCAGAATTAACCAGAACCATTTTAATAATAAATTTCTGCACTCTTGATTAATTGCTTTGTCTTAATTGTTACTGTAAGTAACTGTATAGAGATATTATTTCCATCCTGCATATTATTATTTATTACATAAATTGCTTTATGATTTTGGTATTCCTAACTTATTGGTATTTCCTCCAAAATTCCTAGGGACAGTGGTTGGGTATTCTCTGTGAATACACAAAAGTCCTTTTCAGTGATACTTTGAATTGTTACTTTCGGATAACCAAAGAAAAGATATGAGAATGGGAACTGGGGTTAATATCTACTTTTCTGGAAATTACTGGGTACATCAGCTAGTTTAATATAGAAATGCATTGTAAATAATTTTACTATAGAAATACATTGCAAATATAGCAAAATTCTCATCTGTTAATTTTCAGCAGTAAAACCTTTACTTGGTTGTTATGCACAATAAATATCAAATTACTAACAAACTTTTAATCTACAAAGAAAAGTTAAATTTGCTATTACTTTTAAATATCTTTATAAAATATTCTTTTTATGATAATTTGTGATTTATACAAAGTGTGTCAAAAATACCTCCCACATAATGGTAAGACATTAGCTAGATGAAGACAACATTGCCACAAATGTCTTACCATTAGGTGGGAGTTATTTCTGCAATATCCTGTAGTTATAAGCATCAATTACATTATTGAAAATTATATTATTGGTGCTTCTGCTGTCTCTCTAGAGCTCCTTGCTAAAATCCAAAGAAGAATCAGCAGGTGTTGTTAGCCCTGATCTGGTGTCTCGACTTTAGTCGCTTTCCCACTGCCATGGTGGTTGTTTGAATGAGCTCTTTGCTATGTTGCCTAGACTTTTTGAATTTATGTACAGTACTAGACTGGTGACAAGCTCTCACCAATTTACATATGAGCTGGCTAGATGTAACTGTAAATTCTATGCTAGCAGTTTGTTTTCTCGCACTTCTCATTTGTGGAATTCCCTTCCAGCTCCATGCTTTCCAGCCAAGTTTAATCTACAAAAATTTTAATACAATGTCAGTTGCTATCTGCTGTCTGACTGATTACTCTTCACTCTGTTCTGCCTCCTTATCAATGTTCTTGGTTCTAACTCTTCCACACCCAGTAACCCCTTGCATCTCTGTAGCTTTACTGTCTTGCTTGGAGTGAACTTGATTAAAAAAAAATAATATAAAAAATCAAATTTGGCTTATTAAAAGAAATATAATAATAATATTCACCTAAAACAAGTAATTTCCCATGTTTTCTTTCTGTCTAAACTATTTAATTTTTCCTTGAATAATAGCTTAATATTGAAGAAGAGTCATCTGATGCAACTATTTCTGGGTTTGAAATGGAAGAATTGCCACCAGATGAACCATGTCAAGTAAGTTGTGTATTTATTTTTGGTAAATACTAATATGTGTGTGTCGGTGCGAAAAATCCAAAGAATTTCTCAAAGAAATACTTACAACTCTTAAGACTGACTAAGTGTTCTCTTTCAAAGAAATTCCATTGGATAGTTATTATCTACATTATTGCATTTTGACAACACAAAAATATTTTGCATTTTGAAGAAAGAAAATCTCCTCCCAACTCCTCTTTTCATTTTCTTGAAATAAAAATCCCTTCTTCATCATGAATCCATCTATTAAGGATTGGCATTAGGAGTTATTGCACCCAATTGGAAACCTTTTTGATATGGCCCCAGTTTCACAGAAAAAGTCTTTGTAGAGACTTTTACACATCTATTTATAGAGTTGTCTTTCTAGCTTTTTCTGATAAATAATTTTTTACACTTTTTTATAACTAGAATATTTAGTATTGTTGAAGTTATCACTAACATTTTTTGTCAGGATTTACAAACTTTACGTTTCATTCAATTTTGAAAACCAATTGATGAAATATAAAAACTTAAAGAAAAGATATGCAAAAAACAATATTGCCTTTTTTATTAAATATGTATTTGTTATTTTAATCATTAAATTGTTTTTAAAATAATGGGAGTATTTTGTATGTTAAATAATAAAACTTTTAATTTTTCCCCTGAATAAATGAAAATTCCATTTTACTAAGTTAGACACTCGAGTAAAACCAGCTGTGTTTTTTACCCACTTACCTGTTTGTACTTCTCCTCAAAATTTGGTTTCCATCAATCAGTGTATGACTATTTTAGAGGGTGTGACAGACAAACAGAAGCCACAGAATTTTATATATAGATTGACATATTACTTAATTCGAGTACAGTTAAAAGAGGATATGTGCCAAGTATAGTGTAGTAGTTATTGAAAATAGGATTCAGATGTTGAATTCAAATACCAGCTGTTTGTTGCATTAACTTTTGCAGAAATATCTTTGGAAACGTGTGATTCTCTCTCATCTCCCCACACCCTCCTGCCTAACTAGGGCTTGCAGGGTTAACAGAGCTCGCTAGTCTTGAAGGGTTACCATTGTAGAAGGAAAAGTCTGAATTCAAAACTAGCCTGGCAAGGGATGGGCTCTATCAGGCTATATTGCCTTAGATACACCACTGTTGTTATGGCTCCAGTACATGTGGTGCCTCTATTACTCTAATAGGTGATAGGATTTGGGACATGACAGCAAAATAGAGAACAAAATATAAACAAAAATGACTAACTTTTTGAGAAAAATAAAAATAAAATATTTGATATATATGTATGATATATAGTATACATTTATAATATATGGTATACATTTATGATATATTTATAATATATAGTATACATTTATAATATATGGTATACATTTATGGTATATTTATAATATATAGTATACATTTATAATATATAGTATACATTTGTAATAAGACATATTATAAAGAAATACACTACCCCAATTGACCCGAATAAAAAATCAAATTATCTATTATAAAAAATTTAAGACAGCTAACCTCATCCTCAAAAATAACATAATGACAAAGAACGAACATTATCTATGAGTTCAAATGCCCCTTAAGGAACTGTGTCCCTGATCAATCCGGACTCATAAATAATTAAATCAATTATACAACTATATGCTTATCCAGACGTCTTGCATTACACCTATCTGATCACAGCTTCATTAGAACCCATTTAAACACACACACAGATTTACCCGATTCCATTAGGAACATACTAGTAGAAAACACAAATATATTAAGTGTATCCATCTGTAAAAAAAGATTAAAAATAATGGAAGCTTTAATAACAAAAGAGAAAAAGCCAACTCTTAACAATATAAACTACGAACAAAGTCACAATATGCTAACCGTATTCGGAAATTAAAACATCCCTACCACACACTAAGACATACACAGAAGGCACACACTCAATTAAGCTGAAAAATTGAATCATCCTTGATAATGGATAAAGGCATAGCTGAAAGCGCTTGGAAATATAAAACATTTGGACAGTTATTACACACTCTTTGTCCAGAAAAGAAAGCTCTTGTTTGAACACAAGAAAAATTAAATAAAAAGCTTAACCGTAGTACCTTGTCTGTCATTTTAATGAAACATGCATTTATAATATATAGTATACATTTATGAAATATAGTATACATTTATGATACATTAGAATATATAGTATACATTTATCCAATTGTAAACATCAATTATATAATTTTTGTCTGAGTTTCTGGAATGAGGACTTATCATTTTTTACACTATTTATATTTGTACTATTGGCCTTGTTTTTGTTGCTATCACAACGTTTCGGCTATCACACACTCCAGCCTTCCTTAGGTGTATATTGATTTGGATAGCCTAGCAGGAATTCTGAACTTTACCCTTTATTTATTCTATGGGGTAGACCGTTCATATCTAGTTCTTATTTTTATTTAGTACTGTTCAGTTATTGCTCGCTTGTTTCTACTGAGTGGAAATATATACTGCCCAATCCAGAGATTAAACTGACATAGTGGTTGTGAATTCAATCCTGGAATTGGACAGTGCAAAGTTCATATTGGCAATATTTAACAGTTTTACCATAGCAAAGCATTCAGAATTAAATAGTTTAAAATAATATTTTAGATTTTATTAGAAAATGTATCAATTGTACAATCTGGGTCTTTCTAATTGTTTTGTTTAATTAACAAACTTGATTAATTGTAGTGCAATCCATTATTTAATGGTTATTTACTAAATTGGATGTGTCTTTCAATTTAATCATCTGTGATATTTTGTCAGTGCAATATCAATTCTGTTGTATTTTTTCTTCTTTTTCTTCCTTCAAGTCTTTTATCCTGTTTCCTATGAATGGGACATTGAAACCAGGGGAAAGTGATCAAATTAAAGTGACATTTTTTGGCCATACTCATATGAAAGCCCATGTCATTGCAATGTGTGAAGTTGAAGGTGGGCCCACCTACCAAATACCCATAAAAGGAAAAGCCTCACAGCTAAGTTATGCGTTTGATACAAAAGTCATCAACTATAGACAACAAGTAAGTTATCTTTTTATCTATTTTTAGTTTCGTACTATTCCTACTTTATTTTACTATTGTTCAACTAATACAAGGCTCAAGAGGCACTCAAGGTAGAGGGTTAATGGAATGAAGTTGTAAGGACATAAGAGGAGAAAGGAAGAAGAGTATATTATGAGGATATGTTTTTTAGATAATTGTTCACTCAATACTTGAAGAGGTTAAGATTGTAGTGATCTGGGACACATCCTCTTGGGAGTCTGTTTCACAATGCAGCAATTCTGGAGAAGAAGCAGAGTTGAACTTTGTCCTTACCAATGGAATATGAAAAGAATGAGGCTAACTCAAGTGAGAGGCTAACAAACTTTCATCTGGGGCAAAGAGGTTGTAGGGTGGAAGAAAGTTAATCTCAAATTAGTCTGTGCAAACACTTTCGAACACTGTCAAGGTTGGAAAATGTGGATTGGGCAACTGCATTTTTTTTCTTGTTTAAGACAGAGAACTCCTCAAAATGAAATGTTCTAGAATATTTATACATCTTTTACAAGAGTCAAATTAGACCAAAAATGGTGTATTGCTGCCATATCTAAGCTGGGACTATTGAGTTTTCACTTTTGCAGTTTGGATAGAGTTTAAAATCATTGATTGTATATACTAATGTATAAGCCGACTTCATGTATAGTGTAACCCCTGAATTCTTTTGTGAAAAATCTGATTTTTTTTCATATAGCTTGTGTTTTTATCACTTTAAATGTTATTTTTAATGGCTACTCATAATTGTGTAGATATCAAAGGGTAATGCAGGTTTGAATCCTGCCAGAAGTGGGGGCATATTTTTCTTTAATAAGATTTCTCAAATATTCAGACTAATAGACAAAAATAAATAAATATACCATTTAATAAATAAATAAAAGGAGCGTCTACTCAAATATGAGTATCCACCAAAAATAATATTTAATGTGATAAAATCTGTCAGTTTAATAAATACAAAATTCATTTCTTTTTAGAAATATAGCTTGTGTATAAAGCAAGCAATACTAGTAGGCCTACTGTATTCAAATTTTGCAGTATTGGCCATTATCCTGGACATATTTTATAACAAATAAATAGTTTTCATTCTTTTTTTGTACAAAACTACATCAAAATGGGGTTAATTCTTCATTTATATAAGATAGTTGTAGATTTAAAGCAGCACACATAGTGAATGACATTCTGCTGTTCATGTAGCAACAGATAGAAAGAATCAAGGCTAAGGGAAATAGGCTAAAGGAGCTTACCTGAACTGTTAAGGTTAGCCAAAGATACTGTGAAAATGTAGGCCTACCAGAAAGGTTATGGTCACCAAAAATACATGAATTTTAACCCCTCCAGAATAAAATTTGACTGTGTATATTGCAACTAATCACTGAAAATGCATGATTTTTAACCTGTATATAGTGCAACCACCTTTTTCTTTTTGCATAAAAACTGATGATAAAAACTTTCACTATACTTGAGTTACATGGAGAGACAATCATAATAGTAAAAGTCAGTCATACGAATGTTGTTTTAAGGAAACTTAGAACAGACAATAATATTGTCTACAGTATTTACATTATGCAGACTATTGTCCTCATCTTTGTCGCCATATTTGTCACAACGTTTTGGCCGTTGTACGCTCCAGCCTTCTTCAGGTGGTTGGAATTTCGAACTGAACCCTTTATTTCGATCCCTGGGGTAGACTGTTCTAGTTCCACATGCCATGTTTGATGGATGTCAGTTATCAGTTATCTCCTGCTAATTTTCCCTCTGAAAGTTCTCCACTGCCTTAACCGTGTATTGAACTCACACACTTTGGGTCTGTCACTAGATCTAACCAACACCTTTATCCACTGTGCCATGTGTCCTTGAGGACACATGGCACAGTGGCACATAATATTGTCTCTTAGAATGGATCATTTCACTAAAATCTATCTCATAGAAAGTCTCTCAGAATGTCAAAGCAAGATGACTTTTATATTTATATGGATCTTACTTTATTTTCTGTATCATTAACAATTGCAGTAGTTAATTCATTTGTTAGTCATAAATATTTATGATAATAAATTTAGAAGCACACCCCAGAATTTGGTGAATTAAATAATTCTGAGATTCTCTGAAATAAGTTTCCCTAAAACATCATTTGTGCAAGTGACTTTTGCTATTATGACTGTTCCCTCATTAGAAAAACAAAATAACTATGGGACAAAATCCAAATGGGAGCAGATAGAAAAAAGCTGAGAAAAGTTTTCTTTTCTCTACAAAATGATGGATTGCTCTTGTCAGTTATTAAATTTTTCTGTTTGTGAGATGGTCAGATAATCCTTGAGAAAATAGACAGATTCAAAAATCTATGGACAGATGGAAAATTATCAAGTTTGTGGCTTTTATTTGTTCTTTGCTTTAAATATTTCTACAGATAAATATAAATAGATATATTCATTGGTGCTTGAGTTTCTAATATTTTGGTATGGTTTGAATTTTTATGGGCTTCCATAGTTATTGGAAGTAACTGTTAAGAATTATGAAAATGATTAACTGTGTTGATTGATCGAATAAAACAGTTTGATTTGTGAAACAAAATAAATATCAATCTTTGATCAAATTATCGCACATCCAAAAACATAAAAGATATTTTCCCTGCACACGGATGAATGTAGCTACGGTTAAAGCATTAATTAACTTAGACATTTAGACGCTGTAGCATAAACAACACACAGATTTAGTTTCAGTAAAATAACAAAAACCAGCAAATCAGAATCAATGTTGGCCAGTCAAATGGAATCTAAAATTGTGTTCAAGTTGAGTCTATCTCTACTGGTATAAGCAGAGGAGAATTGACATTTAAACAGTAGTATAGCAATAGAGCAGAAGCAACCACATTGAAGGACCAGGAATGACACCAACACTGTAAAATTCCACTCACTCATCCCAGACAAGGAATTTGACATGAAAACTAACATCCCCACCAATAAATAACTGGACTTATTTGTAAGTATGAGCTTCACATACTAAAATTAAATATGCTACTGAAATGTTTACACATGTGATTTATGACTGGTGCTTGCTGTTCCCACAACAAACACCTTGCCCTGACAAAGACTCCTCTTTTTTCTTTTCCACAGCCCCAGTGTTCTGCATAATAAATAGTTGTTATTGTTTGTTCCATAAATCCATATTTGTATTTATTCATGTTTCTATACTTAGAGATGTTGCTACCTTAGGACTGGTGAAACAAATTATTGCTATCACACTCCTTACAGAATAATGTCAAAATCAGTTTAAGCCAGGAAATTATCCTTTTGTCTGTATGAGTAGTGAAAATAAAATAAATATAATATATTCACAAACTGGCATTTCAAACTACTAGGCTATTGTCAATAGTACTGGGCTGGGTATTGTGTACTTGGTCTCAGGGGAAACAGGGTCAGCAATAACTGAGCAGAAAAAAAGAACTAGATGAGATTTCCCTTAACATGGTCAGCAGAAGTAGAACAATCTACTCTCTTAGATTAAATGAAGGGTTCAGTTCGAAGTTCCATGAAGGTTACCCGGAGCAGCAAGCACCTGATGAAGGCTGGAGAGCATAACATCTGAAATGTTGTGATGAGAACAAGTCTGCATGTAAATAATGGAAATATTGTCCTTTTTGTTTGACTTTATATATTGATTGGAATTATGTGCTGTATTATATGAATTGTAATGTACTCACAGAACCTTTGTGAGAAGATTCATCATGGGGTACAAAGTTTCTTTCAGGTTCTCCTTCCTGTCTCCATCATCTATCTTGCTTTTATTTACTAAGGCTTGCACAAAATATGAATGCTAGTTTTAAATATATGTAAGCATCTTCTGAGATGACAGAAAATTCCTGGGGATCTCTCTGAATCTCTTAGCACCTATACATTTACCTGCCTGATATTGATATGCTTCTTTTTTTTATCTTGAATAGCGATATGACCAAGTGGCTGAGGCAGTGATAACATTAACCAACACAAGTCTTGTTGGATTTGACTTTAATACCATCGACTGCGAAAGTGACGAAATGAACAAAATTCCTTCTGGCACTCCTGTTGTGGTTCCCTGTTCAGTAAGTACAATAACTCTCATTAGTAGAGATTTTAGACTAGGTTCTTTCTTTAGTCATACAAGTGAAAAAAATGTCTTACATCTATTCAATTGGTTTGCAAGAGGGCACTACTTAAATAGACGTGTCCACTCGTAAGAAATAGGTCTGAAAAAGCATTGACTTAAATAGACTGGTCCACTCGTAAGAAATAGGTCTGAAAAAGCATTGACTTAAATAGACGTGTCCACTCGTAAGAAATAAGTCTGAAAAAGCATTGACTTAAATAGACTGGTCTACTCGTAAGAAATAGGTCTGAAAAGCATTGACTTAAATAGACTGGTCCACTCGTAAGAAATAGGTCTGAAAAAGCATTGACTTAAATAGACTGGTCCACTCGTAAGAAATAGGTCTGAAAAAGCATTGACTTAAATAGACTGGTCTACTCGTAAGAAATAGGTCTGAAAAGCATTGACTTAAATAGACTGGTCCACTCGTAAGAAATAGGTCTGAAAAGCATTGACTTAAATAGACTGGTCCACTCATAAGAAATAGGTCTGAAAAAGCATTGACTTAAATAGACTGGTCCACTCGTAAGAAATAGGTCTGAAAAAGCATTGACTTAAATAGACTGGTCCACTTGTAGGAAATAGGTCTGAAAAAGCATTGACTTAAATAGACATGTCCACTCGTAAGAAATAAGTCTGAAAAAGCATTGACTTAAATAGACTGGTCTACTCGTAAGAAATAGGTCTGAAAAGCATTGACTTAAATAGACTGGTCCACTCGTAAGAAATAGATCTGAAAAAGCATTACTTAAATAGACTGGTCTGCTTCATAAAAAAATAGGGAAAATATCTTTTGGAAATAATTTTTGTAGATTATAATTAATTAAATCTTCCTTAAGCTTTGAGCATTTGTCCAAATTGGAAGTTTTTGTTTACCATATTAGAATTGGGGTGTTTGTTCACAATATCAATACAAGGTCAAATTGATTCCTGGCTTTTACAGAATGGACTTGTTCACTTAAAAAATCATAGGGAAAATATTTTGGGGAAATACCTTTTTGTAGGTTAACATTCATTGGAATTCCTCAAGCCAGGACATTTGTTAGAATGGAAAAATATTGATTACTTACAGATTTAAATGGTGGGAAGATCCTATTCATATTATAAATAAAGTCACAAATCGATTCCTGACATTTATAGAGCTATTTGACATAGCTGTTATTTACAAATGTGAAGTTTGAAACTGTGCTTGCATCATTGATATCTGCATTTTAAAAAAATATTTTCTGAAATTTTTTAACTTTATTGGTGATAATTCTTTCGGAAGTACATTCACAAACATTGGGGAATAATTGTTTATGTTAAATGAAGAATGAACAGTCATATTCTTTTATTAATATATGTCATTTTTTGTTCTTTAGTTAAAAATGTATATATAGACTTGTTCTTTATTTCAACACAAACTTTTTGTAAGAAAAAGAAAAAAAGAGTTTATTTTTGTACATAGAAGAGCTTGTTAGGGTCTGCCTACCCAGATTTTTGTTGTTATCTGAGTGTCAGGATTCCAAACATTTAACAAGAATAACAACACCACATCTTTTAAATGAAACAAAAAGGTTCTTTTTCTGAAGGAAAAGTAGAAGCAGAACATCAATTGAAATAACATTTATATATTCTTTTCAGAAATATATAATAACAATAAAATGTTTAATTTTCCTTGCAGTGAAGTTTGTCTTATAAAATAATTAAATGTTCAGACTTATTTTATGATGTTTAGCCTAATGTGTTTGTGAGTTTGTAGACAAAGGCTTAGTAGGCGGTTGCTGATTAATTCCTTCTATTGTGTGCATGGACAAGGCCTTAGTCAGCAGCTGCTGGCTGTCTCTCTTCCATTGTGTGCATGTGTGTCTAGGTGCATGTTTGTATGTGTGCACAATCATGTAGATCAAACTGGCCTCCAAAATTGTTCCGATCCCCAAGAAGCAGTATGCTTCTATTTTTATATCCGTAAAGGGATTCAAAATTTAATTTCACCTAGAGGTGTGAACTTACTGAATACAAAGTCTTCATTGGTTAGAAAATAATTTCACACTAGCTCACAAAAATCTTTTTCTTGAATTTGCAGAAGTGGTGAAGGGAGTTATTATTGTTATTTTCTAAATGGTCTCAAAATAACATGTGGTAGGTCTACAATTACATTCTCAAGTATTTTTGGCAATTTTTGCCCTTGTAATGATTGTTTATCCAACACATTTTCTGATGGGATTTTATTGGTTGAAAAATCCAGAACTTTCTACAAAGTCAGGTGTCAATTTTACACTGCCGATATTACGAGGTTGGAAACACAGTTCCTGCACAACTTTATATATATTTTTTATTAAAATTTTACAGGAACTTTCTTTCTAACTCAATATAAACAGGACTCTTTTTCTAACACAATATAAACAGGACTCTCTTTCTAAAAAAATACATTATTTTTCAATCCTGATAAGTGTTGCGGTTTAATGGTATTGGTAATATTAGCCATTTTCTTATAAGGAAACAGTAGGCATTCATCAACTGAGCAGCCAGTACTCTGCTTTCAGTTGAAATTTATAAAATTTTTGTCTTAAAACAATTAGGAAAACAGGTTTTACAAGTCCAGTAGCTGTTATTGCTCTTTCCAGTATTGATGGAAGTTTCCTTCCTAACCTTTTATTTAAAGTAGTATTGAACATTAATGTTGTGGCCTTGTTAGGGCCAGAAATAAAGACACAAACAGAGGAATTGAATTAAATGAATATATTAACAGAAACAGTAATACAAACATATGCAAATGAGAGTGTTACAGCAAGAATGTTCAGTCTGACTGTCAGAGCTGACTGCTGGAAACTTCCCTCTTGAAAAGGCAGTACCTGCTCCTATTTATAGTTAGCAGAGTCTATGTGTGTGCGGGTAAATTACCATAACAGTTAACATTTTGATTATGTCCTTATTTTCTCTTTGAGTTATATGTTCTATCCATTTCAGTTGTTATTGCTGTTGGTAATCCTCAATTAATGTGGTTTCTGTTACTTGGTACAGTTCTTTGTTTGTGATTCTGTAGCACCAGTCCACAATGTTCAAAGAAAGATGGTCACAGGCTTCACTTGCTCAAAGCCATTTTTAACTATTGATCTTTGAAAGTGGTTGTAAACAGCTGACAGTTTAGATATTTCTAAATGGGTTTGGCAACATGCATGACATCCATATGAAAGTCTCAATAATGATTGCTAATCTACAAAAATAATTTTAAAAATAGAAGAATATTTTCTTTATAGTTTATGAGTGGACCAGTTTATTTATTTAATGCTTCAAAGTATCATCTGTCTTATCAGAAGGTCATTATTTGAAAGTTGGCATCTGGTTGGAGTCATCATACCAAACACAATTCACCATTTTTGTGTTTGGTGTTTTCAATTTATTTCTTCATTATAATATTATTCTGTGATTGTTTGCATACTCTTTTGTTAGCATTTCTATATACAGTCAAGATAGAAACCCTATCAAGCCTTGTATACAAAAGCATTTAGGAATGTGCACAAATGAGTTGTCTGTCTGTCATTGAAGTTGAATTATCTATATTAAGTGTGTCAGCTTAAACAGTATATAAAACTGTATTTATAGAAAGTGATATCTTTTATATTGAGTTGTATCTTGTCACTAAAAAACAACACTGAAAATTCAACATTTTTTACATTTAATGTTTTATTTATATCCTCAGTTTTATTTTATTTTCTCGTAGTATTTTGGCCACTTTTTTCCCATGCAGAGTCACAGATTTTATAATCTAGTCTGTCTATATTCTCAGGACATATTATTTGCTCACCCAACAAAACACTGATTTTCTATTTACATTTATGTAACAACTATAATGCAGAACTTATCTGTTTTGTTTTCTGGTTTTTAAAAAGTAAATAACAGTAATGTTTGCAATAAAATACTTTGTGTAATAGGGTTATCTTCAAGTTTAGTTTCTAAAACAATTCATATACCAAATATGGAATTACCTCCCCTTGAAAGGCATTCATTTGGAGTATGCTTTTTTTTTAATTCCACAAATAAAGAATGGAATATAATTTGAAATTTGTGACCAATAAAATATACAATTTGTAAAATGAAAATATATAATTAAAATAAAAGCAATTGGATGTGACTCCTTTGAATCTGAAATGTGCAAAAGGGCACATTGTCAATATATCCAAAGGATCTCTTGATAATGTGTGAAAGGATCTTGATAGAGTTTAGCTCCAAGAAACATGTTGGTTAGCACCAGTAACATCAACACAGAGCATTGCCATACATGAAAATGATATTTCATTTGAATGTTACTGTCTTCCTCTTCAGCTCTGTCTGAAGGTTGACCTTTAGGAATTCAATATAGGCAGAAGAGGTCATTTTAATGCCATTGTCACTTTTCACAGGCCAACCAACTCCTAACCACTGATTCCCATTTGAAACCTCATGAGATACAACTCATTGCTGACACCTCAACCAAACTAGTTTAGGTTCTTCCTTTGGGCAGCACTCATTTTGCCAAATGTTAGGGCCATTCAGTACAACCCAACTTTAGTTCATGAAGAGCACTTTCTGAAAATCCAGTTTTCATAGATTGTTTGGCTCAGTTGTTGTGCTTATTATGGTGATTCAAGTTCAACATTCGTAAATGCTCCAGTATATAGCATCAGAATATTTTAGGCACATTTGCAGCTTCAATGGCTTTAAATATCATATTCTTAATTGGACAGACCCACACAACCCACTTCTTCCTCCTAAAAAATAAAAACCTTCTAAAATGTCCAAACTGCCAAGTAATACTTACTGTCAAACATTTTTAATTAACTGCAAAAAACTGGCAACTACGTGAAAATACTTCTATAATGTACCCAACCTTAGGGCCCACTTTGAGAGTGTCGAATCCAAAGACTTTCTAGAATTCTTAAAAGTAACAAAACTCTATCCTAAAATATAAGAAGATAAACTGAATAAACACCCAGCTAAAACTGTATTACATCACCATCCTTAGATAATAACAAATTATAAAATTATTTGAATGAAAAATAAACACAAAATAAAAAACAAATCTTAAAACTACTCGATTTGGTGTGAAATGACCTGTGGAGTTACTATACTGGTTAAAATAACACTTATCTAAATCTAATTCTAATTCTTAGCATTTTTAAGTTGGTACTTGCATATCTCTGTTTTCAATTGAATTTCCATTTATCAAGTGAAAGTTTGTGCGTTGTATGCGGCTAGGTTTGTATCTTTTTCTTTTTTATTTCACCAAGGCAATAATGCCACTAAGACGTAAGGGGTTACTGAAAGAGAAGAAGAATAGTGAGGAGACAGTACAATAAAAATGCAGGGTTCAGGAAGGCAGAATATGACGAGTGGCATTGTATTTAAATTTTTGAGGATTGTAGATGGCTGGGGAGCAAGAAATCAGAAGAGAGTTCCACAGGTGAGAAGTGCAAGAAAAGAAACTATTAGAATAGAACTTATTGCTACATCTTGCTAGTTCAACAGTAAAATGATGAGACTGAGTTACTAATATAGCATTATGTAATAAAATACTATCTATACTGGCTTTGCATATTGATTGGTTTATACTTGTATCTTTTTTTAAAATTCTGATTTTATTTTTTATCATGTAAATATCTATTTAAGAAGAATATCTTCTCTGAAATATGTCTTAGGAGTCTCTAAAGGCATTTGTACAGTGTAGAGCAGTGCTTCCCAGACCTTTTTTTCTCTGGGACGCATTTTCAGAATTAAAATTTTATGTGATAAAAAGTAGATTTAAAAATAAATTAAAAAACAGAGAGAGTGGATTACAGGGAGATAACCTCAGATTCAAAGTCAGAACATTATCATTGATAACTCTCTCCTCCAATTTACAAACCCTAGTTACTATATTCTTAATCTTGATATAATGCAAAAATATCACAATGATAAAATCGGTCAATTATCATATATAACTATTTATACTGGGACTCATGCATTCAATTATAAGTAAGCCATAATAATATAGCACTATTTGGAAACCACTAGTGTAGAGTATGAGTCATGGGAGTTTGATTTCTTTAGCTAACTGAACAAGAGTGCTCTTAAAATTGATATAACAAGTGATTAAAACATTTCCTTAACAGACCTTTAAAATTTAGATTTAGTTCTTTTCTGTTCCCTTGCTTCTATGATAACTAAAATCTTCAAAAATTTCAGTTTTATTTATTAAACTGTCTGTAAGACTTCTATCAGCCTGTGAATGTTTGAAATAAGTGAATCTTAATTTTTAAGTTAATGATTGAATTAGCTCAAGTTCTATGACAATAAAATATCCATAGAAATTCACCTATCGCATCATTAAATATTTGAGCTTAACAACTCTAACAAAATATTGTAATAACAATTATAAATATGAATGCTGGTCGTTATTTTAAGAGGTAAAGGGGTACAAATAAAAAGATTTAAAATTCACAACTTCTTCCATTTCATTGAAACAGGTGTTAAACACATGAGTGTCATTGGCTCTTCTATCTTCCCTTTCTTTCTTTCATTTTCTCAGTGAAACCAAATAACACCACTGATATGTCTTTTCCATCTTACCACACAATCAAAATGGAACAGAGCATTATTTATGAGGTATTGACAGGGTATAACTTTCTTTTTCTCACTGAAACCCAGTAGAATTTCTGATGTCTTTTCCATCTTTCTACATAATCAAAATAAAATGGAATAGATCATTATTTATGAGGTATTAGCAGGGTATAACTTTATTTTTTCTTTCATTTTTCTTGCTAAAACTAAGTAGCATCTCTGATATGTCTTTTCCATCTTTCCACACAATCAAAATGGAATAGTCCACTAGTTAAGAGGTATTAGCAGAGTGTAACATACATACATTGCTAAGGAACTAAGGGAGTAACAAACAGAACTATAATTGGATGCTACTTATTTTAATAGTCTGAAGGTATTTGACTTTTCTTCTTTTTTTTTTACAATGATGTTTATCCTGTACAAGGCCCAAGAGCCACTCAAAGCAAAAGGTTATAAAGTAAGAGGCAGCATCCAAAGCAAGGTGATGATAATGCCACCAAGATGCAAGTGAAAGAGACTAGAAGGAATCAGAAACTTAATCCTAAACAGGAAACAATGGCTTAATCTCTTTTCCTGTTCAGAAAGACTGGGTTTGAATTTGATAAGTGATTATGAAATCATCAATACAATGAAGAAAATATTCACTAAAAGGAAATAATGAAAAGACACTTAAAGACAATTTTAAATACAATGTTTTATTTTTCTTTGTCTTGGTAATTTCAGGGTCATATTGAAGCAGGCAAGAAAAAAATATTGACCGTGAAGTACCTTCCTGGCATTCCTGAAGAGTTCACTTCCAGTTTTAGCATTCAGATTACTCACTTCAAGCCAGAAGTGATTAAAATTCTTGGTGTTGGAACTTTCCCTTATTTGACTTTGGATCTGCCACGCTTTGACAACGGAGATGGAACCTTTAACAAAGTGATGGAAATGGCTAAAAAGAACCTTTCAAAATCCTGTGATCATGTTCCCGAGTCTATGAAAGAAGAATTTTTTAAGAAAGATATAGAGGCTTCTCAGGTTAGTATATTTTTGTTGTTGTTTAATTGATTGATTGATTTGTTTTTTATGGCTTATCAACCTTTTGTGGCCTATTTAAAACTGAAATATATTTTGGATAATAATTTTTTTTTTTGCAAGTGAATATTGTAATTTTTGTAAATAACGGTGATTTTTAGCTGGGGAGATGAGATGGCTTCATACCTTTCCTAAGAGTATTTGTGCATTAGTGTATGTAAGAAACCCACCTGGAATTCAAATTTGTCTCCACAATGTCTCATTCCAAGCCTTGTATCACCTTCACATCCTGAATAGGAATAAATACAGTAAATAATTGCAACAAAACAAAGATCATGTTGTGCAATTATTAGAGTAATGGTGGTTTGAGAAAAAAGGTTTAATTTTATTTTGTTTATGGCATATCAACACCTCAGTGGGTTATTTAACGCTGACAAGATTTTTAGGATAGGTTTGTATGAATAGAATATGTATTCTTTGTAAGAAATCAGTTTGTAGATAAGGTTTCATTGACATATTTTTGTGAAGATGTTTTTTGTCAAGAGTCAAATGTATTACTGGTAATATTTTTTTTATCCTTTAAATGTATTGCTGGTATTTTTTTTTTCAAAAATGTATAGCTTGTATTTTTACTATAAAATCTATTTTTATACTTCCATGATGTTTTGACCCCAGTTTAGGGGTTCATTATTTACCCATAGCAGGGGTCCCTAACAGGTGCTATTATCCCAAATCAGCGTGGATCTGAGAACAGTAGCAATTAAGAGGTGATTGCATGCTCCTCAAAACCTCCTGATCAGAGGCTTTGCTGCCAGATGCAGTTTATTATCATACTCAGAACAGTTGATAAAACAAATAATATAATACAAACATCATATTAACATAGATATTTTGTTTTTTATTCAGTTCTGTCTTTTATTGTTTTCCAATTATATGATTTGCTTTGTGTGTTTTTGTTAAGACAGACCTGTTTATTGAATATTTGACCAAAGGATTTTAAACAGCAAAGAATCATATTCTGCATTTGTGTTATGAGAAATCTTTTGCTTATGCATTTCTTTAGGTTCCTTCGGAAATTGTTATTTGCCCAGAAGACCTGAAGAAGGAAATTGACCGAATTGCTGTTATGTTGTATGCAACAAATAGAGAGAATGAATGTTTGTACTCAGCTGACTTGGAAAAGCCGAACACTCTTCAAGATCACTCTTCTTCTTCGATGTCTCCCCTTGGCACGATGCGATCACGAAAAAATTCTGTTAAAAGATGGAAAGCAAGGTAAAGTGTGACTCTACTTATCTTCTTTTTTTAAAAAATCATTTCACTGTGATAAAAGGAGATAATGTTACTAAGATGGAAGGGTTGACTGAGAGCAGAAGACTTTAGAAAAGACAATAAAAGAACAAGATTCAGGAAGACAGAAGATGACAATTGACATTGCATTTAAATTTTTGAAGATTGTAGGTGGCAGGGAAGCAAGAAATTGGAAGAGCGTTCCACAGGTGAAAAGTGTAAGAAAAGAAACTATCAGATAAACATCTCACAATTACATCTACCTATTTGAACAGTAAAATGATAACCTAGTTGCTATTCTATGCAGTCAAGGTACCAAGGAGTAAAGCTTGTCAGGACAAATGTAATGAAAATATTTATAGAAAAGACATGTGGAAACTATGTTACGGTGGTAGAAAAGTGACTGAAACCAAGATGCCAGTTGAAGACTAATAATATTACAGACCCTTCTTTAGATTTTGTTGAGGATCTCAAGTTATATAGCCAGGACACCAGACCAGATATGGCAGCAGTATTCAATGTACGGACAAATGGTAGATTTATAAATATGCAATATGGATTCTGACAAGAAAAATTGTCTGGTGTATTATAGTGAAGGAAACTTCTTAGTAGCAGAAGCAATATAATTGCTCCAATTCATGTCAGTTGAAAAATTCAAAGTTGCTCTCCTGGAGGTTAGCATCAGCCATGATGATGGAAGGCAGAAATGGTTCTTTACAATGATTAAAGGATCTAAACTACTTGATTGATAATAATGGACTGATGTATTTGGGTCTGATGGATCTTCCCAGACTAGAATTGAAAATGTGAATGATTATTTTTGCAGTGGCTTATCAGATTAATGCAATGCTCATTATGATGATAGTATTCTAAAAATTAAGAGTCATTTCCATGCGATGACTTCTGGTGGATGCTGTGTGCTAACATCAACATTAGACATTTTTTTCCTCAATCTGATGTCTCTTGAGATGTTCCAGGCCACTGTGACAGATCTTCTGTCACTCAGCTCTGTTCATTGCCCTAGACTACTAAATTACAAGAGAGTGACTCATTTGTATTTTCTTAGGCAGATTTTTTCTGCTGAAATCAAGTGGAAAGATTATATTGAATCAATTACTAAGTCTGCGTCTAAGAAAGTTGGTTCACTGTGTCATTCATTTATAAGTTGTACCATTCATTCAAGCATTGAATATTTCTGCCACATATGGTCTAGCGCTTCTGCTATATATTTAGAGAATCCTGATAAAATCCAAAGAATCTTGAATATTATTATTCCTTACTGGGCATCTCAGTTTCTTTCAACTCTTCATTGCTGTAATGTCGCTTACCTGTTTGTTGTCTATGAATATTTTCATGGTATTTATTCTGATGAACAATTATTCTTTGGTACATTGGCTTTACAAATTTAAACACACAGTATTAGATTGGTGGCAAGGTTGCATCATTTTACAGCTGAAATGGCAATATGTAACCACAAGTTCTATGCTGACCCTTTCTTCTATCACACTTTTCACTTTTGGAACTCTCTTCCAGCTCAAAATTGATCTTCAAAAATTTAAATGCAATGTCAATCTTTTTCTTCTGTCTTCTTAATTCCTGTCTTTTATTGTTCTCTCTTCTTAATAATGTTTTTCTTTTTCTAATATTCTCTATCTCTCAGTAACTCATTGCACCATAGTGGCTTTATTTCCTTGTTTGGAGTGAAATGATGAAAAACAAAAACAAAAAATGGAAATCTAAAATCTTGTTTTAAAATTAAAGATTTCCTGAGCAATAATATTTATTAGTCTGTTAATACTTCTGTTACTGTGAACATGTGGCACTGAAATCTGAAGGGGCATTGGGATAGACAAAGAAGCCTTCCAAAAGCTAAGCAGAGTAATAAGAAATAGAAAAACTTTGCTAGAAACAAGGAAAGGTCTAATAAACTGTTACATGATATCTGTCCTCCTTTGTGGCAGTGAGTGCTAGACAATCTCCTCAAAGATAGAGAAGAGACTTGAAGCATCAGAAATGTGGTTCTACAGAAGGATGCTGAGGATATCATGGACTGAACATGTGAGCCACGATGAAGTTTTAGAGAAATGGAAACAAAAAGGAAAATTATATATGATGTCAGGAGCAGGCAGTTGAATTTCTGAGGCACATAATGAGGAAGGATGGTGTGGAAAATTTGATACTCACAGGACAGATTGAACACAGGAGAGACAGAAAAACAATGCATAACATACTTAGCTTGAGTAAATGGATGGTGGAACAGGGTTTGTAGAAATAACAAAAACACCAAATCTCTTACGAGCTGCAAAGGACAGGACATTGTGGAGAGCCATGATCACCTACATCCTGAGAGGACATGGCACACAAAAAAGAACTGTGTTGGGTGGGTGTTTAGTTTAGTCTGTATTGCAGTGTATCAGATCAAGAACAAAATGAGAAGTCATTGTCAACATTTATATAGTCATTTATTTCTAGTAAATGATAATTTTCTATTTTCATCTCAAAAGGGGCCAGCACAGCCAGGCAACAAGACTAAAACAATTCAGAGTATTTTAACTGTTATTAATTATGTTTTCTCTTTTCATATTCAAATTGTCCTCTGCACACTGTTCTGACTAATACATGCTTTCCAGTAATATTATTTAATCTCTTGCTAATCCTCATTTTTCTATTTTTGACTGAAAAGTGTCAGTAGAAAAATCATTGGAGGTGAAGGTGTGTTAAGACATGCACATTTGTGTGTGTGACTGTGTGTGTGCATATATATATTCATGTATGCCCATATGTGTGCATTTATCTTCAGCTGAATTGTAATTTGAACTAAAAAATTCATCTAGGTGTAATTTACACTATTTACATTGTTCCAACTGTTGTCCTCATCTTTGTTGAACTCACAGTGGGCCTAGTGAATAAAAGCATTGGTTGAAGTAATTCAGTGACTTCGTTCAAAGAGTAGTGAGTTCAATACCTGGCCACAGCAGAGATGAGCAAAAACTTGCAGAGTTGCGGTAAAGAGAAGTAACTGATGCTGAGATATCTGGAAAAGGCATGGCACGTGGAACTAGAACAATCTATCCAGGTGGACGAAATTAAGTGTTCAGTTTGAAATTCCAATCACCTGAAGAAGGCTGGAGCATACAACAGCCAAAATGTCATGAATATGGTAACAAAGATGAGGACAACAGTCTGAACAATGTAGTGTAAATAACTACAATACTCCATCTCAGAAATAGACAGATATTGAGGCATAATTTATATTCATTTCATCCACAAGGCCATTTATAAACTTCACTTTTCCAAGTTTCTATCAACTATATATTATCTTACGACTCTGCTATTGTTTTTTTCCCCCAGGCCACGACTGCCTTCATATGAACTTGATTTTGGTTTTGTTGTGTTGGGTGTCATCCGTACACAGAAAGTTTGCATCACTAATTGTGGATGCCAGCCTCTTTCTTTTAAGATAGAGCACAATCATCTTGCAGCGTGGGGTTTTAAGGTCGACCTTGGCCATGTCAAGCAGCTTCCTCCACAGGAAACCGCCACATTTAAAGTGACTTTCAATCCTCGAGGAGCAGACCTTCTTCTCGGCCCTGTTGAAACAATGATTCTCATTAATGTAAGTTCCAGAATGTTTTTTTTTTGTTGTTTTTTTGTTTTCTGAAAAAGATTTCTTTAAAAACATTGTTGAGAGTTTTTTTTATTTTTTAATTATATCACCCCAATCAAGGTGGCAAGGCCACTAAGACACAAGGGGTTACTGAGTGTGAAAAAAGAAGAAAAAAGAGAAACATTATTAAGGAATGAGAACAATAGAAGAGTAAGACAATAGATAAGAATTTTTGAAGATCAAAGTTGGCTGGAAAGCAGGAAGCCAAAAGAGAGTTCCACAAGCAAAACGTGCAAGAAACTGTTAGCAAAGAATTTATGATGTTGTAATGGACTGTACCACACTCCCTATTGCTTATGTGGTCTGACTATATCAGTAGATATATATAGTTAGCACAGGATATACCTGGGGACTTACTTTGGGAATTAGTTGGAGATTCATCTCCAGCTAAGCTAGTCAAACTCTCTGCCTTCAGGCAGAGAGGAACCCAGATGAGGTTATGCTGAAGGGCAGAGTCTCATCTGGGGAGGTAGACAGCTACCCAGCCCCATTTTTACGGTGTCTATGGCCAATTTTTGGCCAAGCCCATGGGCTCGGTTTTACCCTGCATTAAAAAAGGCCTTGTGCCACATCCTGCCTCGTGGGGTGGTGAGGTAAATATCCTTGCTTCGGGAATTACTAGCCTGCTAACTGATTCCCTGTCTTTCACTAGTGTATTCTCTTTTACAATAAACCTCTCTTTCTTTCATCTATGCCTTTGTTGCTGTTCCTTTCAATCGAGTGCCACCTAAGTCTGTTTGTAACCTTTTTAAGGATACAACATATGATTACATCTTTTTTATTCTCTCTGAATTTCTATGATGAAGAGTCATCATTAATTAGATTATTTACATTCGAACTAATTTCCTCATCTTTGTCATTATTATCACAACACCTTGGCCTTGTTTAAGTGACTGTTGATACAAGTAACGTTTTGGGAATTTTGAACCAAAACCTTTACTTAATCTATTTGGTCAAATTGTTGTCATTTTATGTACAGATCTTAGTGTATCTTGTTATATTTTAGCCAGCTCAGTTATTTCTAGTCCTGTTTCCACTGAGTTTGAAAGTGTACTACCCAACCAAGGGATTGAACTCAAAATTAGCATGCTGCCAAATGATAATGCTTTAATCCTCAAGGCTATTATTCTACAAGACAATCCTGAGGTTAGAACTTGGAGCCTTAATGCTAATGTTCTTATCACCTCTTCTACTGTTGCTGCAGCTGCAACCCCTTGATGACAAGCTTGATTCCCATCCATTGCTGCTTCTCTTTCTCGCTGTAGCTGAAACCTTTTGCTATCAACTTGGCTATCTCTGCTATAATTCCTCTTTCTTTATTCTTGGCTCCCATATGGTATTTATATCTATGCTAGGCTTACTGAGGAGGCTGTCATAGCCTGGCATTCCTTCAGATGTGTGATTCTCCAGTGACAGACACCTGAAGGAAGCCAGAGAATGCAATGGCTGAAACCTGCTGATAACAACAAAGAGAAGAAATTTGTCTGTCTGTAAATAATTCAAGCGATCTTATATAATCTCATTTCACTGAATTGTGATGATCATTTATTTTTATTTTTCTGTTTTTATTCTTTATCAAATTCATATATTTATGATGTTTGCTCCTATTAACATATGCTTTTATAGCAATCTCCTGAAATCAATTTATTTTTTTTAACTAAATTTTAAATTGATTGTCACAAATAAAATTCATTATTTTTCCACAGTTCTGTATTCTTTTTCTTCTTTTTTGAATCCTTTCACCTCAAGCAAAGCAGTAATGCTACTACTACACAGGGCATTACAGGGAATGAAAGTGAAAGAGAAGACTAAGAATAGGGAGGATTGAGGAAAGGACAAAAAGGGAACAGGGTTCAAGAAGACGGAAGATAGCAACTGATGTTTCATTTAAATTTTTGAAGATTGTAGTTATCAGGGAAGCAAGTAAATGTGAGTTCCACAGGTGGAATGTGTGAGAAAAGAAACTGTTGCAGTAGAAGTGGCAGTTGCATTTAGCAGTATTTCAACAGTAAAAAGGTTTGACTTAGATGCCAGTCTAGTAGTTTACTTAAATTCATGTAGTCAGAGAACCAGGGAAAAAAGCTTTTCAAAGTAGTTACCAGGAAAATATTTATAGAAAAGGCAGTGAGAAGCCACATCAAGTTGGTGAGAATGTGACTGAAGTTGAGATGCCTGATCAGGATTGATTACATTACAGATCCTTCTTTAGATTTGGACAAGAATTTTGAGATGTACTGCAGGTGCACCAGACCAGTTATGGCAACAGTATTCAATGCACAGGCAAATGGGAGATTTGTAAATGTGCAAGATGGATTCTGGGGAGAAAAGTTTTCTGGTATGACTCAGTGACCAAACTTCTGATATAAAGCCTTCATATAATTCTCAATATTTGAGTTGTTGTTCGTTTTTTCATTATATAAAATACTTAATTTTGGGAGTATTTTTTTCAGTGTGAAGCTAAAAGTTTTCTCATTTTCAAAATGCAGTGGAACCTCGATTCACAAATTGAAATCATTCCTGAAGGCCATTTGTGACTTGAAATGTTCATAAACTGAAACCGTTTTCCCCATAAGAATCAATGTGAGCAAATGATTGCTTCTAACATAAAAAAAGATAAGCTCCAAATCATCAGCAATTTCTTCACTTCTGCAATCATCTATGATCTTTGCTTAGTAAGAACTATCCTTTCTCTTGATCGTGTCTTTATTTTTCAAAAGAGAACAGATCATCAATTTTGCCATACTAAGCTGACCAGAAAAACAAACACCGTTTTCATGTTTGGTTAAGATTTCTTTCTTCACCTCTATCATGATTCTGGTCATTTTTCTTTTCACTTTGGTCCTATCATTATACTTTTCTGCCTCCTCAGGTGCCCATTTTAATAATTTATAAGAAAAAAAACAAAATATCATAATAAAATTCAAGAGAAGGCACAGTTAGTTTGAGCAGGGATGCATATGGAGCAAAAGCTACACTGCAACTGATGCTCTCTCTCAATGATACTTCCGACCGGTTGTCCAATGTTGTTGCTGGATTGCATGTTTATCACTTGAGACATCATTCATTACCTGAAACATTTTTTTGTTTGGAAAATTTACTTGTGAAACAATTTGTTTGTGATGAGAGCGATTCATGAACCAATGCTCCATTGTATGTTAACATTGAAACAAGATGTACAGTTTTGTAGTGGGTATATACATATTCTAACATAATACTGCATAATAAATATGTATCTATATATATATATATATATATATATATATATATATATATATATTGTTTTATTTTTTTCTATATTTCAAGACATTTTCTTGGTTTCTGGTGAGAGTTTAAATATGAATTCTTCAATATCTGGGTATTTTTGGATTTCATAAGCAATTATCCAAGTTTTTTTGTTTTCTGTTTTATGTCAGTTTAAATGTTCACATACTGCGTCTTCACACATGATCTCAGTTTTTTAATATATCACATCTTAATGGGACAATAAAACAAAAAAAACCAACAAAACCTTACCAATAACACAAAGATAGCATATTACATAAACTGTAAAAGACAACTGCAAATACTTCAAGCACTAAGCATAAAAAACAAAAACCCTGACGAAATAAAGAAGAAATATACTAAATACATTTCATAAAAAAAATTGATATGAACTGCCATACGAAGATGTGATACTTAAAAAAAACTGACATCATACATGACACGATATTTGGAAAATGATCAAACCAACATGACCAAATGTCAGACTGTAGAGATGTTAATTAACAGCTCATAACCAATATTTATCTCACTTTTTTCAAATTAGAGAAAAAAAAAACCAAAGATCTTTTTATATACCATCATTTTTATGGGTTCTATGGGAATTTATTCCTCAGCTATATGAAAAATAAATCCCACTGATAGAGACATAAATCTACAGACTTTGTAAATTGACTCTCACCATCATTGTTTCTATTCTTTATTGCAGATCGTGAATGGTCCTCAAGTCGTGGTTCATCTCTCTGCCAAAGTGACCATGCCTGACATGATGGTCATGGACAATTTGCTAGAATTTGGTGATGTCAAGTGTGGTGAATGCAAAATGATTACAATCCAGCTTTATAATCATCGGCAGGTGCCTTGTGAGTGGAGTTCAGTCCCACCAGAAACAAAGAAGAAGGAGGTAGGGTCAATGGCATCATTGCCAAGCTTTGAATAGTAAATGTGCTTATAATTCTTTGGCACCAATTAAAATCAATTACAGCATTATTAAAATTCAAATAACATTCTTCTTTATTGACCCTATTTATATTCAGACTGTTGTTCTTGATTTTGGAGTTAGACTGGTCTCGTTCTATCATGACTAGTTCTGATTTTTTACTACTGCTTAGTTATTGTTCATACCGTTTCCAGTACTGACATAGACACCTGATAAAGGCAAGAGAGCAGAAAAGATGCGAGCAACAGTCTGAATGTAAAGACTGTCAATGATAACATCTTGTCACAGAAAATCAAAAGGAAACACTCTTCGTTTTTTGTCTAAATTTCTGGCCATTTATAGGTAACTGTTAATCTGTATATACATCAAGGAATTTTTAACTAAACCATTTATTTAATCCATGTAATTGTGAGTTCAATTGATGGTCTGGGTAGTACAGACTCACCCAGTTGAAACAGGACTAGCAATAACTGAGAAATACTAAAAAAGAAGAAAAGATATCCCTAGACATGGAGGCCAGGACAAGAATAGTCTATGGCTGTAGATTAAATAAAGGGTTCAGTTTGAAATGCCCTTAAGTTACCTAGCTCAACAGATACCTGAAGAAGGCCAGCGAGCACAATGACCAAAATGTTGTGATACTAACAACAAAGATGAGGAAATTATGCTGACTGTACATAATGTAAACAACACTGTTCTATTTACGTACTTCTTTTGTCCTGTGATAAAATCCAGCATGCAAAATGGACTTATGCTTCATTTTATCATTAATAAAGTCTTGCTTAAATTTCACTTTTACTGGCCATCATTCAATGTCAAGACACTCCATATTTATAAAATTAACATTACAATTATTTGCAAATGCTAATTTCCACCTGCTTTATTAATATTATTCTTTAATATTAAAGTATCATCAATGTTATGCCACTATGGCTGATATTTTAATGCAGACAGGTCAGTGTTCTTTCCGACTTATTTTTTTGGGGGAAAATGACTGTAATTAGCAATTTACAGACCTGGAGTTATCTCTCTTGGACAGACATTTTCTTTGTGCTTATTTATACTTGATTAATTAAAAATTATTTAGAAATTGGTTGTCCACTCAAATTGAAAATCACTTTATTCTTCCATGTTCTAACGGTATTGCCCTGACAAAAATTGTACTGCAATGTGCCATTTATATTGTAATAACAAAAAAATTGGATTTTTATAATTAGACAAATTCAATTCTTCTCTATTTTGTAATGGTCATCATTTGTAGGCAAGCTAGTGGGTTTTTGTGAGCCCCCCCCCGTTTAACATGCCAGTATTTGCTACAGTTTATTTCTACTCTGAACATTATGCTGCATCAATGAAACCTAAAATTTTGCCAATGCACAAACTCATTAAGTAAGAAACACGCTGTTTCCTTCTGCTTCTCTTGCCTTCAAAATTTACTGTGAGTGTTAAATTCTCTAAGCCCTCTTTCTTCCTTACATATCCCAGAAATTTCAACTATCTCTTTGTAAGCCTAAGTATCAGTTTCCTTATAGTTTCTGTTTTCCTTAAAAACTTTTTATTGCTTACAGAAAGTAACCAATTCCTTCTCTCATGCTTTATCTTTACAAGAATCAGATTAGATCAAAAATGGAGGATTGCTGCTACACGTGGCCTGGAATTGTTTTAATTCATTCCATTGCTCCAGGAAGCACCATACTCCTTTTGTCATGCTTTATCTCTACAAGGGTCTGATCAGATCAAAAGTGGAGGATTTCTGTCATGTCTGATCTTGAGAGGCCTAATCCTCAATTTCTAACCATGATAGAGTTCAAAATTGTTTATGTAGTCTTTTAGGTGATGTCTTATTTTCCTCTCTACAATTTCTTTCCCCACAGATGCAAAGTTGCAAGCCTATCCCTACTTTATAGCTATTTCCATGGCAAATGTTCAGATGAGTCCTCTGTTCTTTAGTTCCACCAGTTCAGACCTTTACAGCTAGGAGTTGCCATACACTACCCCCCTCCACAAAAGTGAATCTCACCCACATCTCCTCTGTATTCCAATTGTAAAAAGCATGTTCCACTCAGGTTTATTTCCAAGAATTGCTACTTTGTGGAATAGACTCCCACATGGATGCTTCCCTGAACACTACAATCTTCACCTCTTCAAATCATGGGTCAGTTGTAATCTATCCTGCTTATCTTCATAAACTTCACTTCCTTCACCTCCTATTACATTTACATCACACTTTTCAATAATTCATTTGAATTATTTATTCAGTAACCTTCTACTTGAGTGGCTCTCGATCCTTGTATTGGATGAACTTGTTCTGTCCATGGCATTCTCATCATTCATCTGTAGAACCACATCTTTATCACTTCAAGTCTCTTCTTCATTTGTAAGGAAATTGTCCAGTCTTCACTGCCATATAGGTGATTGCATGTTATCCAGTACGTCAACACTCTCTTCTTTGTTGTGAGAAACATTTATCAGTTTGAATTTAAAGTTGTCCTTCTCTTAGACCGCTTGTCAACAAAAGCAAAAGAGCCCAGTCTGTCTTGTTATTTTATCCATAGTTGTCGGCAGAGATGTGAATATAAATTATCTCAGCTGAAATTTGAACTCTTCTTGTTGATTCCCTTTTCTGCACTTTAACTGTTCAGCCACCTGCGTGTGATTCACTTAAACACACTTCTTCTATGTGCTGTGTAACTTCAGGCTGTGGGCAATCATGGTTCTCCACAATTTTCTGTTCTTTGTAGCTCTTAGAAAATTGTATCTTTTTGCTATCACCCCTAATCCTTGTTCTGCCAGTCAGTAACACAATTTCATTCTTCTTCTTCTTCTTCTTCTTCTTCTTCTTCTTCTTCTTCTTCTTCTTCTTCTTCTATGTGCTGTATCCTTTCAGGACATGGGAGATCATGACTCTCCACAATTTTCTATCCTTTGTAGCTCTTAGTAAAGTTTGCCATTTTGCTATCTTTCCTAATCCATGTTCTACCAACTATTTACACAATCTCATTAGTTAGGCTACACACTTGCCTTCATTATGTCCCTCTTGCTTTCATTATGTCCTGAGAGTGTCAAATTTCCTAAGCCTTCTTTCCTAATTATTTCCCTTAGAAGTTTCAACTGTCTTTTTATGATTCTAAGTATAAGTGTTGCACTACAGTTTAGAAATATCATTATTTGATTTCTTCTACTCGAGATGGATTGCTATTAATACTTAGAAAAAAAAACTCCAGATGTATCTGTTTTATATGCTATATAATTAAAACTTTGCATTCAGTCAAATATTATAACAATTCTTTTGTAATTTTGGAGAATTTTCAGTTGACATTTGCTATTGAATTTGTATGCCTATAGCTTGGCAAAGAAATAGTTTCAACTAAGAAAAGCAGAACTAAAGGAACTGCTCTGAAGAATTTTGAAATCTTACCATCATCTGGAATCCTGGTTCCTGAACAGAGACTCAATGTCCAAGTCAAATTTATGCCAACTGAAGAGGTAAGTGTCTGAGATGGCAATTGGTTATTTGATTTTGTTTAGTGGCATATCAACCTCTATGTATTATTTAATGCCAAAATGGAAATATTTTGAACACAATTTTATAGCTTCAACTAAATATATTTTGAACGCAATTGTATGCCTTCAACTGCAGATAAAATGTACTGTTGGTCATTTTGCTATAAATATGTATTGTTGGTTGGTTGATTGATTTTGTTTAGCAGCATATCAACCTCTAGTTGACTGTGTGTTGCTTTCTCTTAACAGAAGAATTTTAAAAGTAAATTTATGTTTTGTCTATTTTTATGTCCAGAAATATTATGAAGGTCGGATCATGATTCGAATAAATCAAAGCTGTAATCGAGTAATGTTGCTTTGCAAAGGAAAAGGCTTAGAGCAGAAGTTGATCTTTTTGGATGAGATGATCAATTATGGCCCAATCCTGCCGCACAGTGCTGGTGATGAGAAAGAAGTTATTGTCAAGAATCCATGTGACTTCCCAATTGAATTTTACAGTGTCGACTTTGATGCAAACTATTTAGAAGAGGAAAAGGTAAGAAAGATAATGCTACCATTGTCAGTATTATTTACATTATTAAGAACATCTAATTGTAAAAAAATGTTTGAAGATATTTGAAGCACTAAATAATAAAAAAGCCAACTGACATAAACTTAACATCACTTATTTTGAAAATAGGCAAGACATCTTGTCTGTGCTTTAAATAAAAACTCCAACATGAATGAAATTACTACTACTTCCTTACAAAACAGTATCGGAAACAAAAACAATGAAAATAAGCCTCCCTTAAAATGGGTAAAGTATAGTCATCACTAGGGACAATTTCTACACACTCTTAGTCCTCATGAAAGAAAAACTGTATGGAGAAGAGAAAACTTGAATTAATAAAAACTTACAAAATATTCTGTTTTGATTGATTGATTTGTGTTTTACAGCTTATCAATGTTTTGCAAGTCATTTAAAGCCAGGAATTATTTTTAGATGGGAAGAATTTTGTTGGGAGGTAATCATGATTTACTGATAAGAAATACTAATTAACCCATATCTGGGGGGAAGATGAGGTGGATTCATACCTTTCCCTTGAGTATTTTGCATGTAAATGAATATAATGAAGCCATCTGGAATTGGAACTTGGCTCTCCAATCTTCAATTCTCAGCCATTATCTATTACATCACCCACACATACAAGCTTATTGAATCTGGTATTCCTAAGCAGTCACACATCTAGGTACTGACTGGGCTCATCATTGCTTAACTTTGGTGAACAAAATATTCTATCTGTTGTATGCAACACACACACACACACACATATGGGAGAAAATGGTATATAAAGGATTTCAACATCCACTTTCCTTTGTGTGCATATGTATTTACATCAATGTAAACACTAGTCTAAGTATGAAACACATCACAGGAAAAACTTTTTCCCACTTAGTCATTATTTTTCCATATATATCAAGAACAATTATATATATATATATATATATATATATTTTATTTTGCAACAAGTATTTATAAAGAAAAGTTTGTTTCAAAATAAAATCCACACATTTGCCTTAATAAAGTCTGTCAAAAGTTTTCCTTTTGTCTTCATTAATATTGTCCTTCTACAGATTTATTGTAGTTATATCTGAATGTTTTTGCACACTCTCGTGTTTGTGTGTGTGTGTGTATATATATATATATATATATATATATATATATATATATATATATATATATATATATATATATGATCAAATATATTCGGTTCGTGCAAAAATAATGTTGTTTTCTCACATATGTTACTATGTGAGAAAACGACATTATTTTTGCACCAACCTAATAGTTTTAAGTTATGCTATATTTATAGGTTAAAGTGCTCAATATCAGGAATAGAACGTATATAAATATAAAAGTGGCCATTGAAGTCAATGCACACAAACACACACACACAGACACACATATATATATATATATATATATATATATATATATATATATATATATATATATATCTGTGTGTGAGTGCATTAGGTGTATGTAAAGTTCTTAGTAACCATTTTTGAAAACTAGAATCTGAATACACACAAAAACTTTTTAAATAATGCTGTAAAATTTTGCACACTATATATATATATATATATATATATATATATAAATGATAGGATAAGGAAGAAATAAGTATCTTTATAAATTTACATTTCACATTTATTTAAGATTCACCAGAAAATTAAATATGGAGAAGAAAAGAAAATTCTGGTGTTTTTTATTTTTGTATTGTTTATTTTTCATTGGTTAAGTAGACCTCATGTATATTTGCCTTGTCAAGTATTGTTCATGTGTATCATTCTTGTGTGCTTGTATATCATAATTCCAATTAGTCTATGCAGGATTTGCTTGATAATGTGTGTGCATTTGTGTGTCTAGTGGGCATTTTTATTTTTCCTGGGGGATGTTTTGTTCACACAAAACAAGTGAAAGAATTTAGGCTACACCAGGTGTGGTTGTAAGTGCACATATCTTAGATTCTTTATATATATATATATATATATATATATATATATATATATGAAAATTTCTCCGAATTAACCAGTAGAGAGACAATATTTATGAATAAAAATGACAATAGGAAAACTGGTAATTGCTGACGCGTTTCGTCCAATGTGGTCTTTATCAAAGCAAAATACGAAAATGAAATTAAATGAATAAAGTAACTAATAAAAGCAAAAACAGAATGTACCTAGCAACTGTAATGTAGAGAAACGCTATTTTCATATTTTTAACTGAAAAATATCGTCAGTAATTGTCACGTGTGGAGAATATTGTCATTATATCTGTGTTGATGTATTCAACCATTTTCTTTTGATTTTATGAATCTGTTGTGTATATTTGTTTGTAAGAGCATTAATTTTGTTAAGAAAGGTGAAATAGGGAAAAAACCTGGGCGTAGATTAATATTTGGGTAATTTTCTATGGTGGCACTCTCCAGAATTTCCCTTCTGAGTGAGTTATTTTCTTTTTTTATGAGTGTAGCATTTTTAAAATCAAAATTATGGTTGAATTTATTTCTATGTATGACGAGTGCATTAGCTAAGTTGTGTTTTGTGAGGTCAGCAATTACCAGTTTTTCTATTGTCATTTTTATTCATAAATATATATATATATATATATATATATATATATATATATATATTACGTCTAGAAATATAAAAATGTAAATTGGTGTGTAACTTACTCTTTTCAGTAGTTACACATCTACTTATCTCTCAGTTGCGTCTCTGTCCTTGGACAAAGTGCGCTCAGTGGCTTCTTTGTTGAAGGACAGAGGGGCAACTGAGAAAATTATACTGATGAGGTGCCCAGCCCTGGGGAACAGCTGCCTTAGACTGCGAAATGCCCATTGCACTAGGGGGAGGGATCGGTGCTCGCACAGAGGCCAGCACAACCAATGGTTGTGGGGGCTCAGGGAATTTTTGTTCCTTACCCAGGTTACACGTTTGTGCTCCCCACACTAAACCTACCTTGTGTCACAACCTGACCTCATGAGGGGTTGAGTAATAAGAATATAAAACACTAAATTTCATAGCTTCTTTAAAAAGTGTACATTAAGAACAAATTAATTTTTTTTAACATTATTTATTTTCCAACATTTTATAGAAATTTCTGTTTTCTTTTCACCTTTATTTTTCATTCTCTTATTTCACCTGTCATGCTTGTTTGTTTTTTTAATTATATTGCTTTGTCTACATTATACTTCAAAATTATGTGACCATGGAAACTGTGTTATAAGATAGCTCTCTTTTAAAAATGGAACATTTTTCCTCATTTCTTTCACTTGACAATTTTATCTTTCTTCTAATCTGTCAATCTTATAAGAATTTTTCAATTAAAAAAAAACATGACAGGACCTGTTTCTGTATCTTGAAATATTAAGACTGCTGTTTTGTTATACTGTAACGGAATAGATTTTACAAGCCAGTAATTATAATTAAGAATTTAAATTAGTTAAAATGTACACCAGCTGGGCTATTGAGAACAAAACACCCAATTCAATGACACCAGCTACAAAATGCCAGAAGATAAAGAACAGATGATTCTTTTTCCAAGGAATCATTTTGACTTGGAGACCATTGAACATACATCTATTATTATCTGGACAAGAGTTTATTAAATATGTACAAACTAGCCAATTAAGAACAGATTATTATTATTATTATTTAACAATATTTTAACAATATGTCTGATTTGTTATAAGTTATACATAAAAAAATGCATCCAAGTTTAAAAACAAGTCTTTGTACAAATATCACCAGTTTTAAAAAATACTGTTGTACTGGTAATCAATGTGACATAGTTAATGAATAATAATATTTTCCTATGTCTTAATAATTTGCTTAGTTTTTGGAAGACATATTTTGCTATTTCTATGCACCTTTAAAATTGTATGTTACTTCTATATGTTGCATCCCTTCAGGACACAGGCAATTGTGGTTCTCCAAAATTTCTTATCCCATGTGGACCACAGTTGTTTTTCTCCCTTTGCTAAGACTCCATCCTCTTGTTCCACCAGCTTATTTAGATATGTGTCTCACTGACTTCCCATATCTTTCTTGCCCTCAGTAAGCCCTGAGAGAGTTAAGTTTTTCAAGTCCTTCTTCCTTATTATGTGTGCAAGAAATTTCAGCTGTCTTGTCCTGATTATGAACATAAGTATTAAGATTTTAAGACTTCCTCACTGCTTATTCAGTCTGTCCATGGAATGCTTAGTATCCTTCTGTAGAATCACATTTCTTTTAACTCTTGAGTTTTCTCCTCATTTGTGGGAAATTATCCAGAATTCATTATTATTATAACTGCTTGTTTAACATTCCCATAATTACAAAAGCAAACAAACCTCACATATAAGACATGTTTTTCATCAACATGGTACATTTTGTTAATATCAGTTTATTTTTGACAGATCCTGCGGCTAATTCGAGGTTATGATGAGTTCAACACATTGCTACTCCCACCACGTGCTGCTGGAGATAAACTTCCGCAAGAACTTATAGACTATTATAAAGGTGAGAAAATAGTTTCTTAGTTTGATAAAGAAGGCATGTCATTATTATTTCGAGTTAAGCTACTTTCTATTTTATCAAGACAAAATGGCATTTATATTGATCAGTTCAACTTTAATATGCAAGATTCTATTTTTACCATCAATACAATAGGAGAAGAAAAGAGTGTAAAGTTCCTTTAGCAAGGAAAATGGAATTGGTGGGTTGAATTGAAAACCTGTTGCAATTTCTTTAACACCAGTACCTATAAGAAAAGTATGAATCCTTCTCTTCTCCCTTTATCTTGGGATAATAGTTGCACAGAATTGAAATTAGCATGTTTTGAAACCAAAACCTAAATCTTAGATTAAACTTAAAATTTAAATTTTTTGTTTAATTTTCAAGTGATGTTGAATAACTTTTGAAAAAATGATTTACTCTTTTTGTAAGTAAATAGTATTATATAGTTTAAATTGGTGGGGTAATGAGATTACAAAATTTTTAAGCATTCTTTAAGGGTTTAAGGGTCCTTTAAGGATTTTTAAGGGTGTTGGTTCTTTTGATGAATCAGGATACAAATATAATTTAAGGTGGCAAGGTAAATCTCCATTAGGGTTTAGGTGTTGGTTTATAATTTCTGTCTGTTGATATTGGCTTCCTTATATGAGAACATGTCATCACTCTAGTTTTTTAAGATACACTACAATACAAGTGACATTTTTATTTTTTTTATTTATTTTCTTATTTTATAAAATACATTGTGATTTTCTTAAAGGTGCTTTCAAATATGATTAAGACATATTTTTTATATTTATATTTTTATTTATAAAGATCTAAAATACTATATTTATTAATAAACTATATACAGTATTGTGAAATTAAAATATTAGAATTTAATTATGCATTTTCTTACTTTCTTTTTTTGATCAAATAATAGATATATAATTATGCAAATTTTTTTTATAATTAATTATTTTTTAAAGAAAACAATACAATGTCTACAAAAAACTGTTATTTCATTTCTTTGATTAAATAAATCTTTATTTTTCAGAAACTTAATATATAACTTTTCATGTAGCCACAAAGGGCATGGGTCATTTAAAGATTTACATATAAAAAAAAATGCTTTTCATTGTTCAAACTCTTGTCCTCATGTTTATTTCATATTCACAACTTTTTCCGCCATTGTATGCTTCAGTTTTCCTCAGGTGATATATTCTGGAATTTCAAACCAAACCCTTTGTTCTAGCTCCACATTCCATGCCTTTTTCTGGATATCTCAGTTTCAGTTATTTTTCTTTAGTAACTCGACTCTCCAAGTTTTTGTTCACCTCTGCTGTGACCAGGTATTGAACTCGCAAGTCTTTGTGTCAAGTCACTGTATTACTTCAATCAATGCTTTTATCGACTGGGCCATTTAAAGATGAGGACAACAGTCTGAACAATGTAAATAGTGTAAATAGTTACAATAACACATATCAGAAAGAGAGACAGAAATATTTGTATGTCTCTTGTCAGAAAAATAAATCTGTTCTTTGTTTCTTTCTTTCAGTTGCTCTTCTTGTTCCATATTTCATTAATTCTTTTCTTCAATCAAATCAACCATTTCATGAGGATTTCTTTTAAAAGAAATAGTGGGAATGACTCTGCAAGTAAAATGCTGATATTTCATTTCGATATTAAACATTTCTTATATATTCTCTAACAGAACAAAAAAAGAAACTAGAAGAAATGGAGAAGACTCCACAGGAACCTGCAACCACTGTGCTGTCCTCTGTTACAGAAGATGTAAATGCTGATCCTGAGAGTCGGGAAGGTCAGTATTTCAACGATTGTTGTTTTCTTATCAAGAATATCTAAAAGCAACCAGCTTTTCTACTGGATCCTAACAAAAGTTGTCCATCAATCCCAGAAATGGCCAACCTATGATTTGTGCACCAAAAGTGACACTATTTCCTGATTAGATTGTTCTACATTAAATGCCAGTGCTTTTTGCCAATCAGTTTACAGTTTTTTTTTCCTTTTCAAAAGACTTTATTGATTTGAAATTCAGTTTCCCATGACAATGCAAAAGAGAAAAGCAGGAAGTGGTATTAAATGTGAATTTGTTGAACAATGGGAAAAAGGAAAAGAAAGCTACAATACAGACGTGTTCATTTAATGAACAAAAAACCATGAAGATATTTAATGACGCATAAATGGAACCTGTTGACTTAAGAACAAATTCGTTCTTGAAACTAAAATCACATGAACCTCTCACTATATAAAATAATTCTGACATATTTTATTTTTAGCAGTCATTACCCTGTCAACATATTCCAGAACATTTTTTTTTACAATGATGTCCACTTTGTACAAGGCCCTGGAGCCACTCGAGGTAGAGTATTAGAGAGTAAGAGGCATAGTTTATGCTGATATGTGAGGAAGATAACATTTAACCCTAGACTTGAACAGGTTAAGATTGTAGTGATCAGAGAAGTATCTTCTTGGAAGTCAGCCCCACAGAGCAGTGGTTTGTGGGAAAAAGCTGCTTGATTGGAACCTATATTTCACCAAAGGAATACAAAGAGAATGTGGGTGATTTGCTACAATGTACTTGGCATAGCAGGTCTTAACTGTGAAGGTTAGAGACCTGGTGGAACAAAGAAATTTAGTTTGAACACTTTCCATGGAAGTAGCAATAGAGCAGTAAGATACTTGTAATGTTTCTTCTGTGAGAAAGAGATGTGGGATGGAAATTAATTTGTCACCCACAAGGACAGATAGATGCTTTTGGACTTTATTGAGAGTGGAAAGGGAAAACTGGGCAGCTTCTGCCTATATTTGACAGCAGTATTCAGTCTGATTTGGCTCTTGGAAATATAGAGGATATCACAAAGAGTCAGGTACTTACTGGAGTGGTACAGGGAACTGAGCCTTTTTCAAGCCTCTTTATTGATTGATCATATGAACAATTTTGGGGTATTTCAGAATGGCATACAGGTGTAGGCAAGCATTTTAAATCGACTAAAATCAAAGCAAAACTGTAATTGACTCATCAAAATGAAAATAATTATTTGCTGCTCTCAGTAACTAATTTAATGCTGAACATGAAAATTTTGGCAAAATCAAAGTCTCATAAATATTCTCATCTTGTTTTGATATTAAATCAATAAATTATATAAAAATGCTAAATATATTTAGATATTAAAAATTAAGGGGAGCACAAGGTTTGGTTTCAAAAAAATATATCTAAACAAAAAAATATGAATAAAATTTATACATAGACTGTGAGAGGTTTACAATCCCAATTTAAATAGTCAAATGATGTTTTGATATTCTGTTCCTTTTTATATCTTATTAAAATCATTTTTAGATTAAAAGAATAATTTAATAAGAATATGCTGATAAGTTCTTAACCAATTTTTCAAAATCAGCATTCTGATATTTGGTCATTGAAAAACTGATTTTGAAAGTGGATTGGATTGAAGAATTTCATCGTCCTCTAATATATAAACTATTAATTAAGAACATATAAGACTTTTTATCATAGTATTATTATCTTTGATTTGTTATAATTAAATGAAAAGCTATCAACCATTTATCATTAATTTTGACTGATATTTATTTTCATGTTAATTTCTTTATCCTCTTTTTATATACACCTTTTTCTATTCTTTTTATTGCTCCCATTTTTATTGCCATAATATTGCACTCTTTAGTCTCTTTTTATTGCACTCTTTCTCAGTTTATCAGCCTACGGATTATATATTTTGTTGTGTGTTTATCCTTTCTAAATGTGCTGTCCTTTAATTGCAATTGTGCAATAAAAAAAATTCTGTTCATTTGTATAAATAGAAATTTATCTAGATGAAAAATATTATAATTCTTTTTGAAATGCCTTGTTACATTCTATGAGATAATTCTTCCATAATAAAATTATGTAATCAAATTGAATAGATCCCAAGATTTGATTTGATTTGCTCTTTGGAAGTAAAGTTCAGAGCTTCATCTTAACAAATCAATGCATAGACTTACACTCAGATCATAGGAAATGAAAAGGTCATCTTCTGCTGAATAGATAACAATAAAGAAATAAGTGTAGTGATAAATATATATAAATAATAACAAGGAGACCCAAGTTTCCCCATTTCTAGAACTAGATAAAAATTCTGAATTGCTCAGTCATGAGGTCATATTTCTATGAACCAATCCAAAATGGTCCCAGCATGGCTTGACAAATTAGTCAGAAACACTCCCACCAAGGATATGAATGTCATAGTCTTGTGAGCTAATCAGTAACAGTTCTGACAAGGATACAAGCATCATAGTGTGCTGAGCTAATCAGAAGCAAGATCTGTTCCAAAACAGGATATATGATGTCATAGCTCATGAACTATCAAAAAGCCAATTGGCAATTTTCTAAAAGATCTCTTTGTTTTACCAGTATACATATATAAGGAGATTAGCAGTTAAATCAAATCAGAATGAATGAATTACTTTTATAAATCCACCAATATTGCTGCCATCTTAAAATACACAGAACAAAAATATTAAGCATAGGTCCTGCATAGACACATGCATACATACTTCAGCCAGTTACACAGGCAACTATGATGTTTTAATACATATATGCATCTCTGTGTATATATATATATATATATATATATATATATATACATATACATATATATATATATATATATATATATATATATATATATATATATATATATATATATATTTCAGTTATCTGTTTGGATAAGTCTTGTTCTTATGTCCATCGTCTTTGTCATGTTGAATTGATAATGTTAATTATATTTTATGAATATGTCCTGAAGATGGTTTATTAGACCGAAACATCCGACGTTGACATTATATTAACATTAAAACAGCATAATTGCATATAAGGATTTTTGTTTGTTTTTTCCCTATATTTTTCTTCATATATATATATATATATATATATATACGAAGAAATATACTCTTAAAGTGTGCTATATTTATGGGATAAAGTGCTCAGTATCAGAGATAGTGTGTGTGTATAAATATAAAAGTGAACATTGAAGTCAACACTTAGAGGCAACAGGCTGTTTCATGCTAGACGTAATCGTCAGGCTACAGAAGTCGTTTATTTATGTATTTATTTGGGTTAGATTATTTTGCTTGTTTTTATTTATTTTTACTACATTAAAAAAACACCGATAAAATAAAAATAAATAAATAAATATATAAGTTGAGAAATAAAAATAAAAAATAAAAAATAAAAATAAATAAAAACAAGCAAAATAGTCTAACCCAAATAAATAAATAAACAAATAAACAACTTCTCACAAAATAACTGCCAAAATAGACTACCCACAATGCACCTGTTGTGTTGTGTATCTTGCTAAGTAAGCGTTTGACCTCTGTTCTAGTTGGTGTCCATTTATCATATGAGCTACCTCATATGCAAATTATACTAATTTGCATATCACTACATCTCCTTATAACGGAGGGGCCTTCTTGTACTTTTTCTTGTGCCCTCCTGAACATCTTCCCTTATCTCTCTCCTTTCCCTTGGAGATCTAGATCTATCACATCTTTCCCTATAATCGAACTGTTCCTCTTGCATACTCTGGTCTTTCTCTTCTAACTTGTCCCATTCTACTTCTTCCTCTTCTAACTCATCCCTCTCTACTTCTTCCTCCGCAGTTTCATTCTGGATTAACTCTTCTGTTACGTCAATAATGGGCATCTCCGAAGGCATTTCCTCATCCGATTCTTCTCCTTAGGATCTTATTTGGTCAGCATGAGCTAGAACACTGTTCCCATTTTCTTTATTTAATATTGCAGTATTATGTCCTTTCTGCATAATAAATTCGGCTGACTCAGGTTGCATATTCCTATTTCTTTTGTACCACATCTTTTGATTTGTGGCATATGACATAGTCAAAGGGGACATTAATTGTCTGCCCATTAAGGCAGATGGACTTTCCGGCCTGCCTGCATGTGGAATTGTTCTGTAACTTAATAATAGTCTTGGTAGGAAAGCATTGATTTCCTCCTTCTGTTGCAAGCATGCTTTTATACCCTTCTTTACCGTCTGGACCATCCTTTCCGCTGTCCCATTACTTTGAGGGTGGTAGGGAAGGGTCTCTTAAGGTCTGCATCCTATTTTTCTTAGCCATTCATGCAAATCAGCATACACAAATTCTGGTGCGTTATCAGTCACCAATGTTCTCGGTGTCCCATTCCTCGAAAATATTACTCCTTATATTTGTTTTACGGTGGTACTTTTTTTATCAGGTACTCTCACCACTTCAGGCCAACCTGAATATGCGTCTACTAATACTAATAATAGTCCTATCCCATTGACAGAGGCATGGTCCATGTGTACTCTGCTCCATGGTTCTACTTCTTGGGGGCCATACATGTATTTTCTTTTGCTTAAAATTCCTGAGTTCTGTGCATTTTTTGCATCTTTTTACGTAGTTTTCTATGTCTCTTGAGTACCCCGGCCACCAGGCTTCCAATTTTAATCTTCTTTGCGTAGCTGCCACTCCACAATGTACGTCATCGTGTACACTTTTTATAACCTGTCTCCTCTGTGTTTCTGGGGGAACTACCAAGTCTCCATTACATAATATCCCGTTTTCTATAGTCATTTTATGTCTGATTTCTTTGAATGGTCTTTCAGCCATTGAACAATTTCCCCAGCGATTCTGTTTTATCCTCGACATTATTCTATTTAACACTGGGTTATTTGTAGTTTCAGTAGCCATTTTATCTACAGATATTACATCGGTTTCTACAAGGTGCAAGAATGTGTCTTCAAATTCCTCGTCGTTTTTGTCCTTCTCCTCTCTATAAAACCTCAATCTAGATAAGGCATCAACGTGCGGTATCGTATTCCCTTTAACATATTCAATGTCAAAGTCGAACGCCATCAGTCTAATCGCCCAACGTAATATTCTGGATGTTGTAACTTTCGGTAGCTCTTTTCTTGGGTTGAAAATAAATTCCAGTGGTCTGTGATCACTTTTCAACAAGAATTTTTTTCCCATCAAGAACTGTCTTGCTCTATCCGTTGTCCACACTATGGCTAGTGCCTCCCTTTCTATATTCGAATAATTGTGTTCAGTCATTGTTAATCTCCTCGATAAGTACATTATGGGATACCCATCTTGTGACAAAATACCAGATATGGACTGCTCACTAGCGTCAGTAGTTAGAGTTATGTCCTTCTTAGGGTCAAAAATTTGTACTATTGGCTTTTTTGCCAGAATCTGTTTTAAGTTTTCAAAGGCTTTCTATTGGTGTTCTAACCAAATGAATTCCACATTTTTTTTTCTTAACTTCGCAAATGGTTCTGTCAACTCATTATATTTTGGTACATATTTTCTATACCTATGTATCTTTTTTATTTTTCGGTGTAGCAACTTTTAGAATTTTCTCTATTAGTACTTTATCTGGAGAGATCCCTTCCTTTGATATTGAGTAACCCAAAAATGATATTTCATTACTGTTGGTTACACACTTTTTTGTATTTATTGTCATACCAGCGTCTCTTAGCCGGTTCAGTATATTTTCAGTTTTTTTCTTTAAATCATCTTCATTTAAATCTCCAACACATATATCGTCTTGATAACAGATGGTATTTTCAACATTTCCTATTACTTTTTCAATAGCTTTTTGAAAAATTGCACTTGCCGTTTTTATGCCATACGGCATTCTTTTCCACCTTAACAGGCCTATAGTTGTGTTTATGGTCGTCACTTCTTTAAAATTTTCATTTATCGGTATTTGGTGGTAAGCTGATTTTAGGTCTATCTTCGAAAATACTTTCATTCCAGCAAGTTTATGTAAAGCTACTTCCACATTCGGAATAGGGTACGAGTCAGCACAAACTTTATAGTTCACCCCTATTTTATAATCTCCACAAATTCTCAAGTCACCATCTTTTTTTTTCAATACCAGAATGGGTGATGCCCATTTACTTCCTCCTGGAGGAACAGGTTCTAATAAGTCTTCCTTTATTAGCTTTTGCAATTTAGTTATTACCAACGGTAATAAATGCACTGGTATTTTTCTCGCTTCGTAGTAGGAGGGGGAAACATGTTCTTTTAATTTCAGGCTAGCTTCATAATTTTTTAATTTTCCTGTTTTTTCCATTTTGATCACATTAATCAACTTCGTTGAATTTATTTTTAACATGTCATTCCCCAGCAGTCCATGCGTTTTTTGGCAATTTGTAACTATAATGGGTACTATTTCATATTTTTCTTTTAGTTCTATTGAACCTTCAAAGTAACCCATAATTGCTATAATCGAGCCATCAAACTGACGTAATTGTACGTTGGTTTTTTTAAAAACGGTTTTCCCATTTTTTCCCACAAATTTCTGGGTACTATCGTGACCTCACTACCTGTGTCGATTTGCATTTCGACAATACAGTCGTTGATTTTCACTTTTATTTTTGTATCTCCGTTCTTAGATCCAGTATTTTGTATATTATCCTTTTTTACATTAAAAATCTGTCTATTTTCATCCTCTACTCTTTCCACATTTTTCGTTTTACATACTTCTTTGAAGTGATTTTTTTTAAACACTTTGAACATGTTTTTCCAAAGGCTGGGCATTTTTCTTTTTTCATTTCATGAATTTTTCCACAGTACGCACAATTTTTTCTTTTTGTTTGTACTGTATATGTTTCAGCCATTATTTCTTTGTAGGATTTATTTTTATTTTGGTTGTAGGTATGTATTAATTCCTGCTGTTGTATAAATTCTATACACATATTCAAAGGCATGTTTGTAAGTTGTAACTGTTCCATTAACTTATATCTATGTGCTGAATTATGCATACCTTCAATTAATCTTAGTTGGATTAATTCTTCTTCCGTTGTCTGCTCTCCTGTTCCTAGTTTTTCGAATTCACAGTATTTACTCGCACTTCTTAACCGGTGTAAATATTTTACTATCGGTTCATCCACTTCCTGCTTCATTGCCATAAACTTGGTCCTTTCTGCAATCACCAGTCTTTTCTTTGGCCTCATGTTTCCCTTAATAACCTGACTTATTTCTTCGAAACTCATTTCTTCTAGTTCTCGAGGGTAAACCATTGTAGCAACCTTCATAATTGCTTCACAACCAGCGGTAGCCATAAACAAGTCGGTGATTTCATTTTCCCCTCCTCTGTTTTTGTTGTCTTTCAACTTTTTACATCTTGCATTAGCAGCAAAGCAACGAATCCATGTATCTACGTATTCTGGGTCTTCAAGGACCAGAGAGTATCCTATCGGCGACGCCATTGTTGTGTCGTGTATCTTGCTAAGTAAGCGTTCGACCTCTGTTCTAGTTGGTGTCCGTTTATTATATGAGCTACCTGCTCATATGCAAATTAGTATAATTTGCATATCACTACAGCACCACTGACCCATATATATAAACAGCCAAGAAAAAAAAGAGTACTCGTGGTCTGACGATTGCATCTAGCATGAAACAGCCTGTCACCTCTAAGTGTTGATTGACTTCAGTGTTCACTTATATATATATATATTTTAATTTATTTTCTTGATTTGTAATGTCCTTCTTTTGTAATATTCTATAGTTTAAATTTTGTTTTCTTCTGAAGGGAGTTTCATTTCTAAATTGATAATTTAAATTTAAATATACCATTCTTTGACTATTAATAATAGTAATAATATTAGCTAAATTCCTTTAAAATGAAACACTTCCGAAATCACATTGATAAAATTAAATTTTAACTGTGAAATCTATATATATTTTGAAATATAGATAAAGATTGTAAAATGTATATATAGTTTATACGAGGATAAATGAATTTTTGTGTAAATTATCTCAAGTGTTTCTATGGTGTTTTTTTTTTTTTTTTTTTTTTTTTTTTGACTTGTTAATGATCGTATGTATGTAGGGATTCACATGAATACATTTGTGAGACATATATGAATAAATGAAAATTAATATTACCCTCAAATTCTATTAAATAATGAAACCTAATCTTTAATTTAGTTTACCAATATAATAAATAAATTACATTCATAAATTAATTTTAAATATTAAAATAGATGTTATTGTAATTTTTTTTTTTTTTTTTTATATTGTGGAAATACAATTAGTCGGGTGAATAAACTATTAAAATTTTAAATATTTCTTTATGTCCTAGATAAATATGTTTATTACAATAATAGTTATATTTAGTCCTGAAACTATTTACTTAAAAAATTAAACATTTAAGTTAATAACAAAATTTTTTTCAGACATCGAATTTTCTATCAAACATTGTAAACTATCTTTTACATAATTTTGTTAAAACAAAATTATAACAACTCCATCTCTCTTTTTCCCTCCCCCCTATCTCTCTCTTTACCATAAGACTCACTTGTATACATTTTCTACAATTCATTTCCGTTTTATTAACCATCTAAAGAGGTCAAGGTTCTGTCACTCCTCCTACTCCAATATAAAACATACTTAAGAGAGATATAAAATTAACCCCTCCCTATACTTTATATTGTCTGTTTAACTACCACTCTCAACCCCCTCTATTAAATTACAAAAATTACACTACCCACCAATTTCTAATCCCATTTCTTTTCTCAATTCGTTGTTGGAAGTTTTACCTGATGATCCTGAATCCTTAAAAAAGGATTTAGGTGAAATAAATTATCGTAATGGTACATTAAAGTGGTTTGTTTTTCATTACATATATATATATATATATATATATATATATATATATATATATCCCCACCATGTCACACTCACTGTAGCAGATCAACCTCACTCCTTTCATATTCCATTGGTGAGATATAAGTTCCACTGAAGCAACTTCTTCCCATGAACTGCTGCTTTGAGGAATTGGCTCACAAGATGATGCTTCCCCAATAACTAAAATTTGAACCTGTTCAAGTCTAGGATTAACTGTTCACCTGTGCCTCTTAATCTGTAAACCTCTTCCTCAAGTGCCTCTTGGGTCCTGTACAAAGTGAACATTATTGTAAAAAAACAAAAAAAAAACAGTACTCTTGTGGTATACACCAACACATTTATCCTTGAACTCATCACTCTATCTTTCTGTATATATTTTGTGTTATATAAAAAGCTATTTTGCTTATATTAATTCTCCATTGATTTTCTTTCAAGCCTCACACAAGGACATTTAGAAATAGGGTGTGATACAACATTATCATAAGGTTATCTCACCCATCAGCCACCATAAGTGTAAAATGGAAGCATTGTTAATTTGAACTGAATTTGTCTTGAATAATTTCAATATTTTATGAAGATAAAATTCAATTGATTGAGTGAAATATTTATTTACAGATTGATTGTAGACATTTTCTAAGCTCAAATTCTATGGGTTATATGCTGTGTGGTATAAAAAGGAGAGGATGTGTTAAAATAAAATTATCTGTATTGTCAGTGTAAAGGATCAAGGTGGAATGTCTCTTTGTGGGCAAAGGTAACAGCCTGGATGTTGGTGTGATGTCAGATAAGTGCATTTGGTCAGTTGACCAGAAGGCTGCTGGTGAACTCTGTGGACTACCTACTTTGAGTGTTCCCAAGCAGGTTCTTTTAAGCAGTCGGGGTGGATATATGAAACAATGTTTTTGTCATGCTTTTGCTTTAGTGGCAATGTTTGTGATTGGTTCCAATGTTTAGATTTTGTTTATAGTTTTTTGAGATTTGTTTGGTGAGTCAGATGTGATGTTCAGAGAGACTACTGCACACACAGAGCAACTTTTTAATATATATTTTACTTTCATCGCATTCTAGTCTGGCTGATAGAGTGTATCAGAAAAAGAGGTTTCATTTAAAGCAGAGTATAACATCGGAAAGGGTATTTGTTTTTTTTTAACTTACTGTTCTAAATGGAAGAATGTTAAAATAAATGTTGTGAAATTCTTTATTCAGACTCTGACCAAGAAGACATTGATACCAAGGGTGACCTGGCAGAATCTTTAGAGAACTTGGCAGAATTAACGCTTCCTGCTACCAGTGCTAAAGATGATGCTTCACATATAGACCTTGATGAAACGACAAGTAAACGCAATTCCTGCTATGATGAAATGGACAATGGCAAGTTATCATGTATATTTCCTGTTTTTGTAAGACATTATGTTACACAAAAATTCCAGTTATCTCTCTCTCTCTCTCTCTCTTCCTCTCTCATGTGTAGACATTACTTTCTGTGCACATTTAAAAATTTTTCAGTTTTATCCAGGCCATCAAAAAATATGATGAAAATGGTCAGTAATTTTACAACTGCAATTTAACTCATAATGTGGCACATTAGGACCCTCCCCACCAACTACACACAGTCAACTTCTGAATAAGATATTGATGATGATTGGAAAGCTGAAAGTAAAAAAAATCTGAACTTATGCTCACATTTTGCCCATTGTGCCCTTCGGCCTTTTGCTGCTGTCTTTCATTGCACTCAGTAACTGCCTTGGAATTTCAAACTGAATCCTTTATTCAGTCCATAAGGGTAGAATGTTCTTATTCTATTTACTAAGTTTAGGGGAGATAAGTTACATCAGTTAGGGGAGATAACTCATATCAGTTAATATTCTCCAGTTTTTTTGTCTTTGTCAAGAGTACATGTTTCTTGAACATTGCCAGAACCAGGGATTGAACTTGCAACTGCCAGGAAACTAGGTATATTTTAACCAAATCCTTAATCCACTCACCCACACATCTCTAGGCAAAGTAACATACTCTTCTTCAATGGAAGAAATGGATACATGACACAAAATTTGAATGAGACTAGTTAGTATTAACTAGTAGGAAATATCCTTTAAGTATGGAAAGCAGAATGAGAAATATCTACCCCCATTGAATGAATAAAGTGTTTGAAGTTCCAAGAAATTTAGTGAGTACAAAAACAGAAAACTACACAGGGCCAGAGAGTACAATGGTTGAAATGTTGTGAGCTTAACAACCAAATGAGTGTGTGATTTTGAATAGCAAAACTAGCAACAAATTCTGACAAAAGTATATTTGTCATTGACTAGTCTGTGGTCTTTTTTTTTATTCTATTTTTTTTATTTGTAGAGAAAAGCAAAGAAGATAACGAGAGCCCAGGGGTCGGTGAACTTGAAGATACACCTGTAGCTGCTGCAATTGCCCGTTATATGGGCATTGATTTATCCCCAGAGGGACAAGCAGCTCGTAACAGAAGAGGAGTAGCCATCATTGTGCATGGATCACCACTTTCAGGTGAGAAATCTTTAAAATATAAAAGAAAGTATCCTCCATTTGATATTAAAAAAAAATTGAATGGAGGTGGGCAACCAAAACCAGGCAAGTCTCTGACACAAAATTTTTCCATGTACCAACAAAAATTTTTTGAGAACATATTATTTGATACCTCTTACATATGTGAAGAACTTTTTGAAATGATAAAAAATCACCCCTGAGCAGTAAAGACACAGTATTGTAAGAAATTATGTAAAACTGACTGAATGAAAAAAATTAGGACAGATTTTTACAAAAAAGATTCTTTGTGATATTTTTTATTAGCCTGTAACTATAAAAGTAATTGCCATATATATTCACACAATTTAAAGACACTATTAACTATTATTAACAACAACATAAAAAGTTAACACTGTTAACTTATTTCAATTAATCAATCATCATTTTTTACAGTTATACATTTTTATGACTAAAAAACAGAAAGAGGCTATTAAAAATAATATGTTACTGATTTTAAACCCCTTATAAATGATGTATATATAAAAAAATATATATATTTCTTTATATTCAAAACTACATTTCAACAGCCCTGAACCATTGCCATTTTTAAAAGAAAACATCAGATAAAACTAGAGACAGAAAATTTGTTGACATTTGTTTATATATATCAGTGGGATTTCTACTGATGCATCACTGATGACAAAGATTTTATATTGATTTATATTTGGTAACCTTGAGAGATGTGCATGCATTACTAGTTGAATTTGTCAGGCTACTGCTGTTATCAGATTAACAAAGTTCATCACTGAGAACAAAGATTCACAAGCATATGTAGATGAAAACATGGATAGTAATGCTGTAGCAAGGTTTTTTTTTAAACAAATGTCAAATACTTAAGTCTTCATTTTTCACATTTCTCTCTGAGACCTCCCCATCTCTAATTGCTTTTTTTCAATATTTTCCAAAACAACAAATTTCAGCTTCCAAATTGACCTGCTCTGAAATTCAATCAACTGCATTTCAAAATCATCCATGTCCTTCCATGAAAACATTTGCAAATTTAGTTCATCCAGTTTGATACTGTCTGGAAACTTAATGAATTTTGTTGTCTCTTCCAGTTCTATGAATTTATCAAATCTTGTAAAGAACTGCTCAACAGTTAATTTGATGATATTTACAAATAGCTTTTGAAGATACACCTGTATGGTGGTTTGTTCTGCCATCTTTTAGGAGATCATTGATGTACCTCTTTAGCTCTGGAAAGTATCTATATCTCTCAACTATATTCCTCTTAAAAACTTCTAGTTTCATTTGAAAAGCCTTTATGTAACCAAACATAACATCAAATGTTTTACCAGATCGCTGCAATTTAATATTCAAGTCATTTAATTGTTCACAAATATTTGCAAAAATATCAGTTTACAAATCCACATGATGTCACACAATTCTTGGTAAGACACTTGTTAATCATTCAAAAAGAGCTTTTATCCCATCTAAGCATTCAATGAATCATTTCAGAACTGAACCTTGGCTTAATCAACAAACATTATTGTATATATTCACTCCTTTAGATACAGATTCTTCCTCATTCAATAAAATTGGAAATTGTCTTTTATTTAAAGCCTGAGCAGAAATGTAATTAACAACCTTGGTAACTGTTTGCATCACTTGCTGAAGTTTTTTTAGGCCAACTTTTGCACACAAAGCCTCCTCATGTATGATGCAATGAAAATCTATCACTCAATTACCAACATCTTTTGCAAAGAGATTTACAAATCCTGCCTTCTCACTAGTCATGCTGGGGGAACCATCTGTTGTGGCAGATACTACTTTTAAAATGTGTATTTGCTGAATAGATAATTCATTCACAACTGCCTTACATATTTCAGCCCTTGTATTATGCTCAGGTAGTGTTATAAGGGTAACCAACTTTTTCACATCACCCCTACAAAAATCAAGAAAATTATGCTTAGCCTAGCTGATGATGTAATGTCCGTATTTTCATCAACACAAATAGAAAAAACTTACATGGAAACAAATCTTTTGTCATTTGTTCAGTTGTATTCCTTTCCAACTTAAATATCCTATCCTTAGCTGTTTTCCTACTTGCAGACAAATCTTTAATGTGCTGAATAATCTTTTCCTTTTTTTGAAAAATTGTCAAAAAAGAAAGGCGCACATTCTAGCCAAGTTTCTTTTAATATACTTACTCCCCATTACTGAGTGGCTTTCAATATTGGACAATAACTTTTGAAAGCTCAAAACTAGCAGCAACTAAGTTAGAAATGGGCCTACCTGAAATAAAGTTCATAAAAGTATCAGCCTGTTTTTTTGTCATGATCAGTTCACAAGAAATTAATTCTCTTTTGTTCCTCCTTCAGTTTTTTTGCTTAAGTTCTTATGAACATTTTCAAAATGTTACAAAGTTACAGAAGATGTCCTACAAATGATTCTTTCAGAACAAAAAATGCATCAGGCTTTATTGTCTTTGTTAACCATGTCAAAATTTTCAGTCCAGTATTCTTTAAATTCTCTATCTTCTCCATTTGAATGATTTTGTTTCTTAACTGATAATCATGATATTCTGCACAATCCGTAAAGGGCAGAAAATAAAAGTACATCAATGATATGCACGAAAGAGGAGAAAGAATAAAAGTAAGTCAAAAAAGAAAATCTAATGACTAAGTTTCATGTGCCAGAAACAAGTCATCAGCATGCTCTGTTTGGCATGCATGCCAAGGGTTGCCCATCCCTAACCTATAGCAGTGATGTTTTACTTAGCTTTCAAAATACTCTCTATTGGGTCCCTACACACTTGCCATTCCACTTGTCATAACTGTCTACAAAATTTTCTTTTGGGATTACCATCAGCTGCCTTAACATATTTTTCTTTGTCTGATATCTCCACTCCTTTCCAATTAAAATTTTAGCCTTGATATAAAAAAAAAACAAACTAGAAATCACATGCACCAAACTGGAATGTGGTACCAGTTGATAGTCTTGGCTGACACCTTGTATATGATGAATTATTTTCCATCCTAAAACTTTTCTCCAATTGACACAATATTGCAAGCCTCTTGCTACTCTCTCACAATTTTTCTGGAAATTGTCCAGATAAGCTATGTTCCCTAGTTCCCACAGTTCAGACATTTGCTGCTAAGACCACCAGGTACTAACCATCCTCATTCTTTTTTTTTATTTCTTTGGTAAGAAAGAATTCCCATTCAGACAGCTTCTTTCTATGAGCTGTGACTTTATGGAACAAACTCCAAAGAGGATTCTTCCCTGAATGCTATACTCTTAACCTCTTTAATTCTAGGCTCAACTGTGTCCTGTTGTATGTATCCTCATAATCTCCACTTCATTCTCCCCCTCCTCTCAATGACCATACACAACAACCTCATTTAGTAACCCTCTACTTTGAGTGGCTCTTTGTTGGCTTTCGTATTTTATGAACATTTAGTGACAAAAAAGACCACAATAGTACACAATGTCACTCAATGATCCTTCATTGCTGACCAAGTAAAACTATAGGAGAGTAACTGTTGATGCATGTAAAGTAAGGTCACCTCTCATTGATTGCCATTAATGCAACACTACCAATTGTTGTTCTATTTTAAATGGCTGGGCATTTTGGGGGTCAAACCATGTATTTATATGGAAAAAAAGCTTTTCCTTAACAAATGTGATATTTCATGTGACAAAAAGAAAATGCTCTAAATTTTCTTCTTTTTTTTTTTTCTTTTTAGGGAAAACTGAGATCTCGACTGAATTATCCAAGATGTATGACACTGCATTATTGACTATAGATGATATTGTCAGTGAAGCCATTGTAAATGGAACGTCTCTTGCTGCCGTGAGAGCACGGGAACTTTGTGCTGAAGCTGCCCAAAAGAAGAAAGAAGAATTGATGATAATAGAAGAACAAGAGACAAATATAGTTTTTCCTGTTCCTGAAATACTTTTACCATCAACTCAGGCTCCAAGTAAGTGGAATACAAGAGTTTATTATTACACCAAAATTAATTCAGCAAACATGGACTTACATGCCCAAAATAAGATGGAGCATCAAATGGTCAGTTTTTACCTATGACACTGCTTTTTTTTAATTATATTCATTCTTTGGTAACATTTATTGTTTTAAAAAGCAATGGTTAGAATTGCAATAAAACCTAAATATATGATGAAAGTGAATTTATACGTTTTTTATCTTCTTGAGAATTTACAACAAAAATATTAAAGATTATTTATTTATTAGATGTTTTATTGACAAGAATAATTTTATATTTACAACATTCTAAAAATTAGTAGGATATATGAGCAGCGATCAGGATCTGGTATTTGCTGATAATGAAGGTTAAGCTGAAGTGAAAATTCCAAGATGTGCATCTATGTATTAAGTTTAACCTTGAAAAACTAAAGGATCCAAAAGTGTTGCCATATCTGCTCTGGTGCTCTCGCTGTAAATGTTGAGAATCCTGACAAAATTTAAAGAAGGATCTGTAATGTAATCAATCCTGACCAGTCATCTCGACTTCAGTCACTTTCTCACTGGCATGACGTGGCTTTCCTCTGTCTTTTATACAAATATTTTCATGGCAACTGCTCTGATGAACTTTTTTCCCTGGTGCCCTGAATACATGAATTTAAGCATGTTACTAGATTGGTAACTAGGTCCCACCATTTTACTATTGAAATAGCTAAATGCAACGGCCACTTCTACTCCAACATTTTCTTTTCTCGCTCACAGAACTTCTTTCTGTTTCCTTGCTTCCCTGATAACTACAATCTTCAAAAATTTATGTGCAACATCAATCACCATCCTCTGTGTTCTTGAATCCTGTACATCTTTTGTCCTTTCCTAAATCCTCTCTATTCTTAGTTTTCTCTTTCAATTTCGTTCCCTGTAACCTCTTCCTCTGCATACCGACCATTACCGACTTGCTTGGGGTGAAATGATTAAAAAAAGAAAAAATTCCAAACCATGGAGAACACAACAGGAAACCACTCTAATATCTCTCCAATGAATGCATAGCAATATATAGTAAAGAAATTGATTCTGTGGAAAGCTATGATCACTTATGCCCTGATATAGTAATAAAAAAATGTTGTAGGTTAAATAATAAAGTAGACCAAACTCTCTAGCCTTGAAAGGCAACTGTTCAAAATCTCCAAATTTCAAACCATAGAGATAGCAACTAGAAATAAATCCCCATATATTGCATACCTTTTCATATATAATAAACAAAAGGGAAATGTGGAGAGTCATGATCACCTACATTCTCAAAAGACATGATATTAAAAAAAATACTTCTACATTAAAAATCTTACTAATGGAATACAAAGGGAATGAGAATGATTGATCCAAGTGTACTTGGCACAACGGGTCTTAGCTGTGAAGGTCTGAACTGGTAGAACTAAGGAATGTAGCTCGTCAGAACATTTGGTTTGGAAATAGCAATAGAGTAGCAACAAGTTTATAAAATTTTATCTGTGTGATAGAGGTTGTAAAGTAGAAATTGATTCATCACCCACAAGGCCATGTAGGTGCTTTTGTACTCTATCAAGCCTGGTAAATAAGGATTAAGTAACCATGGAAGCAATATTCCATTTTTGGTCTGACCTGGCTGTTGTTTGATTGATTTGATTTGTTTAATAGCACATCAACTCCTTGGGGGTCATTTAATGCCAAAATTTAATTTTCTTTGGCACTTTGAAGTAATAAAAATATTTTAGAAATTATTCTGCTTTCACAATTGACTAAATGGTAGATGATGCTCAGCTTTTTTGCCTATACATGTTTGTTTGGACATAATTACTACAGGTGGCGATATGTGTGTTTTATGTTGTAGTTTTGTTAAAGTATTTTGGAATAGAGTTTGATTTCTTTCAGTAGAATATTATATGGATTAATGTCATGAAAGAGTTATTTCATGTTGATTGATGTATTGTTGGTAATTTTACTATAAATATCTATGGTTGGTAATTTTTTTTATAAAAGTGTATCACTTGTATTTTTAATATAAAAATGTATTTTTATACTTTCTAAGAGTGTTTTGCTTTTGTTTGGGTATTCACTATTTGCACATAATATGAACCCTAACAGGTGCTACCATACCAGGTCAGGGTGGACCTGAGACCAACATCAATTAAGAGTTAGTTCCATGCTCCTCATAACCTCCAATCTCCCCAATCAGAGGCTTTGGTGCTGGATGTAGTTTATCGTCATACCCTGGTCTACTTGGCTGTTGTAAACATTGGGATAATAACAACAAAGATGAGGACAATAGTCTGAATGTAAATAATGATAACTCTTCATCCCAGAAAGACAAAACATTGTGATAGTAACAACAAAGATGAGGATATTAGTCTAAATGTAAATAATGATGTCTTCTCATCCCAGAAATTCAGATAGAGATAAATCATTTCTTTGATCAGTTTCAAATTTGTATATTTTAAAGACAATATTATTTTAAAAACAACCTAATAAGGTTTTGGAGACAAATGACTTGTTTTGTTTTTTTTCTTATGGTTGTTCTACTAGCATTATCAATGTCAGAGATTTAAGTTGACTTTGCTAGCATTTATATACATGCTGATTTGCTAGGCTACAAATCAATAATTGTGTTGCTTCAAATATTCTACATCTTACTCTACAGAGAGAGAGAGTGAGAGAATATCAGATATTTATCTATGGGCCATGTCCCTTCAGGACGTGGGCAATCATGACTCTCTACAACATTCTATCCCTTCTAACTTAGTAAAATTTATCTTTTCCATATTCCTTGCACTCACTGTTTTGCCATCTATTTAATGCTTGTTAGGTAGCGCACTGTTTCTGTCTGTCCCTCTTACCTTCAGTATATCTTGTGAGTGTCAAATTCTCCAAACCCTCTTCCCTCTTTATGTACCCTAGAAATTTCAACTATCCCTTTCTGATTCTAAGTATAGGTCTCTTCTATATCTATGAGGAGATTGTCCAGCATTCACTGCCATATAGGACAACTGATATTATATAGCTGCTTTTCTTTGTTTCTAATAAAATTTTCTTGTTTCTTAATATTTTGCCTTGCTTCTGGAAGACATCTTTTGCTATCCCTTTTGATTTCTGTGTGACATTTTCTATCCTCTGTTAAAACACTACACAGACATTTAATTTTTTTGTATTTCTTTGAATTTGGCATTTCCAATTTGTGTCTTCTATCAACACTGTGTCATCTGCATATCTTAGGCTGTTAAGATTTTGTTTTTCAATAATAATAATAAATCCTGGTAGGAATTCTAGTTTTCTTGGTACCACTTTGCTGTAAAGGTTGAATAAATCTGGTGAGAAGACACATCCTTGTCTTACCCGTCTTTCTACTTTTGTGTATTTCCTGAATTCATTTACTATTCATATGTGGGCAGTTTGCTTCCAGTATATGTTCAGGATTATTATAATATCTTTCCCAAATAAATGAAGTTTTCCCCAAACAGATCTTTGTATTGTACCTTGTCAAATACATTTGCATAATCTATAAAACATAGGTATATATCTGGTTGCATTTGTATTGCTCTTTCTGATATCAATCTGAGCATAAATATTTCATTCCTGTGTTCCAGTGCCTTTAACAAAACTTCACAACAGTTTGAATAAATACGACTGTTTTTTTTTTTTTTTTATTCTTTGTTTTTATTTTGTTTATTTTTTCCAGCTATCAATGTTCCTCCAAATTTACCATCCACTATGGCAGCACGGAAGTGCTCTACAAACCCAGAAGCAAAGATTAAACAAGTAGGTGGGCCGAGCAACAACACAGTTGGTGGAGGACCTGTAAACAAAACCAATGAACCAGTGCAAAATCAAGTATTGGAATCATTTTTTACTATACTTTTGCTTTTTTTAGTATCACTTAAAGACTATAAACAATATGTATGAACATTTAATTGCAACAAAATTTCCATTTAATTCCAATGGTATATACATATGTAAATACATCAATAAGACTTGTATTGAAAAAAGTATTCATTTTATGTGAAATTTAAACCCGAAATAGGTCAGGATCAATTGTTCAAGACACTGGAACAAGAAATACAATCTTTATGATCAGAATGTGATCAGAGTGAACAATAAAAATGTAAAAACACCTATTCCTATGTTTCATTGATTATACAAAAGCATTTGATAAGATATGCCACAAAAATCTACCTGAACTGCTCGAAAAACATATATCTTTTTTGACTAAATGTTCATCCAAAATAAGAGCCAAGAGCCACTCAAGACAGAGGGTTACTAAAGGAAGTAATAAGGGCTGGTTACAAGGATATGTAGGATAGGTAATGGTTGACCCTAGACTTGATGAAGTTAAGATTTTAGTGATCCACTGGAGAGTCTGTTTCACAAAGTAATGCTTCTTAGGAAGAATCTGTCTGAATGAAACTTCCTCCTTATCAATGAAATACGATCAGTGAATGAGTCGACCCTGTATATGTGGCATGGCAGGTCTGAGGTACGAAGATCTGAACTGGTGGAATTAAAGAATATAGTTTGAATATTTGCCATGAGAATAGTGATAAAGAGGCTTTTGACAGTTCATTGATCAGGAAGCACAGCTGTAAGGTTGAAAATCATTTATTACCCACAAGGCCATGTAAATGTTTATCAACTCTATCATGGCAAAGATGGGAAAGATTAATCTGTAACATTTACTGGGAACAAGCTGCCTGCATACGGATAGGAAATGATTGAAGTAAGTTAGCAAAAATAGAAAGAGTAAAACAATGTGTATTTTCCACACATAATTTATTTAAACTATACTGGTAACAGATCCTAAGAGAATGATAGAGACTTACCTGGATTTATTATTGGTGGCCATAATCTTAGTAAATGTAACCTAGAAAAGGTTACTGAATGAGGAATAACCAAAACAGATGTTGGAAATGAAATGGTAATCTTTATAACATCAACAAAATACAATACTTGCCAGCAGTGTGAAATAGGTAAATCACTACTAGTGTTGGACTACTTAGACAGCATATTACCCCCACTTACAATAGTGTCCAATGTATTTATGAGGATTGGGACATACCCATTAGTGTTTATAGGTATGGTATATTAACAGTAACATAAGATATGCAGATGATACTGTGCTAATAGCCAACTTGAAGAAAAACTCCAAGAACCCTTAGACAAGTTTGTGTAGAAAAATGAGAAGAAAAGAGTAATTGAAAGAAGACAAAATGTATGAGAGGCAGCCAGATGTGTGAGCTTTGAATTGGAGACATCAAAATTAAGTAGGTACACAAACTGAAGTAGTGTAGTGAGAGAAAATGGATATGAGAATCTGAAAGGACATTGGAATAATGAAAGATGTCTTTCTGAAAACAAGCAAGGTATTTAAAAAACAGGAAGGTCTTGTTACAAACATAGAAAATAGTGCTGAAATGCTGTCATATCTGTTTTTCTATATGGCAGTGAATGCTGCAAAATTTTCTTCCAAATGAGGAAATGACCCAAAGTGAGAGAGCTGAAGCTCTACAGACTGATTCTGAGAACTTAAAGAAAATGGTAACTAGAAAGACATTCATGCTTAAAATCAAAAAGTGACCAAATTCCTATGATGCATTATGAAGAAAGAGCATTAGGAAAATTTAACACTCATAAGACATTGAAGGAAGAAGGGGAAAAGGGAAACAAATTGAACAATCTACTAATGAGAATGCTGGATTGGTTGATTTGTTTTCTACAGCTTATCAACCCCTTGCAGGTTATTTAAAGCCAGAGAATATCTTTAGATTGTAAGATGTTTTTTTTAAATAATAATGATTTAGTGATATGAGTTTTAATAATTAATCCATAAATAACCCCAAACAAATAAAACTATGCCCTATTATATATTTACACAATAGTCACTATGATAGCCTTTGGTTGTCCCAAATTCATTAATGAAACATTAGCATTAGTTTGTTTTTTCATTTAATTTTTTGTTGTATTATTTATAGATGTAAGCAAGCAACTTAAATAAATAAGCAAAAAAATCAGCCAAAAATGAACATAATGAAAATTCTTAATTTTTTTATAACTTTTTATAAATTTATATTTTTTTTATTCATGTAAGGCTAAATTTTGTCTGTGTGTTCTCACTTCACATTAATAGGACAAGACATATCTGCCCATTTCCTTTCTATGGCTGAAATGTGGAACCAGGTTGAAAGTAGGTAGCACCCAGAAAGATCGCACTCACTACTCAGTCATAATTGACGAGATAAACTTGCCAACCATTACACCATATCAATGTGTCCAAAAGTAGGCATAGCTTTGTTATGGCACAATACTTCTATGTAGCTATGTCCAAGGTAAGAAATTAGCATGATGACAAAAAGGAATTTATAAAATAGATGTTTATTTTAGACTTCTATTAAAACTTACTTTTTAATAATAGTATGTTTACTAAATTAATTATTATCATTAATATAAACATTAGAAAATTATTCAAATCTTTCTCTCATTGTCAGTTTTATGCACCTATGTCCTAAGTTAGAAATTCAAGTGGACTTTGCATAATGACAAAAAGACATTTATAAAATAGATGTCTTGCTGAAAATGTTTACACAGAAATTTTATAGTGGTATGAGACCTTAAAAGACAACTTTTCTTTTTCTTTTTGTAGAACAAGTTATTGGCTAGTTGAAGATATTTGAACAGATTATATATTTAAGTTGATAAATCTGAGGCATGGTGGGGTAGTGAATACAGCTTGGATTGCGGAATCAGAGAGCCAAGTTCAAATTCCAATCAAGTTCATTACATTTACTTATGTGCTAATACCCTTAGGAAATGTATGAATTTATCTCATCTCTCCCCAGCTATGGGTAGATAGCAGGACAGATTCGGTTCTATAGCCTTGGGTGGTAAACAGTCAAGAAGGAAGGCAACTCTGAATTTAAAACCTGTGGAGGGTTGTTTGGGGACTTTGTGACATAGTCTCTACCAGTTTTCTGTATTTGACTCTTCCCAAAAGTGTGGCTGGTTCTGCACATGCCTTCACCACTATAATTAAATGATAAGTGTGGTTAGTCCGGCTCATACACCAAAAACGACTGGAGAGTTCAATACAGTACAGGCTATTCAGGCTAAATTTGACAGATTTTTATGGTTATGATAATCAAAAGACAAATCGCCCAAAAACGCCACCCTTAGCATCTAAAACAGGTTCAATCTAACTCCAGAATCTGGCACATGCGGCCTTCACGATGTCCCTAGGGAGATCCTCAAATGTTTCCTTAATCCTGTTGATCAACTGAGCCTTGTAGTTACAGGCAATGTGGTTGGTGTCTTTCTCAACTGTGCACCACACATAATAATCCATGGTAAATTAGAATTGAAAGGGAATTAGGGGCCGAGACATTGTGATTGATGAGATTGTAAAAATTCTCTAACAACCACTTCTGACTCTTCCTGCTGGTGTGGCAGGGATCTGAATCTTGCCCCAAATGCATGGTCTTCCAGCAGCCACCCTTTCCAACCAAGGCTTGATCATGGTGTTCAGCAACTCCACATAGCTACTGGAATTGAGCCTAAGACCCTGTCCAAAGATGTGAGGTGGCATGGCATCACCCTCACTGGAGACCTAAAAACCATCACTGTTTCATAACACGATGAACGTCATATGGATTGTAGGCAAGGTGTTGTGCAGCTGGTCTTGACAAAAATTCTTTTCATCAGAGAAGAACCAGATTGTCCCTGGTTCAACAGGATGTTTCACCTTGTTCAGGAGTTTCTTTGCCTTTGTCAGACAGTTTTCTCAAGACTTTTTTGTATGAGTGGTAGTGGAGGTCCTCATTCCAGGCCAGGTTGATGGTGGAAATTGCAACACTCATTTCCCACGCCAAAGCATGCATTCCCTTGCCTGGGTCTTCCATCACTTTCTCTTCCAGTTGTTGGATGAATTCTGGTGTACAGAGGCAATCAGAATGTCTGTTGTGTTCTTTCCTGCAAGCCATGGCCTCCTAGTCTCTGTTGCAGCACTTCATTTCACGTCTTATAGTTTTTACACATCATCCTGATGCAGGTTACTCTTTTCCATTCTTCAGTTGGCTTCCACTCATTCATGTCACTTAACTTTGACAAATCTAAAACTGTTTACAGATATTCCAAACCAATCTGAAAAAATAAAAGCATTAAACTCTGTCAAATTTAGTCTGAACACCATTTAACTATCTATTTCAGCCTGTTGATATCTCAATTGTTCATATATATCAATATATCTGTCACATTCTGTTCCTATCTATTGCATTATGTTCCTCTCTCTCTTTTTCTCTCTCTCTGTATATGTCTATTTGTCTTTCTATATCTATCTACCTCATTATGTTCCTATCTATCTGTCTTTCCACATCTCTCTCTCTCTATCAATGTCTTTCTGTCTCTCTCTCTCTCTTTCCATATCTATCTATATCTCTATCTGTATATATATATATATATATATATATATAAAGGTTTAATGTTAATTATTTTTTTAAATTCCATATTATACTATAATGATCAAAACAAACTGTTGTTGCATAAAGACATCAATCAAGGAAAGCAACTTACGTGAAACATGTGTGACTCTTAGATGCCATCAAATACAACAGAATCAGATGAAAAAGTAAAATAAAAGCAAAATTCTTCCTTTTTATTTCAGATTCCTAGCAGCCCTACTTTCTTGAACTATCCAAGTCCCAAATTCTTGACCTCTAGCAGTGGAGCAGAAGATGAACTGTTAACATGTGTACTACCAGAGGAGATCCTTGTTGACATCATTGCTGAACGTCTTCAGGTAAATGAGAATTTGATTGTACCATTTGCTATATTTCTTCTGATTATATGTAAAAATTTATATGGGAAAAGAATGTATAATTTTTTTATATACCAAGAACAATTTTGAAGAGAAGAGGTATGAAAAAGTGGAAAGAGTTTTTGTGTGATGCATTTTATCCTTTAGGACTTCATCAGACTAAATTTGTTCTGTTGGTGCAATTGCACATGTGCATGAATGAGGGATGCTGGGAATTTTAAATTTTTTATTCAAAATTTTTTTTTAATCCAGCCAATTTCATTCCTTTTCTTTTAATTTTTTTATGTGTCAAGAACAATTTTGGAGAGATGTATGACAAAATGTAAAAAGTTTTCTTGTGATGCATTTTGTCCTTTAGGACTTTATTGGACTAAATTTGTTTATGTTGATGCACCTACACATGCCCATGAATGAGAGACAGTGGAAATTTTAAATTTAGAAATATATATTTTTAAGAACAAGTTTATATATTCTAATAGATAATAAACACTTTATTTTATCAAACACTGGGGGTGGGAGAAATGGATGACAAAATGGAAAAAGGTTTCATGTGATGCATTTTGTCCTTTAAGACTTCATTGGACTAAATTTGTTTATATTGATGCAACTACACATGCCCATGAATGAGAGACAGTGGAAATTTTAAATTCAGAAAAGAATTTTTTTCAATGTCTTTTGGGTATATGATATAGCTGATTTAATTAAACTTAAACTTTTTGTCCTAGTGAATTGTTTTCTCTTTTAATTAGAGTAGCATTTTTTATATCAAAATTGTAGTCATTCTCATTATGGTGAGCATGTAATATATATATATATATATAGATGTCATAAAGATGCAATTGTTCACAAATTATTATTTACTTGTTCTTTTTCTGTGCTTGTTGAAAAAAATGTATCATGTCAGGTGCTATTGTATAAGAGTCATTGTCTTTTTTAATTAAGTGTTTCTTTTTTATGCTTGCCTATTAGACTATAAGGTTGTGCAGGTAACATAACAATTATTTGCATGAAAAGAAGCTTTGACAAATGATAAATGGGCCCAGCCTCTTGTGCAGTGAAATGGTTAATGATAATTGTAGAGATAATATTAGCCATTTCCCTATAAGGAAATATTTGACATTCATTGACTGAACGGCCAGTACTGCTTTTGTTTGAAATTTATAAAATCTTTTTCTTAAAACAATTTCTTAGGAAAACAGTTTTCTCAAGTCCAGTAGGCATTTTTGCTCTTTCTGGAGTAGTACCTGTCCTGACTTGAGTCTTAGTGGCATACAGTTAAACCAAACCTGTGCACATCACAGATTCATACCAATTTTTATAGTGTAGATACTTTTTCTTGAAATGTTCTCTAGATATCTGTGAAATAATTCTTTGTGAAACTAAGTGAAACTCTTCTATCTCTAGCAAGGAATTCTCTATTCAAGGCAATCTTCCACTTTGTTGAAAAGATTCTGGAATACATATGCATGACTTTGGTGTTTACATCTGGGACAGTCTTCCAATTGTAAAGGTGTCATCTCTTCAGTCCTCAGATGATTCTTTCATGTGCTTTCAACTTTCTTTATTGCACTCTGTTAGCCATCTCTTTTTCCTTTATCATTTTGATCTTCAAAAATTAAGATGCAATGTCAGTCATCATCATCTGCCTCCTTAAATTCTGTTCTATTATTTTCCTCTCTCCTTAATAATGATTTTTTTCAAACTCTTTCACTCTCAATAACCACTTGTGTCTTAGTGGCTTTATTGTCTTGCTTAGGGTGAAATAATTCATTATTTCACCCTAAGCAAGACTGAATTCAAAGTTTAGTCTGTTAATTTCCCTTTCACACTGATGTCATTGGGAAAATCATAACTCAGTCTCTGCTCTCCCCAGCTATGGGTTAAATGACTGAACTTTATAGTCTTAGGTGGTAGAAGTCTATGGAAAACCACTTGACTGTCTTTCTCAAGAAGTCCTGGCAATTCATAGATAAAAAGAAATCTGTGGATAGGCATGATTGTCTATGTCATGCAGGGATATGGTATTTAAAAAAGAAAATTAATTAGGCTATAAGGATGTGCGGATAATGTGATAGCTGTTGGTGTGGAAAGTAGAATTGGCAAGTTGAGTTCAAGGAATCTGTGGAGAACCATGATCATCTACAAGTGATGCAGCATATATATATATATATATATATATATTTATATATTTATATATATATATCCGATGCAATGAGAACAAAAGTAATCTATAAATTCTAAATTCTAAACTTAATCGATAATCAAATTTAATATTATTACAAAATTATTCAGAAATGAAACTAGGAGAAATAATATATTATATTGTTCTTAGCGAAGTGCCAATTTATCAGTTAGGTTTGATGTTGATATAAGAAGTATCTATGATCGCTACAAATATTTGATACATGGAAGTCTGAATTCAAATAAGGACGTAGATAGGGAAGGGAATTTTCAAATGACAAGACAAACACATTAACATCTTAATACACAAACACGTATATATAATATGAACATGCAAACATAAAGACGGATATTTACACAGGAAATAGAAGAAGGAAAAATTCAAAAAAGGAAAATAAAAATAAAGAATAAAATATGAATAAAAAGAATAAAGACAAATATATACAAAACACCCACCCCAAAATTGTCAAACATATATACAAGTAAAAGCATATACAAGCAATATATATATATATATATATATATAAAATGAGGGCTCTAAGAGATAGAGAGAGAATCCTTCTCATGCTATTTGTTAAGTATAGGTCTGGCTATTCTAGTGTTGCCACTGTAGTTTATGCAGCAAATAAGGCTTTTTATTAGGTGTTGTTGCCCACCCCACTGATATCCAGATTTGAATTCATTGTCATTGATAGCTTTCTGCAGGGTATTTGTGCAAAAGTAAATGCAATGACCTCAGCCAGAATTTGAACTCATCATGCTATGCCCGCTATGCAACATGCATATCCAGTCTATAAGAACGAATATAACAAAAAAAAGAAGACTAAGGAATAAGCTGTACTGCACATGTTGGCTGAACATCAAATAATCTATATGACAAGCTTTGCTGTAACATTTGGTTTGTTATTGTTTTCTGCTTGACAGCATCAAAACAAGAGAGCCACTCTCTCCCAATGGAGAGTTGATCTGAAGAAGGCTGTAGAATGGATCAGTTGTGCAGATGATAACATAAATAACACAAAAAAATCAGTTGAGGTGTCCACTTAAAGTCTTTGAATATCATTATTGTTCCTTATTACTATAGACCTTTTCTATAAATACTTTCTTGGTAATTGTTCTGATGAATTTTTCTCTATGGTACCTGGACTAAACACAGTATTAGAATGGTGGCAAGGTCTCATCACTGAAATGGTGAGATGTAACCCTAAGTTCTATGCTAACAGTTTATTCTATCACACTTTTTCACTTGTGGAACTCTCTTCTGGCTTCTTGTTACCCTGTCAACTTTGATCTTCAAAAATCTGAATTCAATGTCAATCATTATCTTCTATTTTAATTCTTGTTCTTTTATTGTCTTCTCTCCTTAATAGTATATTTTTCTCATGTTCTGTAACTCCTTGCATCTTAGTGGCTTTATTGTCTTATTTGGGGTGAAGTGATTAAAAAAAATCATATTTAGCAGATACACATGTTTGAATAGATATTCTTGTTTTTTTAAACACTAATTTATGCCTAGCAGCTTGAACATTTGAGAATGTTAATAAAGAAACATGTACCTTTTGGTAGGTTTCAAAGATATGTTCCTCTTATATTGGGGAAACCACCTTATGGGCCAGGTGTGCTTTAGACAGCTCAGCCATAAAAAAACTTCACAGCAAAGCAATGTTTAATTCGCCTTTTTTTTAAAAATTACCACCTCCCTTTCAAGGCCCATATCTGCTAATTTTATTTTCATATCCAAAATATAAACAAAACAATTTCTAAAGAATTAATGGAACTTATAACCTGACATTATTTCTTATTTCTATAAATATTATTCTTAACAGATGCGCATATTTGAGTAGACATCCTATTTTTTTAACACTTTGGCTCTCACATGACCCACCAGAGGGTTGGGGTTATATATCTGTAAGGCCCACACGACCCTCTGGTGTGTTGTTTCTCAGTTTCTTTTCTATGCTGATTATTGGGTGGGAAATGTTATGATTGATCACTTATGAGATCATGGTACACCAGAACCTCATTTTTTTTCTAAAAAAAATTTAAATATTTTTGATTTTTTGTCTTTTAATTCGTTTTCCTTTTGTAATTTCTTTTTTTTTTTTTTTTTTTTTGAGGAGGTGGGGGTCATCATTTTTATTTTTACATACACCGAGCTGTACCATGCATTTGTGTGGGTTGGTGTGGGACTCTGGGTTGTAAAATAGACTTGGTTATCGAACAGTACACTACTAAGTCATTGGTAATAAATGCACATGATATCCTGGCCTCATATATGAATCAATGTTAAAACAAAGTTGTTTGTATCAAAATTAATTAAGATTTAGTGTAGGGACAACAGGGAAAATGAGGCTTGGGAGTGTTAAACATTTTAATTGACATTTTTGTGTCTCTTGATCACAAATGTCAACAAGTTATCACTGTTTTTCCATTCTGTTCATTTTCAGTGGAATGATTGTTACAAGGGTGTCATATTTGATGGTTTGGAAAACTTGTTTTGCTACAATTTGGTAACCACTGCCCAAGTGATTCTGAAGGCATTCAACAACAGACGCTACATTTATTTCATCAGCCTCAAGTTAGATTACATGGTCCATAAGGAGCAGGAAAAAAAGACAGAAGAAGAGGAAGGTAAACTTCTATAAACCTTTTGTAAAATCACAATTTTAAAAAGAAATATTTAGGGTTTTCTACTTTCAACAATAAAATGTCATATTTTAAATAGACAAACAATGTAGCAAAGTGACAGATATGAAACTAGCTGGCATGAATTTTTCTTCATGATGACTGATACAGACATTTTCACTTGGTAGAATTTAGTTTTTTTTTTTTTTTTCAGAGCAGACAAAGTACAATTCAAACGAGAGGGAGCGGAAATGGATTGAAGATATGTCTGAAGAGGAATATGATTCTATGTCTGAGTCTCAAAGAGCCAAAGTAGACAAACGGTTGACGGCCATCAAAAAGGAAAGAATGATAAGGTAAAAACTTTCAGCAGTTGTGAAAAGACTTTAATTTCAGTTAAGAAAAACACTGATTCAATTTTGTGTTCAATTTTAATTAGATATCAAGTGTCAAAGAGAAAATGAAACCTCTGCTTCCATTGGCAGTATAATTTCATTCACTAAATGTAACAATTATTATGGGACAGAGGTAGTAAAACATTCAAATAATATTTGTTAAAAATACTGTTTGTTTGTTTAATGGCATATCAACTCCTTATGGGTCATTTGATACTGAAATTTAATTTTCCTGGGTGCTTTGAAGTAATAAAAATATGATATTTTATTCTGCTTTTACAATTGAATACATGGTAGATCATACTCAGCTTTTGTGCATATACAGGGTGATTGAAAAGTAACTCCCTATTTTTATGTATGAGTGGCCAGCCAGGAGTCCTACTTAACATCTGCGATTTTTTTTCTTTGGGGTTGATAAAAGGAACAAGTCTACTATACAAATCCAAGACTGGAAGAACTTGAATGGTGAATACAAGAAGTTATGTTTTCCATACCGCAAGAATTCCTGGTGAAATCAGTTGATGTGATTCCTGGGTAGCTTGAGAATCTGATAGTGATTTTAAAATGGGAAGTTACTTTTCAATCCCCCCCTCTTTCCTATATATTCTGGTTCTTATTCTCCTATTTCTTTCCTCACCAGCTTTTATAGGAAGTTCACTTTTACTGAGCTGTATCTCAGTTGGGAGTCTTTTCCTCCTAAGTAGAGGAAAATTAACCTTGTCAAAACACTTACTCATTGGGCATTGATGATATGTTTAGAGTGCAAACTTGATGCCAGACTCAGGGAAATTATTAATCTTTCTCACCAATGGCTATCCAGAAGTTGTCATCAAAACAAACATTAGACTTAAAATTTCTAAGATTAATGAAATTAAAACATTTGGTCCACCTAAGTATCCTGTCTACATGAGATTACCTTGGACTGACTTGTATAGTCAATCATATGCTGATAAGATTTCAGCTGTCAAGTGCTGCTTCAAATCTGTAGTAGTAGAAAACATCTTTACTACTAGGAGTGCTTTCCCATCTGTCCATAAGGATGTCTTGCCTACCAATCAACAAAGTTCTGTTATTTATTGTTTTAAGTGTTGGTGTAAGGTGGACTATGTGGGGAAGACTATCCAGAGGCTTGATGTGCAGATTGCACAGCACGGGCCTGGTTTTATATGTAGACATACTCCATTAGCATTTAGGTCAGCCATTCTCAACCTTTCCTCCATCATTGACCCCCTTGGCTTTATGTATTTCTCCATTTACCCACCCCCTACTCCCATACAAAAAAATTCATAGCCATTATAAAGCATTGATGTACAATTTTGTGACTAAATGAATGAATGATTTTTTCATTCAAAATACTAAAGGTTTTTTTTAGTCAAAATACTGTGCCTAAAAAAAATACTAAGCGACACTCAAAATACTGATTTCTTATTTAGTACTAACTACTAATTTTTTAGTCTGAGTTAGTACAAAATTGTATAAAATTCAGTATTTTTATTAATGTTTGTAGTCATTAATAAAAAATTATTCATTTTATCTGCTGTATTAGTAGATCTACAAATTAATACTAATCATAATCCTTCATTCAAAAAAAATTCTTTTTTAGTATTTTTGTTTTTGGCAATTTAAAAAATTTTTGGAAAATACTAAAAAAAAATTTTTTTTGAATGGATGATTATGATTAGTACTGACTAATTTGTGACTAAAAATTGTGCAAATTAGTCATTAGTAAAAATACCAAAACAGAAATAAAAAATACTGAGAAATACTAAAAATTAGTAAAAATTCAATATTCTGATCAAAAAATTAATAATCCATCAATGTCATAAAGTGACAGAAAAACAAAAAGGTCAGAAAGAAGCTTTTTATTGTTTAGGACTTTAGGTTTTATATAAAAATAGTATTATGCATTCATATAAAAAAAAAAGAAGAAAATCAAACTTTTTCTAAATAGAAAATTATGAAGTTAATTTGTATTACAAAAAATAATGAACAGAAAAAGCAGAAGCATTATCAGTGGGAACACTGCTGATTCATTGAGTCAATCAGTTTGTTTATACGAGGAGCTGTTTCTGATAATGCTACTCTCATATCATCATTGGTTTTCAGGCGTTTTTTTTTAAATTATCAGGTACTTCAATTATTTGCCCCCGACTATAATTTTTTACTCCCTAGGGGTAAATTTACCCCTGGTTGAGAACATCTGATTTAGGTACTCACAAGCACATGAATCTACCATTGGGGAGCATTCATTAAATTCCATCACTTGTGGGTTAATTATTCAGCAGAGTTTTTCTCTGTGCTGCACAAGGTTTGGATGAAACACCATCTTAACATCTTGAATGTGGTTGTTATCAGCTCGTCTTATCCAACTTTGTGTCAGCAGAGGGAGCTGAAACATAAACTGGCACTCTTCAGTAAGTCTTTTTCTGGGCATCTTTAATTTTTTCCTTCCCCTCCTCCTTGTCTCTTTTAAATCAATTGCAAGAAAGTTTGTTTCCTTTCAGTAATTTTTCTGGAGATTTTTCTTCTGACAAAGCGTCAGAGCAAAGGTACCTTAAAATTTCTAATTTTAATCGAGACAAAACTTTTGTATCTGATATTTTGATTAATAAAAATATTTCTTATTTCAAGAATACTATTTAGTTGGTATGGCACTAAAATCTTTTTACACACACATATATATATACATATATTTTAAATATTTTTGGAAATTGAAAAAGGAAAACAAAACACCTAAAATTAAATGGAAAATTCTCAAACAAGCCAGGATCTGTAGATCCATGATGGAACCGTGTTTCCTTTGTCTACAGGAGAAAATGCAGATAATTAAACTCTTGAATAGCGATCAATTAGTAAATCAGAGATATGAAACTATGGTAAGTTGCAGGCATATTAACGAATTAACCTTGCAATCTTGCTAAACTTTATAACTCAATAATCACTCTTCTTATGTTATATGACTTTTATATAAATATTTTAATGTTATCCTTAGTGGTTTATTCTAGATTAAGGTATTAAATACGTTAGTATTCGTAAATTACTGGTAGTAAGGTTAGCTGTGAATTAGCTTATAATTATTTTACTGGTGATGTTGTTTGATAATAGTTTTTAATTTTAAATAAATATATAAAAGTCATATAAATGTTTAAAATTTATTTTGTATTCTAATTTATAATGTAAGGTTGGTATAGTTAAGTAGTTATTTTGTTTGTATCTGGTTTTTCTTCTTAAAGTGTCTTTTTACGTACTATGTTTAATTTTGTTTAACTGGTTTTATTCAAAATGCCATAAAGTTTGAAATGCTACATTGTATCTAGAATATGTTTCTATTTTGTTGCATTATATTTTCGTTCAATTTTGAATTCTCCATCTTAACGTGTCATCATTGGCTAAAACTGGTATCAACAACTTCTCATTTCTTATTTTCTTCTCTTTCCTTTTCCTTTGTATCTGTAAAATTTGGACATCTTCCTCCCCTTCTTTTTCCTTCCTTTTCTTTTCCTTCTCTCTGTATTATAAGTTGATTTCTTATGCTCTCTTATGCCTTTCTTTTCTTTCCTCTTTCATTTTCTTTTTATTGATTCCTTAATTTCTTCCTTATTTTACTTTAATCTGCTATTTTCTTTCTTTTCCTTTTATGGAAAGAATAAAAAACATTTTTATATATTTGTTTCTTTGCCTTCTATGGAAAATTTTCAAAAATATGTTAAGACGTCATGCTTCATAAATTGTATTTTTAAATAAAATTTTTTATTACCACCATTGTTCACCATCTGATGAGATGTCTTTAGATGTCGAAACAAATATGCATTTTTGTTGTGGTAACTTGCATGTTCTACTGGAACAGTTAATAATAAATATATACATATATATATGCACATACACACACATATATATATATATGATATAATGATATATAATTTTGTATAATTTATATATCAACAAAATTTTTCTATATATATATATATATATATATATATATATATATATAAAACAGGATGCCTGTGTGTATGTGGCTGTCTGTGTGTATGTATGCTATTTATGCACATCCACATTTCTCAGCAGATTTCAATGAAATTGTGCACAAATATTGCAAATTTACTAAAATAGGTCAATCTCCAGACCCCACTCCACCCTGGCAGGTTTGTCAGAAAAATCAATAAAACTGAAGGTGGGTACAACTTTTTGCAAAAACCAAGCAAAGTTATACACAAACAAAATTATACTAGATGAGCTGATGTTCTTTGTGCATAATGCAAAACATAGCTCATAAGTTTATGTAGGTTGCTTGATAGTTTTCCTGCAACATTGGCTTTGCAAAAAACTCAGAAAAAATCGTCTTTTTCATACTACTTAAAATAAAAACTTGAATAACTTCCTCATTTTTTATCTGATTTTTATGAAACTTGTTGCAAAAAATTTGCCATCATGTAAGAAATAAGATAGTGTTGTTTTAGTCCTGCTCACTTCCCCGAATATAATGAAAAACCATGAAAAACTGTTTTTCGGCCATAACTTGCTGGTTTTTCATCCGATGATTTCCAAATTTTCGATGTAAGTTACATATGACATACAAATTGTTTTTTGTGTAAATGTTTGGTTTAGATTATTTCAGTTAAGAGGACAAAATAGTTTCTTCATATGATTCCATCCTAAATTGTCATTTGAACAACCTTTGATGCAAAGATTGTTTGAGAAGGATTACTGAAGCATTAAAATGGAAAAAATCCTGAAAAACCTCTTATTAACCCCAGTTATACAGTAATTGTGTGAAGAAGAGGGGGCATTCATACATTTGCACTTGCAGTTGAATCAAGCTCTAATGCTTCATCCCTGTTTTTGTTTGATTATCGGATTTGTGAACAATGCCATAATATTTGAAAATTATTACGGCCATAGAAAATTTACTGAATATCTAAAACATTGAAACAATTTAACCCCGAGGCTTTTATTGATAGAATTCCTTTATTAAGAATAGTCAAACCAGAGGTGTAGCTTAGTATACCAGTGGATGATGCATGCTAGCAGGGATGCTAGCAGACATTTCTAGACAGGGGGCTGCAGTTATACAATTGCAACCATGTACACCTGGGTAACGCTGGGTACCTTGGCTAGTATATATATATATATATATATATATATATATATATTATTTACATTATTCAGACTATTGTCCTCATCTTTGTCGCCATATTTATCACAACGTTTCGGCCATTGTACGCTCTGACCTTCTTCAGGTGGTGCCTTGTTTTTAATGGATGTCAGTTATCAGTTATCTCCTGTTAATTTCCCTCTGAAAGTTCTCCACTGCCTTAACCAGGTATTGAACTCATACTCTTTGGGTCCTTGAGGACACATGGCACAGTGGATTAGATCCAGTGACAGGACCCAAAGAACATGTACTACAAAAAATACAAATAGAAGTCAATCTATTCGTTGGCATAGACATTAGAATGAAAAAAATCTACTGCATTGATTAAATAAAGGATTCTATATTCTTGTATTATTTTGAAGTATTGTTCTCATCTTGGTTGATATCGACGTTTCAACCAAGTACTCTCTGGTCATCACAAATGGCGTCTGTTGATTGACTGATGTCTGTTGATTATTGTCATATTTTGTCCATGTGATATCAGTTATTGTTTGGTCCAGCTGAACTGGCATAGTGGATATAAGAGTTTGTTATACATGTGTTACTGTCATCTAGTGCTCAGGAGTTCAATTCTTGGATCTGGTAGTGACGCACTAATTTAACAGGAATGAACAGTAACCGATATCGCAGAGAAAAAATATCTCAATAATCAATAAATATCAGTGAATCAATTGAAACCTGATGATGACCTGTGGGTACTTGGTTGAAACATTGTGTCTATAATAACATCTATATCAACCAAGATAAAAAAATAGTTTAAAATAGAAGAATGTTGACAGATACTTGTCTAAATTCTAAACTATAAAGTGTTCTTTTTCAAATTTGATGAAGGATAGTTGGATCAGCAGACATGTGTAAAAAGCTGGTGTGCACAACAGCTGCAAATGTTATGATAACTACAAAGATGAGGACATTGTCTAAATGTAAGTAACACTGACACGCCATCCTCAAAGTTCAGACAGCTTATAATTATTATAAAACTTAATTAAATCTCCTTAAATTATAGCCTAATTTGTTCCTTAGACATTTTTAGATTTTTATAATCTTTGAAGGACTTTTTAATTTTCTTTTATTTTAGGGAGTATAAAGAACGCGAGGAAAGAGAACGTAAAGAAAGAGAAGCACAAGAGGCTGAATATCGACGTCTTGAAGAAGAAAAGTAAGTCAACATGGAGAGACATTCAGTTTTCTCATTTTCTTTTGTTTGTTCTTTTTTTTTTTTACAGTTTCTATATTTAGTTTCTCATTCATTATCTTGTATCTTTCATTCCCCCTCCATTATCATTCAAAAATATTAATACCATTCAATGGTTTACCATTATCTGCAACAATTTGGGGAAAGGTTCTTAAACTTGGAAAATGAGTTCCCCATGTTTTGACAGTAGCAAGAGTGAATGTCTGCGATTCTCAGCACTCTCATCAATACATCTGGCAATTTTTGGACAGGTTAATGACTTGTGATGAAAAATGAATATTTTACAAGTATATAAAGACACACAAACAACAACTTAGCTAAACAACTCGAGTACAATCCCAAATCGATCTCTAATGAAAAGGTAAATTTTGATAAGTTTTGGTTTGGGGATGTGCATTTCTGTGGTATACTTTGAGTTGCTACCCGTCAGTATTATAATTATTATTTTTTTATGCCATGTCCCATGAAGGATTATGGCTTTTCACAGTTTCCTTTTCTTTATTATCTGCGAATTGCCATGACTTCTTGAGAAAGACAGTCGAGTGGTTTCACATTGCCTTCTCCACAATTTCCTTTTCTTTATTATCTGTGAATTGCCATGACTTCTTGGGAAAGACAGTGGAGTGGTTTCCCGTTGCCTTCTCCACAGATTCCTTTTCTTTATTATCTGTGAATTGCCATGACTTCTTGGGAAAGACAGTGGAGTGGTTTCCTGTTGCCTTCTTCACAGATTTGAATTTAGAGTTGTTTTTCTCTTAAACTCAAGGCTTGGGAACACAGTTTACCATTCTACTTAGGTGACATTTAAGAGAAGTGGATACATGCCTTTCCCAAGTGTATTAACGTGAAAGTTAAATAAGTTTAATAACGAGGTAGAAATTTGAACTTTTTATGTTAATAACTCTTATACTACCGACATGTGCAAGATTATGAATATAGCAGACGTCTGTAATCAGCAGGTAGAATATTTCAACTTTGGTTTGAAAGAAAACCGACCAAGTTTTTACCAATTTTGAAGGTGCAATATCCCATTACTATAATGCTGCATGCAATACCTGGGCTGGTTTGACCCAGTCCTCACTGTTCAAATTGCTAAAAATTGCTGGTTTTTAGTGCCATTTTTAGCCATCTATCAGCACAATGTAATTCTCTTTATTAAAAAATCTCTCAAAAATAAAATATACTCTTCTGAAACTTTATTTGAGGAATATTGGTTGATTTAAGTTTAATTAATCTGATTTCAAGCAAATATTACTTACTGTTAGTTTAAAATATCACAGAAATACATTTTTAACAGTGTAGACCGGACTCTCTAGCCTTGACAGAGCAACCAGTGTAGGATGAAAACTAAGAATTCAAAACTGTAGAGAAACTACTCCTTTAACTTTCCCAAGAAAGATCATGGTGTTTCATATCATATTAAAGAAATGTAACCTGTGAAGAGTCCTGATCATCTATGTCCTGAAGAGGTGCAGCATGGTTTTTAAGATTAGCAGGTGATTTTCTCAGTCACTTACTCATCCAAGATGAGAGGTGATAGTTAAGGTGTATTCAATAATACTTTAGTCAGCTACACAAACAATAATAATTCTCTTTTCATTTCACTGCATCTTTTCAAATCTTAAAATGTGTGAGTTGCCAAGAGGAGAGTACTTTTAAGAAGTCTAAAGTTGCTATTGTCTAGGGTAGGAGACTTTTTTGGCACAATGAAGATGGCTGGATCATTTCTGGAGAGAATTTTAATATGTAATGGTAAAGTAAATTCAGAAATTCTTATTTTTTCACCTTATATTATTTGCTTTACCATTTTGTTTATGTTGTATTCAATTATAATAATTTTTATATTAGATCTTTGAAAAAGTTTGTGCCCAATTCAAAAATTAAAAACAAAATTTTTACATACTCAGAAAAAAAACATCAGTCAAGTTCACAATTTCTTTTGTTTTTAACAACTGTCTCTCATCGTTTGACAAGAGCTTGTTTGATACCATTTTCATAGAAACTTTGTATTTTTTATTGGAATAAATTGTCTGATAGTTTTCAATTAATTGTCAAATTTTTTGTCATTTAAATTGTTCTGCAGAGACTGGAATGAATGAAAATCTGAAGGAGCCAAGTTAGGAGACTACGGTGGGTGCTGGAGGGTGGGGTCCTATCACCATTCTTTAAACGTCTTCAATGTTTGTTTTGCAACATGCCATCTTGCATTGTCATGATGAAAAATGACACCTTTCCAATTTGCCAAAATCAGCTTTGAACCCAAGTCTCTTCAAATAGTAAAAGCCTGTTTAGATTATAGATTTTCAAACTCTTAGTATTCTCTTTCAATGATTTCTTTGGCTTATTCACCATGATGGCAAGCAGAGAATCTTCATTGACATTGGAAGGTCCCCCAGAGCATGTTTGATCATTTAGGTGAAAATCATGTTGACAAAATCAGACAAATCAGTTTTTTGACTGTCCTCAGAGCTGGAGCACAATCCAAATAAGCCTTTTGAATTTTTTTGTTGCAGTTCCAATGCTTATTCTTTTCTGAAATTCATAAAAAGCATAAATATGACAAAAGTGCAACTTTTCATTCTTCAACTTTGAGGCATTTATTTGTGGACAAAACATCAACATTCAACAAAGTTTGACTCACAACTGAAGAACACAAGATTTCAATCTAGAAGACACCAGGAATTTTGCACCAAAACCAATACCAGTGTCAAGTTGTGTTCATTTAACAATGAAAATTGGACACAAAATTTTGCAAAATTTGCAATACATAAATGTAGTGCCATACATATATATGAGTAATTGTTGAAAGCTAAAAGGTTTTTAGCTTGTTGAATTTGCCAAAAATTGACCAGATGTTTTTTATGCTGATGCTGTCTTAGTCATGTTGAAAAACTTTTATACACCCTCATATATATATATATATATATATATATATATATATATATATATATATATATATATACACACACAGAGTGCGTAAGGTATTTGAGGACAGATTTATGTTTATAGAAAAATATATATAATAACAAATAATAACTTTATTATTGAAAAATGTTATAAGCATAAAAATACATTATCTTTTTTATAATTTTATTCAATAAAAGCACCTCAGCTTCAATAACTGCTTTTATGTGAGGTCGAAATTGTCTACATGCTCAAATTAAATGTCCTTGGTTCATACTGGACATTTCTCTGACTATGGCATCTTTCAAAGAATCTTTGGTTTTATGGAGTTGTTCATTGACCTCACTCTCTACAACACTCCCTATGTAGTAGTCCAATGGACTGAGATCTGGGAAGTGAGGAGGCCAAATGTTAGGGGTTATGTGATCATGAAGATTTTCAGCCATCCATTCCTGTGTTACCTGAACCTTGTGTGATGGTTCAGAGTCTTACTGAAGCATATAAAGCCTTCCATTGCATACACTGTCTATTCAGGATTTAATAATTGTTTCCAGGACCTCAATGTAGGCAGCAGAGTTAACTCTAAGGCCTTCTAGAAAGAAGTAACGAGGCACCACATGTTTTTCATTGCTGACAACCTTAAAAACTATGATAGTTGCAGGAAATTGTGTTTGCATAACTGTTGGAATTTATTGAATTAATAAAGAAAAAACAATTTTGTAGACATTTGAAAGTCTTCTCATCATTTAGTAAGATTCCTAGAGTCTATATTTAGTGATCTGTTCATTGTTTCATTAATATCCCATTCTATAAAATGAAGTGTTAAAAGCATACAAGACTGCAATACACTGTTTTTCGAAAGGATCTGGAGTTTCTCTTGGCAGATGTGACATATACAGATCTAATTATGCATATGTTGTGTCTAGATGATGGTTTGTTCCATCAAGATAACTCCCCCTCCACTTACTACCCTCATGTACTGACTGAGAGTAAGTGACAAAGTTTAAAGTTGAATAAAAGATAATGTCACATATGAGAGATTAAATCCTTGTGTTCTTATTGGTCTGCCCAATGATAGTATTAACACACAACATTAGTAGAATTAGTCATCAAATGAATGATGGCTGTATACCAGAAGACATTACCTATGGTGAGGTGGCCATGTATCACCTTACAGGTAGGCCACATTGCACTACAATTTAAGGATGTTTGCAAGAGGGACCTGAAACTCACAGGCATTGACTCTGGTGCCTGGGAATGGCTAGCAGACAATCACAGCAGAAGGCATCAAGCTGTTCAAAGAGGAGTCTTGAAAGGTGGGATAAAGGAAAAACCAACATTTGGAGATCAGGAAACAATGCAGAAAGCAGAGAGAGACCTTCTCAGGCCTTCATTTCACATTCCAGCTTCATCTGCCACACCTGCAGAAGAGAGTGACATGCAAAGATTGGACTGTTACACCACTCTAGACACTGCTCACAAAAAAAATGAATTTTGATGAAACAGGCCACTATCATTATTTGCAAGATAAATTGATGCATACTAAACTATTAAATTAGTAGGATCACTCATCTTGCACCTTTCTGAATGCATTCACTGCTTCAACAGAATATTCTAATAATTTATTAAAAAAAAAAGATGATTAATGCTACATTTGCACAAATACTAACAGATTATCATGGAGTTGCAGTTGTTATTTACAATATTTACATTCAGATTAACATTCTAATCTTTGTTGGTATTATTACAGTGTTTCATCCATTGCGCCCTTCTGCCTTCTTCAGGTATTTTTCAATCTTCAAGGAATTTTAAACTGAACCCATTATTTATTCCAAGGTGGTAATTCTTATTCTGATGTCAATGTTTAGGGATATCTTGTCTTGTTCTTGGTTATTACTCACTCTGTTTTCACTGAGGCTGAGGGATTTGAACTCACAATATATCATCAAATTAAGGAACCAATGCTTTAATCCACTTGTTTTCAGCAATGATCCTGAACTTGGTGCCTTAAGGCTAATTTTCTTCTTTATTCCTATTGCTGTCATGCTTGGCCACATCCACTGCTGTTTCTCTTTATTAACTGCTGCTGTTGAAGCTTTGCTGTCCTTTTTCTTTATTTATTAATATATATTGGGGTGGAACAATGAAATCAGGTATAGCTGATCATATATCGAAGAGAAAGGATGGTCACTAAACCCTGTGGAATGAATTAAAAATGCTTAATAGAGAAGAACGCTAGAGAATCAGATGTCTGAAAGACTCATCACTGAGCCGCCTCAGTAGAACTAGCAGAGAAATAAATATGGGCAAAGTTTAACCTTCATGCCCACAAAAGTTTTTTTCTGTTGACACTGCTATGACTTTATACAACTGGGACTCATTTGGCAATCTTTATATACAAGCTTATATAAATATGTGAAGCAAGTAAATTGAAGTATTTATTATTTACCTCTTTATAAAGATTTATTATTCATCATTTTAGAAATCAATAAATCTGAAAAGAAATCTTTTTATTAAAACAATTTATGAAAATTTTCAAAATATGTAAACCAACTAAGGCAACAATTATTATTTACCATTTTATAAATAAATAACTATGAAAACATGTTTTTTATTCATAATTTTATTAAAATATCTATGAACTATAGAAGAGCAAAATTAAAATAAACATATGATTTTTCCAAACATTATACATTTTCTCATTAAATTTTTTTATATCTCAGATTACTTTTTGTTTTAATTTTTCAATTTTTTTCTTTTATAATCATGAGTTCAGATCAAGGCTGCCTAATCAGTAAAAATCGAAGGCCAAGAATGCCAACAATTACCAGTTTACCTTCCCTCCCTACACTTTTTTTTGAAAAACATGATTTTGAAAATATTTTTAAATTTTTGCTAATTTTTCTAAAAATGTCTTGAAAATTTGTCAATAGATTATTTATTGTCAGTCAAGTGCTGACTGATGAAGAAATCTTAAATGAAGTGTGGACACTAAATGACTTGGTGAATCTGGCAAATTGTATTCTTTGGAATGGTTAGCAAAACATTGGCAAATTACCAATCGATTCAAACTTTATAAAATGGTAAATAATAAAGATTTTTATTATAGTTGTTATAATTTAGTAAATTTTTATAAATTTACGAAAAAAAAAAAAATTTTTTTTAATCTTTATTTTTTTATAAATTGGTAAATGATAGACATTGCATTGTACTTGTTCACATTTTTACAATGTTGTAAATATAAAATTATTCTTGTAAATAAACAATCTAAATAGTGATTAAAATTTTTGTTGTAAACTCTCAAGAACAAAAGAAAATGTATAAATCCACTTTCATACATTTGGATTTTATTAAAATTTGATTCATCACTCTTTTAAACAATTGTCATGGGATTAATGATAGTATAAAATAATAGCAGTGTCAAGGGAAAAACCATCTTTTTTGAAACAGCTTTTTGTGTTAAACTTTGTATAAATATGATTGTAAGCATTGTGATAACAACAACAAAGATAGGATATTATTCTGACTGTAAACAATAAATCCTCATTTCCAAAATTCAGAAAACAGTTGCATTTGTTTTTGTTATAGCATATGTAATTTTGTGAGTTTTTTTTTATCTTTCTTTTGTCTTTTGATTTCATTTGTCTGCTGGTTTGATGTCTGTGTTGCTGCTTGTATGTGATTTTGCCGTGTATATCTTGCATTGCTGTAGGTTGCTAAAGAAGAAAGGTAGGAAAGGCCAAGTCGCTGGATTCCAGCCAATAAGTTCAGTGGAGAAGGAGTCAAAGAAGAATGTCCCTCCAGGAAAAACATCTGTAAATGCTGAGAAAACAGGCAAACTTGCTGCAAACAAACACGAATTAGAAACTCGCATCAGTTTGATGGAGCGATCAGAATCGCAGATCACTGACCGCAGTGACACGCTTGATTTGGAACTAATGTAAGTATGCAACTAAAGTGATCAAAACCTATGTACAAGTTCTCACAGAACTTAGAAAATACTTTTTACCTTTTCTTCCCTAAAACATTCTTTTTTGAGAAGTCTCTTTATCATTCCAAGACTATTCTTGATGTTGATTTCATTGTTACCATGACATTTTGGCCACTTCACTCTACAGTCTTCTTCAGTTATACAACCCTTGTGGAAGATATCTTTTATAATACCAAGAATCATCATTATCACTCTTAGAAAATGTTTAGACTATTAAACTTACTCTTAATACTGATATGCTTGTCACCACAGCATTTCAGCCAATCCATTATTTGGCCTTCTTCAGACATACATCCTTTATGGAAGATATCTTTTATAATTTCAAGAAGAATCATCATCAATCCAAGAGTTGTTCAGATTACACACATTTTATATATGTGTGTGTGTGTGTGTATGTGTGTATAAAATAATGGGTAAATGAATATACAAATGTTGCAAGATGAAGAAGAGAGTTGCTCAGACTATTCTTGATGCTGATTTTACTCTTACTACAACATTTCAGCCAATCCATTCTACAGCCTTCTTCAGATATATAACCCTTATGGAAGATATTTTTTTATAATTCCAAAGAGAATCATTATCATTCCAAGAGTTGTTTAGACTATTAAACTCATTCTTGATGCTGTTATGTTTGTTATGACAACATTTCAGCCAATCCATTCTACAGCCTTCTTCAGATATATAACCCTTATGGAAGATATTTTTTTATAATTCCAAAGAGAATCATTATCATTCCAAGAGTTGTTTAGACTATTAAACTCATTCTTGATGCTGTTATGTTTGTTATGACAACATTTCAGCCAATCCATTCTACAGCCTTCTTCAGATATATAACCCTAATGGAAGATATTTTTATTTCAAGAACCACCATCATTTGAAGAATTGTTTGGTCTAGTAAGAATTTCAGCCAATCCATTCTGTAGCCATATTTGTTTCTACAATCTGTTGGGAAAGAGTGGGTTTTCTCTTTACTTTTCATTTTCAGATGCTATCAGTTCTCAACGTGCTACTTATATGGATTTACTCCTGTTTTAATAGTAATTCTGATTGGTTTGATAAGCTCAAATTGGCAGCTGATCTCAAAAATGGCATTCATTCTGTTGTTAACTGGGGCAGTGAATGGCTTGTTAATTTTAACATCACCAAAACAAAACTGCTCTTTATTGTTTGAGAGAACACTTTCTGCCTTCCATTAACTGCTACCCTCAGGTGAGTGACTTGTTGCACTTTCTTTGACTGACGTTTTCTACTGACATGAAGTGGAAAGATTATGTTGAATCAATTGTTATGTCTGCTGATATGAAGGTTGGTCCACTGTGCTGTGCAATAATCATTCACCAATACTATGATTATTGCTACCACATATCTGGTGCTCCTGTTATATATTTACAGATTCTTGATAAAATCTGAAGAAGAATCTCTAATCTTATTGATCTTGAGCTGGCATCTTGGCTTCAGTCATATTCCCATCACTGTAATGTAGCTTCTCTACACCTTTTTTATAAATACTTCATGGTAATTATTCAAATGAATTCTCCTCTATGGTAACTAGACTCTATGAATTTAAGCATGTTATTAGACTGGTGGCAAGGTCTCATAATTTTATAGTTGAAATGGCTAGATATTACCGTGTGTTCTATGCTAACACTTCTTGCTTGTGGAACTTTCTTCTTGCTTCTTGCTTTCCAGTCAATGTTGATCTTCAAAAATTTAAATGCAATGTCAAGGATTATCATCTGTCCTCTAAAATTATTTTCATTTATTCTTTTGCTCCTTAATAATGTTTTTTCTTATATACTTTCACATTCAGTAATAAGCTCTGTTGCCTTTGCTTGGGGGTGAAATGGTTAAAAAAAAAAAATAACGACCAGCATTTATATTTATGATTGTTATTGCAATATCTTTTTAAAGTTGTTAATATTTAAAATGCGAAATTCTACAGATATTGTATTGTTGTACAACTTGCCATGAGCTTGTTCAATTATTGACTTAAAAATTCAAGTTTCATCAGGAAATTAAAATAGGAAAACTGTGAAATTTTCATGGGTACTTATAGCATTTAATAAATTCAAGTAAGTAAATTTTGTCTGCATTACCCACCTTGCATCAGTAGACAAAACAGCCTACATCACCAAAATATTTACTCATCTCCCTGTAGTGACATGAGATATATATATATATATATATATATATATATATATATATATATATATATATATATATATATATATAACGCTGGTAGTAAAATTATTGATGTAGTAATACCAATGCCATATTAAACTGATCTTGTGTCATAAGATATATGCATATATATATATATATATATATCTTGTGACACAAGATATATATCAACAGTATCATTCAATTTGCATAACAATTTTTAAAAGCATATTAAATAAATATTTGTTCTATATTATTTGTTTTTAATTAAAATTTTATAAATATCCATAATAAGTAATATTTCTATCAATAAAGTTCTTTTTGTAAATCATGTTTATAGAGAAAGAATTTATATCTGCCTTGTTTGTTTGATTGATTCATTCATTTTCTATGGCTTATCAACCCCTTGTAGGTTATGTAAAGCCAGAAAAGATTTTTAGATTCTAAGAATTTTTTTTAGATAATAATGATTTAGTGATATAAGTCTTACTAATTAACCCATAGCTGGGAGGAGAAAAGGTGGATCTATACCTTTCCAAAAGGTATTTGTGCATAAGCAAATATAGGTAACCCAACTGGAATTAGAACTCGGCTCTCTGATTAACAATTTCTAGCCATTATTCATTACCCCACTCACACATCAAAGCTTACAGCACCTGGTATTCCCAAGTGGTCACCCATCTAGGTACTGACCAGGATTGATGATGTTCAATTTTGATGATCATATGGGAACTGGTGTTTCAATGTGATATGGCCATAAATCTATCTGCCTTGTCAAAATTCAGTTGTAATTGAGCAGAAAAGATATTTAAAAAATTTTTTAAATAAATCTTGGTTTCTAAAATAACATTTTTTAGAAGTGGATGTGAAGTAAATAATTTCCAAAAGTGTTAACTCATGAACTCTGTTTTTTTATTGGCCTTTCCCTTCAGTTAAGTTTTTTCAGTTTTTCAGTTTCAAATACTAAAGTTATAACCAGCTTGTCAAGTCCGACTCAGTTCTTCAAAGTAATAACCAGCCCATTGATTCTCACTCCATTCTTCTGTTATGCATGTATCTGTGTTTTTGCTTCAGCCTTGGAGAATTGTCGGTGTGCTCTTTATTGACAGCTGTTTTAGGAGCAAATCCTACCCACTTTTAGTTGATTTCTCCTGGGCCATCTCTGTTTGTATGTGTTTGTTTTTACATTGACCATAGGGCATGCAACTGGAGCAAACCCCTGACAACCTTCCTTGGACCCGATTTTCTAATCACCTGTCTACCCACCAAATTGACATACCGTTCTCATTTGTTTCACACTTCCCACCTGTCGAACTCTCTTCCAGTGTCTAGCTTTCCTGTTAACTACATCTTCAAAAATTTAAATGCAATGTCAATTGTTGGCATCTGGCTCCTTGAAACCTTTTCTTTCATTGCCTTTTCTCCGCAATAAGGTTTTTACATTGATATATCTAATTTCTCCATCCCAACTATATTAATCTTGGGAAATTTTGTCAATTAGTCATATTGTAATCTCTTTGTTTCGAATCACCTTCTGTAAAAATAATTGAATTCTTGGGTGATCTCCAGCTTGGCAATTAGCAAATTCAAAATTTTTTTTTTTTTTGTCTAGAATAATTTGTAAAAATGTACACATTTTGGACAGATAGAATAATGTAAACAAACTCCAAGCCTGGAACTTAAAAAATGCTCCTTTCTTTGTTTCAATAAGTTAAATTATTATTTTCTGTAAGACCACACATATTTTGAACAGATAGCATAAACTGAATCCAAATTTTTTTTGGACAACACATTAATAATGTCTACTTCTGACCAGTGGGAAATGGATAAGGCTGGGAACCTTGGTTTTGCTCAATTTTACTGAATCTTGCTTAGTTTATTCTGGGTTCTCCTTGGAACTGTTAAAAAAATTGTTTTATTAGTTTAAAACATAATTTTTTCTTAACCATTCAATCTACTCTGTTGAGAATTTTAATAATTATTATCCAATTAGTAGCCCAGTAATAAGGAATAAAATAAATTACATTTATTCATTTTGAATTGCATCAAATTAAATCCACTTTTCAAAAGATTTGATGGTAAATCAATTTTGTTTTCAGAAAACATATCCTTAAAAGATGTTATTTACTGATGTAAACTTGTTTGAATTTGTTGATTTATATGCGTTAGATAATAATTTATATCATCATTTTATATCACCAGAAGTTAGACTTTTAATGGGACATTTGGGGCAAAATATATATACAGCCAAGTATTTTCATTTTCAACAGGGATGTATATAAAAGTTTTTTCAAGCAAATTGCTAATCTGGTGAAGGGTTCTATCTTATCATAACTTATATATGAAATATAAAAATATTACTTTAGCAATTTTTCTACTAAATAGGTATTGTCAAAAAGGCAATCCGAGCATGCAGCACCTTTATAAAGTGCCTGAAAGCCGTGGGAGTGAAATTGGTTAGATGGAACTATTTGGGAACTGTCGATGGTTGTGCTAGCTCAAAATCACAAGTCATCAGGACTGAGAGTTTGAGTGTACTGGCCTTGTTCAGACTGTTTATCACACCTGATAAAATGCTCCTTTCCAAAAACAGTAACTAAGGTCTGCTCACCATAGTTGCAGTATAAACCATAGGTGGGGTCCGTGGGTGTTAATCAAACAGAAATCTGCCTGTGCAGACATGTGCAACTGGAATAGGATTAGCTAGCTACTAGAGTAGACATGTGTACATAGATATGAGTAGCCAACCATTAAAAATAAATATATACATATATATTTTTTTAAGATTTAGGAACAGGAACATTGCTCAGGAGTGAGAAAAAAAGAAGAGTGTAATCAGTCAGACAGCAGATAGCAATTGAGATTGCATTTAAATTTTTGCAGATTAAAATTGGTTGAAAAGTATGGAGCTGGAAGGGAGTTCCAAAGCAAGAAGTGAGAGAAAAGAAACTGCTAGCATAGAATCTACAGTTACATCTAGCCACCTCAAATGTAAGTTGAAAAGTGAGATCTCGTTGCCAGTCTAGTACTCCATTAAGCTTAAAGAGTCTTGGCAACATAGCAAATTGCTCGTCCGAACAATTACTATGAATGCATTTATAGAAAAGGCAAAGGGAAGCAACCTTATGGTGATGGGAAAGTGATTGAAGCCAAGCTGCCAGAACAGGGCCAATAATATTGTTAATTCTTTTTTGGATTTATCAAGGAGCTTTAGATAGATAACAGGAGCACCAGACCACATGGGACAGCAATATTCTAATCATGGATCGAATGGTAGTCTTATAGATATGTAAGATAGATTCTGGAGAGAAAAACTGTCTCATACAATACAGTGAACCAACCTTCCTAGAGGTGATCTAGCAATGGATTCAATATAATCTTTCCACTTCATGTCATTGAGAACATTAGCCCAAAAAGCCGCAATGAGTCACTCTCCTGGAGGTCAGCATCAGTCATGCTGATGAAAGGTAGAAAGGGTTCTCTCAGATGATTAATAAAGAGCAGTTCAGTTTTGGAGGTGCTAGAATTAAGAAGCCATTCTTTGCGCCAGTTAATAAGAGGTTGAAGTTCGTTTTGGATATCAGCTGTCATTTGAACCTTATCAAACTGATCAGACTTACTATTGAGGCAGAAGTAAATGTTTGTATCATCAGCATAGATATCAAGTTGAGAGCTGATGTCATTGGGAAGGTAATTGTGGAAATCAAATACAAAGTAGGACCAATTAGTACAAAAGGAACTGGAATAGAGGCTGTTTATGATTACTTTCATTTTACAATTCAATAAGGATTGGATCAGTTCAAAAATTTTTCTGAAGACGCCATTTCAGCTTGTGGAGAAGATCTGCATGCCAAACCTTGTTAAAGGCTTTCGAGATGTCCAAAGCTACAGCTCAGGCTTCACCGTTTTTATCTAGAACTTGATACACTCTTTCCATAATTATCCTCAGTAGATCCAGCAGTTGACCTGAACAAATGAAAGCCATATTGTTTGTCTGAAAAAAGGCCCTGCAATGTGAAATCTTAACCAATCCAATATTCATTAGGGCCTCTTGAAGTTTTGCTTGCAAAAAAAGGTAGAAAATTAATAGGCTGAGAGTTGGAAGGGTCAGACAGTTCACCAGAGTTCTTAAGAACTGGAACAACAGATGAGGACTCCAGCAGACAGGGAAACAAGTGGTGGCAAGATACTTATTTGGAGGTACACTTCTTAATGACTATTATAGGGATACCATCAGGTTCACATGCATTTTGGGGATCCAGGATATAAATATAGCAGAAATAGAAGAGGTTATATGCATAACACTCAAATGAGACCTAGTTCTTGGTTGTAAGTTAGGCAGGGATACTCCAGATGAGTGAAAAGTTTGTGGAGAATTTACAGGTGAAACATTTAGTTTTATGAGCAGAAGATGTTAACACCTCAAATTAATTGAAGAGAGGAGGAATAGACAACTTACACTTATTTAATACACTAATACAGAGCCACAGGTAATCACAAGAGCCAAAGTTTTTAGATGCAATTCTCTAAATTCTCATTCTCTCAACAAAACAGAGACTTAGCTCCTTTGAGGAGTTGTTGGCATTTATTACAAGCAGCAACAAATAGGCATCTGTTGTGACAGGAGCTATCACACTGGTAAAGCTGGAAATAGGGATTCCTGTGAGCATGCATGCAAGTGCGAATCATGGAGTAGATTGAGGTTATATCTGCTTTTCCAAGTTGGAATGAAAGCATTCATACCAGCTTTGACCTAAGAGGAATCCTCAGTAGCACAATTCTCAATTTGAAGTTTGAAAATATCAGTCCAGGGTATGTCTCAAAGAAAATTACAGAGTGAGTGAGTTCCAATCAGCATGTTGGTAACAGAATAACATTTTATGAATAGGAGGTTCCTGATTAACAGATGATTGGAACAAAATATCAATGGATACCACAGAGTGATCCGAGTTTCCAAGAGAATAATGGTACAAAGTGAGGAGAGGAGGTGAGAAATAAATCAAGTAGAGAAGCCTGTTGCTCTGGTATACTAGGGAAATGGGTAGGAAAATCCATGATTTGAGTAAGTGATTGAGCAATGGAAAAATTTAATGTTTGAATACCGACAACGTCAGTAACATTAAAATGTTTAAGCCACATCTTGTGGTATGCATTAAAATATCTCCCATCTATGGGTTAAACATTAGAGAAGACTCTAATAGAATATATATTACCATAGCAATTCAAGTTTACTCTGTAACAGTGATCATCAGTCCAGGATATATATTTATTTTAAATCCCAACCACTTTTCATATTTGAATACTATGAAAACCATTTGGTGTCTGTAACTTTTGGATTTGAATGTCATGTATGCCAAATTTTTTCTTTAATTTAATTCTTTTAATTTTTATTTTATTTTATTGAATCCAGACACAAATTTCATCCTGGTGTCATATTAGACAATTTTTTGGCCTGCATACATCCCAAAAGTGTCTCAGATCTTTTAGTATATAAACAACAAAATTGTCAGTGGTTTAGTGATTGACTTGTTGGTATCTACTGAATCATGTTCTAAAATACTATTGCGCAATGATGTTTAAAATAGTATTGCAACAGAATATTATTTAAGTCTGTCTCAGCAAGCATCTTCTCAACAATGTCTACAAACACTTGCTTTGTTGCTCAATAAATGATCACTGATTATGGAAAGCCTGGTGCTGTCAAATGCCTGATTGGCTAACAACAAAATAGACTACATATTATACTGTGGGAATGAACTTTAAGAATTTTTCTATATAAGACTGCTTATCATGAGTATGAATATCGCATATAGTTTTGATCTTTTGTCTGTTTCATGGTTGATTTATCAGTCTGGAGCAGGGATGATCCCAGCATTTGGCACCTTTGGAAAGTGCCTGAAATCTATACTATGGATTAATCCACGCCTAGTGAGTGAAATTGGGTAGATGGAACACTTTGGGATTGTTGATAGCTGTGCTAGCATGAAGCCACAGGTCATCATAACTGAGGGTTTCATTGTGCTGGCATTGTTCAGATTGTTGATCATGCTAGATAACACGCTCTCTCCAAGAAACTGTAACTAAAGTCTGCTCAGTATAGTTGCAGTATAAACCACAGAGTGAGAGTCTGCAATAGGAATTGGCTAGCCACCCTAATAGACAGGTATCCTTGAATACAAGTGATCAGCTATTATTATTTATTATTAATATATGTATAATATACAGTAATCCATTGATTAGTGCAGCTAATATGTACGTTAAAAGATATGTAGTCATTGAAAAAACTTTAATTGAATATAATAACTTATAGGAAATTTGTATCTCAAAGTTTAGTCTCATTAACAATTAATTTCTAATTTGAATACATTTTAATTAAAATATAAGAAAATACAATAAAAACGCTATGAATTAATGTTTATTAATCTGATTTTTTATGAAAAACTTATTTAGAGTCGTTTGCAGCATGGTATTTTTGTGTTCTTCATATAACTGGCAGTACTGGGGCACCTCGAGGCAGTGTAATGGTTAGCAAGCTTGTCTCGCTAGAACAATTATGATTGAGTAGTGAGTTTATCCTAACTGGGTGCCCCCTACTTTCAGCCTTGTGCCACATCTGAGCTACGCTTGGAAAATCACTATAACTGGCAGTAATGAGAAATTGCCCCTTCAAATTTTCCAAACATATCAGAATCATTAATATTTTAACCTGAAAATTTTATTTATCATCTTTCCATAGTAAATGTATACATATTTTATATTTTGATATTTTTTAATAAATTTCTGTATCTAATTAAATTGGTCATTTTTTTTAACAAAGAATCAGAAATTTTCTTTTAAGACCTTCAAAATAAACATGAAAAAAATCAAAATATTCCAAAATTTTAATAGTGACAAACATTCAAATATGTATTTTATTATCAGCTTATATTATTAAATCTATTTATAACCACCCATTTTTTTGAACACTAATTACTTAGATAACATAATACTTGACAAACAAAATACTTACCCATTTTCCATTTATAAATTTAAAAATTTTTTTAATTAATTGGTAACTATAAAAAATAATCAATTTTCAATTACTATGGTTAAATTTAAGAATGTTTTACTACTTATTTGTGTATTATGTATACACTAATCAGATTTTGGTATATAAAAATTTTAGCACACTAATTGAAAACAAATTAATCAAATGCACATTAATTGAGGGATTCCTGTATAGCATTCTGGGTATGCATAAACTTTTAAAAAGAAATAATATAATAGTTAATGAATAAATAAATAAAAATAAAAACAGCTTCTATTTTTTGATAATGATACAACTAAAGTAAATATCAAACATCGCATTTCTCACTGAATTTGTTCTTGTGAAATAAATTTTCTTTAAATTTGATTAAAGAAAATAAAAGATGAACATGTTAAAAGAAGAAAAATTAGCAAAAAAAGAGGTAACAAAAATAAACTTATTATAAAGTGGTAATATTGAAACATAATTAACAAAAAAAGCAGCCAATCTGGTTTATTGGCCAACTCCTATCGACTTGAGGATGAGAAATATGCATAGCGACTAAAAATGAACACTGAAGATCAAATGTTATATAAAAATATATAACAATAACAGGCTAATTAGATTTAAGCTTAGCGACACCTTACAGAGAGATGGCTGGTAGGACTTAATGTAAATTGATTCCAACATCTTCAAATGAAATTCAGAATTACCCTACCCCAGTACTGAGAACCTGTCTCAATGGTAAGACTGGGTACATTATTATTTTTTTAACAAATGTTCAGATTTTGCTGAACCAGATGTATTCACACACCTATGCAAATTGTCCATTTTGCCCTTGAATATACTGACTGATCCATTCTACCAACAGTTGACTCATTCCACTTACACAGATATTTGGTATGATGTTCAGGTAGAACCTTCATCTAAATCATTGTCAAATTTTTGTTCAGGCAACAAAGATAATCCAGGGATTGGCAGAAAATTAATGTCTTTTTTTCACTCACATCACTCATCCATGGCATAATTTTTTTCTTATGATGCCAATTCACCAATTAAACACTGAAATAGAACTTTTTCAAATTGTCTTATATATTTGCCATTTTGTGAAGATGAGACAAAGTGAAAAATCAATAAATGACACATTTCTACAAAAGCTTCTACTCTGCATGGCTTTCTCAGGTTAGAATAAAAGAAAAACAAAAATTGTATGTGAGAGAAAATGTATTGGGAGCTCTGAAAAATAAAAAGGCTCTATAATATGTGTGTGTGTGTGTGCATGCATGCATGCATGTGTATACACAGATATATATATGAGTGGACATGTATTTGTGTATACAAGTATACATAAAAAAGGCTCTAATATATGTACATGCCCGAGTGTATATATATATATATATATATATATATATATATATATATATATATATAAAAACACTAGTTTCAGTAGACTGATTTAAAATACAACAGATATAGAATGGATCTAATAAAGATATATATATGTATGTATATATATATAATAATCATAAGGTAATTTAATTTTATTTATGGTCAACACTTATCCTCAGAGATCCCAAAGCATTTTTCCTCAGTTTTATCTTTCTTTCATCCAAACCTGAGGAAGCCAGAGAGAACAGATGCTCTTGATGAAATGTGTTGTTTATCAATTTTCCACTTTGTCTCATAATCTTCAATTTTGTTTCAGATATTATTATACATTCTACAAACATGCATTACCATATTGTATAACATACCAAATATTGCTGCCAGATTTGGCCCTTTTAAGTGGTTTCACTTGATGGAAAAATGTGACACCTTAAGGGTTGAAAGGATAGCTCAATGGCTATTCCGAGAGAGATGTGACACTTTAAGGGTTGAAAGATAGATTGATAATGAAAATTTCTCAGAATTAACCAGTAGAAATGACAATATTTATAAATATAAATGACAATACAGTTTTCCTATTATCATTTATATTTATAAATAGATTGATAAACATACTGAAAGTCAAGACCAGATTCAGAGGATTTGTTTTTTTCCTTCCTTGGATAAAGGCAGAGGGGGAAGGACAGAAACATTTGATTTTTCCTACAAAAAACCATATGGGCGAAGTTGACAACTGACTATGAAATGGAGACACTATTGTGTTTAAAATCCAGGTTATGGAATTAACTGCTGGCCAAAATCCAGAAGGGAAAAATTGGTCAAGATAAAAATTAAGGTATTCTGAAAACAAAGGTATAGTTAAAGAATTGTTTTTCTTTCCCTTATCACTCATCAAAAGAAGAGGAGAGAAGCAGAGTAAAAGCCAAAATGGAGACACTATTGTTTTTAAAATCCAGTTTATTGAATTATTTGCTGGCCATAACCCAGTAAGGAAAGTTGGCTGAAAGGTAATATTTAGGTTTTTTTGGAAGTAAAGGCAAAGTGTGAGAATTGTTTTTTTTATCACTTGTCAAAAAAGGGAAGGGATGGTGTGAATTGCTTAAGTGGTGAAATTTCTTTAGATAAGGGCCGAGGTGCCACAAGAGGCTGTCAAGGAAATGGCTGGTGAGTGATCAATTGGGAAGGTGGAGGGGTTGAGGAATTACATTGATAAAAATTTTGAACATTAATTAAAATTAATAATTGGAGCTAAGTCATGCCTGCTTGCCCATGTAGTCTAGAGATCGGATTTGTCAGGTGACCATGAAAATGAAAGGCCTAAGTAGAACACCAAAAGAGGCAGAGGAATTGCTTAAACCTCTTTTCTTTTGGAAGTATTGGTATGAGGCACTAATACAAGAAGGAAGGAGTTTGGGTCGATCAATATTCTGCTACCACTACTCCTCAGAGGAGAGATCTCTCCAATATTAGGCATGCAATTAATTTCCCAGAGTCAAACAAAGAACTCTGTGTGGAAATTAAAGGAATCACCAAAATCACAAACCTCATCCGACCTCATGCCAGTTTAGAATGAAAGTCCATATAAACAGAAGATCAAAGTGACAACCACAGAGAGAGAAGCCACCAGACATCAGGTGAGAGACGACTGCTTCACTGAACTCACATGACTTCTTGTCACTGAAGAAAACCTCTGACTTTGAGCTGTGTTCCAGAAGCCTTGTCTAGACTTAGTGTCAAAAATATTCAAAGAGGGAAAGGGTCGAATAACTTTGCATGACAAATATATTCCTTCATGAAGAATATATATTACTACCTGAAGAACTGATATTGTACCATCAGCTCTGTACAAGAAATGGTACCTAAAACACTTTCTTTATTACAATTTATCCTATGACTTGTGGTTTTGCTCTTTGCTTTGCTAGGACCAGACTAATTCAATGATTCCTGTCGACAATTGATCCATGCCACCCTTGGGATTGAACATCGAACAGACTCGCTGAGTCAATGTCATAAAAAGGACATATGTTCATTTATTGATGTTAGGGGAGGGGAACAATTTTTCTTCAATAGAATTTTTCTAGGTCAGTTGCTATTTAATGTCAACTGTTCAATAAAATCACAAAACATGTTTATGTCTAATGAATTGGGATCAGATAGAGGGTGTTAGAAAAAAATGGACACCATTTAAAATGTGAATATCTGAGTAACTACATGTCCCAGGCAAACAAAATTAAATAGGCTTCATGTTGAACAATAACAGATTTATTCATAAAATATTGAAGCAATATATTCAAAGTGAGGTAAATTTTATAATCGGTTTCACAAAGCTTCACAAATGTTTAATATGTGCACCAACACAAGTCAAGTCGGTAGTCCAACTCCTGCCAAATATGCTGTAGCATGTCTTGCGTAACATTCTCCAGCGTCTCAGTGATTCTCTGCTTAAGCTTCTCTAGGCTTATAGGAAGAGTGGGATATAGACCTGTCCTTTCATATAGTCGTACGAAGAATCTGTGTTTCCATAGAGGCTCTTCTTACAGACTTTCTGGGACTTCACACAAATGTTTCCTGAATTTCATTGATGATATCTTCAGATACTGGTGGTCATCCAAATCCCTTTGCTATGCACAGACAGCCTTCTTCTTTGAACTTTTTGTACCTTGTCCAAATCTGCTTTCAAGTTGGAGCATTTTTCTTGAATTTTCTTGAAAATGCTTGCTACACACTCTTGTTTGACTGCGTTTGAGCATATTCTAACAGACAAAATGCCTTTTCATTTTTAACGAACTTCATTTTTCACCCTGAAAAAAAAAATTAAACATTCAAATTAGTTTTTACTCATTTTGTTAAAATTGGAGATACTTTGATCAAGAATTGCCTATGTTATCAGACTACAAAATGACGTCAATTTTTTTTCGGGAGACAACCAATATTGATAAGATATGAAATGTAAACAGACAGAATGATAGGATAGCAAATTTATAAATATCTAAATGTTTTTTATTTGTTCCTTTTTCTATCGATATATCCGAATATAAGGCATGGTAATTTATATCATATTTCTCTTTTGAGTCTGGAGAAAATTTTGTTTTGCAATTCTTTAGTGGATCCAGGGTTGGCTTTGCAAACCAAATCTGGATACACAGAGTCTGGAACGGTGGGGACATTGGAAGACAGCGGTCACAATTGTAAATTTTTTGGTACCAAACTTCTTCAAACTTTCCAGATTTTCATGAACAATAATTTTTTATATGACAAGAAAAATTTGATGGAAAGATAACAAAATTGAAAAAAGTTTTCTTGTGATGCATTTTGTCCTTTAGGACTTCATTGGACTAAATTTGTTTATATTGATGCAACTACACATGCCCATGAATGAGAGACAGTGGAAATTTTAAATTTAGAAATATATATTTTTTAAGGACAAGTTTATCTATTCTAATAGATAATAAACACTTTATTTAATCAAACACTGGGGGTGGGGGAAATGTATGACAAAATGGAAAAAAAGTTTTCATGTGATGCATTTTGTCCTTTAGGACTTCATTGGACTAAATTTGTTTATGTTGATGCAACTACACATGCCCATGAATGAGAGACAGTGGAAATTTTAAATTCAGAATTATATTTTTTAGTGTGTTTTAGGTTTATAATCTTGCCAATTTCATTTTGATTCTTTTTGTTTTTGTTTGCATAATCTTTGTTATTGAATATCCCACATTGCGATAACAATAGATCTGACAAGAATGGTGAAATGTTGTAATAAACTGGATGCAAATGTATCATGGATTAACTTGCGATCAAAGCACTTTCTAAATATTTGCATCGTAGTGAATTATTTTCTCGTTCAATCAGAGTGGCATTTTTTATGTCAAGATTGTGGTAAGTCTCATTTTGGTGAGTAATTAATGCATTGCTTTTTAAAATGTCTCTTTGGTGTTCATATCATCTTTTATTTAAACTTTTTGAGGTTTCTCCAATATATTCTTTCTGGCAATCCTTCCTTCTTCAAGTTTTGCCTGCTTGTTTTGTTTTGTATCGATTAATTATTTTATTATTTTAGATGTAGTTGTGACAAATTTTATGTTAAGTTTAGATAATTTTTTTTTTTTGAGTGTAATTGTGGTAAAGTTAGTGGGTAGAACAATATATTTTTCTAATTAGTTGGGTTTGTCAGGAATGGTCACTTTTCTATTTTGGAATATTTTATGAGCCTTTTGTTTTGCATTGAATATGAAATAGATAGGGTATTGAAGGGTATTTAAAGTATTTGCAATTTATTTCTTCTCTTCATGCAAATATTGAGGACTGCAAATTCTGAGTGCTCTTAGTATCTGATAATATAGTATCTATAAAGCATGTAATGCATAATGTATATATTCTTTATAATGCATGATGATCTGAAAACCACAAATACATGGCTACTGTCTTGTTTCAGTCGTAGGAAGCGGTCCTGTAGAGATCCAAGAAGGTATGGTGTGCATGATCAAGGTAACAAAGAGAAATTAAAAGATGAAATGGCTATACCAGAAGAAGTGCCAAGAGAACTCACTAAAGAAGATACAATATTGATGCGAAGGTAAGAACACTAAATAAAGTTGGAGATAATTTAGACGGTTATCAGGAGAACATGCTAAAATTATTGATCAGTTTTATAGATTTGTTTCCTTTAGCATGTCAGAAATGACAAAGAAAGAAACAAACAAAACTTACATTGTTCATTATGTAAGTTAATTTTATTTGATAATTAGGGTGTTTGAGAAGTAATTATGCTTTATCGGATAGGATCTAAAAATAAAAGTGAATAAAAAAATTTATATGAATATTAGGTTGGTTGGTTGGGTTTTATGGCATATCAACCACTGTGGGTCATTTAATGCCAAATTAAGGTATATACATATATATACATACACACACATATATATATATACACACACATACACATATACCTATACATATATTAAATATACAGTACTATTAAACATAGCTGGCAACATTATCTTTTCAAAAATGCATAGCTGGCAACATTATTGTTTCAAAAATGCATAGCTGGCAACATTATTGTTTCCAAAAACATATAGCTGGCAACATTGTTTCAAAAACGCATACCTGGCAACATCATTGTTTCAAAAATGTATAGCTGGCAACATCATTGTTTCAAAAATGTATAGCTGGCAACATCATTGTTTCAAAAATGCATACCTGGCAACATTATTGTTTCAAAAACATATAGCTGGCAACATTATTGTTTCAAAAACGTATAGGTGGCAACATTATTTGTTCCAAAAAACATATAGCTGGCAACATTATTTCAAAAACGTATAGCTGGCAACATTATTGTTTCAAAAACGTATAGCTGGCAACATTATTTTTCTGAAAACCTTATCTGAAGCCTTGTTGTTGGACATAGTTTATCGTCATATTCAGGACGTGGATGTAGTTTATTGTCATACCCAGGGACGCTTGAATATTAGGGTATTTGGAAAGTAATTATGTTTTATCAGAAAGATTGTAAAAACAAATGCAAATGAAATTTTCTTTGTTCAGAAAATAAATTTTTGCCAGGAAAAGTATAAAAAATAAATGCAAATTTATTTAAATATTACTTTATCTAGAATATAAACACTCAAAAATATGATCATTGCTGTAAGCATTTCATAACTTTTTGGTGATTACAAAAGGTTGACATTTTATACTTAGCAGATTGGTCAACCTCTGATTTTTGGTGGGTGATATTCAAGCCTAACGATTTGTATGCAACAGATTATAATTTTGGTCTTACAGAAAGTTGTTAATACAAAAGTAGCCGTTATTTAGGTACCATGAAAATAGAGGCAGTTTTTTTCTGAAATGAAAGCAAAAAATCACTACCTGTTTTCAACGATTTACAAAAATCAGTAAATTATTCATTTTAAACAAAATTTTCTGTACTTTTTCATTAATGAAGGGATTGTATTCTGTATAAGTCATTTTATTAAGAAATCTTGTGAAAACATTGGGAGGTATCAGTTTCAACCCCCTTCCTCTTTCATTAACTCTTATGTTCTTTTTAATTTCTTAAGGATGTTAGGTATGTGGGTGATAGGTGGTAATTTTTTTTCATAGTTATATAAAGAAAAATCCCTAAACATGTTATTTTAGTAAAAAAAATATTATGCAATATCAAGTACAAACACAGAATATTTATCTCAAACCTTCCCAAAAATAATTCAATAAAACTAAAAAAAAAATCTTTTTGAGAGTTGGTGCTTGTATAATTTTATAAAACACATTATTTTCTTTCAGATTGGACAGGAAAAAATATATAAAATGAATATTTATTTTTTTAAATTTACTTGTAATTTTTCAGTGTTATTTTTAAATTCATCAAGTTACTATTTGTAACAAGAGTTTTTTATTAAATAAAGATGTTTGAAGATTTAAAAAATGTAAAATTTAATGCCATTTTTGGATATGAACCTTTTTTAAATTAATTTTAATTTTATTTTAGCAACTTTTAGATTAAAAGGTATATATATACTAACCAAATCTCAAGGACAATGACAATAAAAAAAAATATACCTTTTTGTTTGTTAGACTCAATCATTTCTTTTCAGAAAGTGAAAATGAGAAAAGGAAAAATAAAAATTAAAAACTTTGTTCGCATTTAATTGGGAAAATTTGAATACTGAGAAATTAGGCTAAATACTAGTTGGTCAAAAGTTTAAGAGAATAAATAAAGGAAGTCCTAAACAGAGTAGAAAATGTCCAACAAAATGTCTCAGTAGTGAGTTGCACAGTTGTCATTGTGAATAAATAAAGTTCAATTTGGCATGGTCAATATAAGCATCTGCAGAAGGCAGGTTGTAATGTTATTCTAAGTGGTAAAGATGGCTTCATGAAGATTATGCACTGTTGGGAATTGATGTCCATTTCTATGGACTTCCCTTGACAACCACACCCACAAAGCATTCATAAAGAGTCTTTAATTTGGCTCAGTTAATGGTTGATGTCTTTCTGGACAACATGTTGAATCCTCCTGCTCAACGCTGACAAAATTTGCTTTGGCCGACCACTTGAGATTCTCTTTCCATATCCCTAAGGGTCTCATAAGAAATTTGTAACAGCAGTTTTACTACATCCAGTCTCACCAGCGATGGTACATTAGGAGGGACATTGCCTTTGCAGCTGAACAATTCTGCGTCAATATTCAAATTTTCCTTTTTAAATGCTAAAAATGTTTTTGATTTTTTTTTTCTTATATTCATCTTTTCAGGCTTTATTGAAATGGTTGTATGTAACAATGTAAAAAGTATATTTTTTCTTTATTTTCATTGGTCTTAAAATTTTGGCCAGTAGTGTGTGTATATATATATATATATATATATATATATGTGTGTGTGTATATATATATATATATATATATATATATATATAGGTTTTAAAATAGAAATATCATCTAACCTGAAAATAGTAAATTTTCTAGACGTAACATTTGATCTTGAAAACAACACATATAAACCTTTCCAAAAGGAGAACCAATCGCCCATATACATAAATATCGACTCAAACCACCCTATAGCAATTATGAAACAGATCCCTAACACTGTAAATACTAGAATAAATAAACTATCCTCTAGTAAAAGCATCTTTGATCAAAATAAATCAACATACAATCAAGCCCTATTAAAAAGCAAATTCAAACAAACACTCACTTATATAGATAAATCTACTAGCGACACGTCTTCTAAATCTAGAAATAGAAATAGGAAAATTATATGGTTCAACCCACCCTTCTGTAAGCTGTCGAACATTAATATAGGAAAATATTTTCTTAAACTTATAGATAAACATTTTAAAAAAGATAAGCTATTAAAAAAGTTGTTCAATAGAATGAATTTAAAAATTAGTTATTCCTGCATGAACAACATGGAAAAAATTATTAGCTCCCATAATAGTAAAATTTTAAATGAATTTTATAATCAACTTCAAAAAGATCCTAATACAAGCCCAAAGACCAAATCTACCTGTAACTGCAGGGAAGGATCTGTCTGTCCAGTAGAAGGAGTATGTTTGTCCAAAAACATAGTATACGAAGCTACGATTTTCCCCAAAGAAAATACTAAACATAAGAAGATCTACATAGGTATTTCTGCAGGAAGTTGGAAACAACGATTTTACAACCATCGTCAATCCTTTTATAATGAATCAAAAAAACACCAAACTGCACTTTCAAAGCACTATTGGGAGTTATTGGAAAACAAATTAACCCCACAAATAGAATGGAAAATCATCTCAAAAGCCAAAACTCCGATTAATTTCAGAGACCGATGCAATTTGTGCATTATGGAAAAAATACTAATTATAAAACATAAGGATCCGGACATACTATTGAACAGACATAATGAGTTGATTTGTAAATGTAGGCATAAAAATCACCTCAGTTTAAAAGAGTATGTGTAGATATATAAATAGAAAATATAAATTGTTTTAAATGAATATATGAAAACACTGACACTGTGCTCTTTGATAAATGTGTTGGAACTTAAAATTTTTTTTGTGAACTTATTTAGATATATATATATGAACATTATAGATAAGGGTAACTATGTATTTATATTGTGGACACATATGTATGGTAGTATGAATATATATGTATAAATAGATATACACGTGTGTGAGTATAGATATACTAATATGAAGCATGTTTGAATACTGAATATTTATTATATTTTTTTAACGTGTATACTGCATGGGTGTGGATGTATATAGACGTAATTACCTTAGAATTTATATTTGGTAAGTGTACATATGTATATGTATGTATATATATATATGTATATATGTACTCTTTTTATATTTTGTTTTGTATGTAGGGTTTTGTGCTTATATATAAATGTATATCTATTTAAGGGTGTGTATGTGTATATGAGTATGTCTCTCTCTCTCTCTGTGTATATATATATACGGATGATTAAATGGTTAGATTAATTTTTTGATATATAGATTTGTATATGGATATATGAATTGTATATGTATGTATATGTGTATATATGTGTGGATGTATATATGTATGTGTGGATGTATACTATATATATATGTATATGTGTGTGTGTGTGTATGTATATATGTGCGTACGTACATAAATTGATTTTAAATGAAATATTGGGTCTTTCTAATGACATTTTAAATTTATTTTCTTAATTTTGTAATGTCCTTCTTTTGTAATATTCTATATTTTAAATTTTGTTTTCTTCTGAAGGGAGTTTCATTTCTAAATTTAAAATTTAAATTTAAATATACCATTCTTTGACTATTAATAATAATAGTAATATTAGCTAAATTCCTTTAAAATGAAACACTTCCGAAATAACATTGATAAAATTAAATTTTAACTGTGATATATTTCAAATATTAAAATATAGATAAAGATTGCAAAATGTATATATAATTTATGTGCGAGGTTAAATGAATTTTTGTGTAAATTATCTAAAGTTTCTATGTTTTTTTTTTTTTACTTGTTAATGATTGTATGTATATGTGTATATATATGTGTGTGTATATGTATATATGTATATATATATGTGTGTGTGTGTATGTATATATGTGCGTACGTGCATGAATTGATTTTAAATGAAATATTGGGTCTTTCTAATGACATTTTAATTTATTTTCTTTATTTGTAATGTCCTTCTTTTGTAATATTCTATAGTTTAAATTTTATTTTCTTCTGAAGGGAGTTTCATTTCTAAATTGATGATTTAAATTTAAATATACCATTCTTTGACTATTAATAATAGTAATAATATTAGCTAAATTCCTTTAAAATGAAACACTTCCGAAATCACACTGATAAAATTAAATTTTAACTGTGAAATCTATATATATTTTGAAATATAGATAAAGATTGTAAACAGTAAAATGTATATATAGTTTATGTATGAGGATAAATGAATTTTTTTGTGTAAATTATCTCAAAGGTTTTTTTTTTTTTTTTTTTTTTACTTGTTAATGATCGTATGTATGTAGGGATTCACATGAATGCATTTGTGAGGCATATATGAATAAATGAAAATTAATATTACCCTCAAATTCTATTATTAAATAATGAAACCTCTTTAATTTAGTTTACCAATGTAATAAATAAATTGCATTCATGAATTAATTTTGAATATTAAAATAGATGTTATATATATATATATATATATATATATATATATATATATATATATATATATATTTTTTTTTTTGGAAATACAATTAGTCGGGTGAATAAACTATTAAGATTTTATTTTTAAATATTTCTTTATGTCCTAGATAAATATGTTTATTACAATAATAGTTATATTTAGTCCTGAAACTACTTACTTAAAAAATTAAATATTTAAGTTAATAACAAAATTTTTTTCAGACATCGAATTTTCTATCAAACATTGTAAACTATCTTTTACATAATTTTGTTAAAACAAAATTATAACAACTCCATCTCTCTTTCCCCCTCCCCCCTATCCCTCTCTTTACCGTAAGACTCACTTGTATACATTTTCTACAATTCATTTCCGTTTTATTAACCATCTAAAGAGGTCAAGTTTTCTGTCACTCCTCCTACTCCAATATAAAACATACTTAAGAGAGATATAAAATTAACCCCTCCCTATACTTTATATTGTCTGGTTAACTACCACTCTCAACCCCCTCTATTAAATTACAAAAATTACACTACCCACCAATTTCTAATCCCATTTTTTTTCTCATTTCGTTGTTGGAAGATTTACCTGATGATCCTGAATCCTTAAAAAAGGATTTAGGTGAAATAAATTATCGTAATGGTACATTAAAGTGATTTGTTTTTCATTACATTATATATATATATATATATATATATATATATATATATATATATATATATATATATATATATATATATATATAACTAGTTTATTTTTTAAAATTGGATTTATTTATGTTTGTTTGACTATGTTTGGTAGGAAAGGAAATTTCCATGTCTGTTTGGGATAACATTCTACTGTTTTCCCTTTTTTATATTTTATCTGAAAACCTGGAAAACAGAAACTTAATTAATTTAGTGTTTTTTTAGATATTAAACATTTTGTGGGATGGACAATTATGCTGTTACATGATTTGGACAATTTTGCTATTATACCCAGTATATATATATATATATATATATATATATATATATATATGCTGAATATGTATAAAAATGTGTATATATCTGTGCTAAATATATATGTGTATAGATATGTGCTAAATGTGTATAGAAAATAATTGAAAAATATAAGCAGTAAATTGCTAATGCCTCCTGAAGAGTTGACATACAGGTCCGTCTCCAAAATTCTGGATTTGGGATGCTGAAGGTAACATCAATCAGCTAAGTGACAAACCTTTTACTTATATTAATCTTTATATTATATGTGTGTGTGTATACACAGTGTCAACATATTTTCATTTCATCAGGATGATAAAAGAGTCTAAGTGTTATTTTGTGTAAATAAAAACATTTTTAAATGGGTCTGACTCAACAGATGCTTTTGTTTTTGCATAATACCTTTTTTTTTTCAAATTGGAGCTCAACTTCATGAAAAGATCTATTTAATTAGAATATTATCAATGTCTTCTTTATAGAGATTTGGTTTTTGCTCATTTCAGCAAATTGAAAAAAAAAAAAAGAAACCAGCAAAAAAATTCAACCTTTTAGAATCACACAATTAAAATTAGTATTTGAGGTGAAACTTCAATTAGTCATTGTTAGCATCACTACCATCTTGTTACTGCGACTACCAGAATCGTATTGCTATCTAGTTATTTTTTTAAACCCACACTAAGAAATGAATTAACTTATCTAAAATTTTGTTATTTTTCTCATTTAATATAATAAAAAATGTAAGACATTCTACATAAAAAGTTAAAAAAGTGTACAACCTCAAAATGATAAAATTTTATTATCTGTTTATATTTCTGAGGTATTGTAACTATTTTCACTATTTGGACTGTTGACCTCATCTTTATTGTCACATTCATGATGTTTCAGCTGTTGTACACTCCAGACTTCTTCAGATGATATTTGTTGGAATTTTGAACTATACTCTTTATTTTTAGCCCACAGAGGTTAGATTATTCTAATTCTACATACCATATCTTTGGTTATCTCAGTATTAGTTAATTTGCCTTGATAAGTTTTTGTTCTCTCCGCTGAATCCTGGGATTGAACTTATAACTCTTTGAGTCACTTTTAGGATTAACCAACTAATGCTTTTATCGACTTTGCCATGTATCCATGTGTAATTAGTGTAAAAACTGTTATTAGACTGTAAAAGACTAAATGAGTTTACTTGCAACATGCATGAGTGAAAGTTCTATGAGCAGATAAAGGGGTACTGGTAATTCCACCAAGATTTAGCATCTTCTGACACCACCTAAAAATATTCAGTATCAAAGGTATAAAGATTAGTATATATATTCTCTCTCTCTCTCTCTCTCTCTATATATATATATATATATATATATATATATATATATAGTAAACCAAAATATTCAAAATTATCTCATATGGAGTATAGACCTATTTCAACTGATGAAAACTTTATCAGTCTTATTCAACCCTGGTATAGTGAGGTAATTTTGAATTTTTTGGTTTACTACTATTTATTGACTCTGTTATAATAAATACTTGTGGATCAGTTTTAATATTTTAGGATCTACTTGGATTATATACAAATGAATTTATTATCTTTACTATATATATATATATATATATATATATATATATATATATATATGTATGTATGTATAAATATAGTAAAGGTAATAAATTCATTTGTATATAATCCAAGTAAATCCTAAAATATTAAAACTGATCCACAAGTATATATATATATATATATATATATATAGAGAGAGAGAGAGAGAGAGATAATACCACAATTCCATTACACCACCTGCACATTCAAGCTTGCACCACCTGGTATTCCCAAGCTCTCACTCATCTAGGTATTGGCCAGTCTCCTACATTGCTTAATCATATGGGAAAAGCAATGTTTCAATGTGATGTGGCTGTAAGTGAATTTTTTTGTGAAGTGAGAAAGTTTTGGAATATAAATCCTTCTTGCAATCATTTTTTTAAACTGAAGAATAATTTTGCAAAGAGATTTAGATATTGTCTATGTCATTCTTATAGAGATGAATCAGTATATTTCAACAATCAAAAAAAAGAAACATACAAAAAGGGTGCATGTCAACTTACATCCTTTTAAAATCACACTGACAATCTTCAAACTGATGCCAAGGTTTTTTTTTGTGTGTAATTTCAGGTTTAGTATGTTTGAAGCTACGCTAAAGGAACTAAATGAAACTTTGGATTTCTGGGATCGTACGACAGTGCAGGTTAGACGACCACCTAGTCCTTCAGAAAAGTCAGAATTTGAAGACCATCCACCACCGTCGGCCAAAAGAGGTGTTCGGGGAAAAGGTGAGTTCTGTTTTTTTTTTTAATTTTATACTTCAATTCACCCAGTACAAGGCTCAAGAGCAACTCAAAGTAGAAATTAATATTAAAATAGTAATGATGAAGGAAGTGTGTGATATGAAGGAAAGACGAGGTGGTAGGATGTGAAACTTATGTCGACAAGAAGGATACCATAACAACTTTCAGCTAAGTCAGCTTTTTGTTTTTAAATAAAGGACATTCTGAGAAGCATATTGACTTATGCACACTAGGGTGAAGTGCACTGTAAAAAAAAAAAAACTAAAATAAAAATGTGAACAAAAAAGCATCGACAGATGTAATTTGAAGGCAACATGCCAATCCCACTTTCTATGCTAGTAACTAGCTTAATAACCATTACCAGTGCCAAGGTATTGCTCTTGAATTTACCAGATTAACTGACATCCCTGCCCAATATGCTCTAAATAGAAAATCCCTGGTTGCTACAAAATGTTGTCAAAAATCATTTTCAGCCTGAAAAGACTGGAATCAAATGAAAACTTTGACTTAATCTTTGATGTAAATCTATCAGGGAAAAGAAAATTGTTGTATTTTTTTTTTATTGACATCAGTCTTTTTATACTAGGTGATATAATCCTAGACATTTACTATCACATGAACATATATTTTGATAAATAAAGGGTCTCCCTAGCGGCCAATTTCAGTTTTTCACTTTTTTTTAAAGTGTCATGTCTATTTTGGATGTTGGTTATCATAGCTCTTCACAGATTCCTTTTCTTTGTTATCTGTGAATTTGCCATGAGTTCTTGGGAAAGATAATGGTGTAGTTGCCCATAACCTTCTCCACTGTTTTAAATTTAAAGTAGTCTTTTTTCTAACACCCAAGTTAGAGATCCCAGTATAGCCTGCTATTTAACCCACATCTGGGGGAAAAGAAGTCAATTCACACTTTTCTTGGGGTTATTTGATTCCACTTATTGCACCAACAATCATAATGCTACCTGTACAACTACATTTAGTACTTTTACTAGAGGAATTTGGTAATCCCCCTCTTCACATACTTTTGATACACAGTGTCTCTTTGCCATAGGATAATGGCCCTTTTGTCTCCTTGAATTTGAAACATGCAGATTGTGTTATTGTTTTTGAAATTTTCTTCTGATATGATAACTGTTCTTCTTGATTAGCAGTTGCCTGTTGGAGCAATTTTCATTTTTCTTCTTCTTCTTCTTTATCTAAGACAAAGGTGACAAACAAAGCAAAGAATCAGAGAAGGAAAAAGAAAGAGAAAGAGAAAAAGAGAAAGAGAAAGAAAGAGCTGCTCGAGAGGTAATGACTTTTAACTTTTTTTAAAGGCCAAACCCCTTCTAGATTTCAAAACCTTTCTTAAACCCCCTGATCTCAAGGAAAAAAAATCAAATTTGATGTAAATATAAGCTGGGGCCTTTTCTCATTGACTAGACAAGTCACTCCCACATTGTGTTTCAATTCCCTTTTGTATTGATATGCACACAAAATGGGAAAGGTCTTATGTAATTTCACAAGTAAACAAAAGGTGAAAATATTGCCATAGTGATAAATGAAAACATAGATCATGTTTGCATTATACTGGTCATTTCTCTGTGGATTCACATGGAATAGTCTGACACCTGGCACATTTTAGTTGCTACTGCCGTCTTTTCACACAACAGACTACTAGACCAGATCTTCCCTTCAGGAAATGATGACTCTGATTTTTTCCTACCTCATTCACTTCCCATCCCTACATCTCACCACTCACCATCTTCACAAATGGATTGTCATCACCAAAATCTGACCATTCTAACTGTAACGCTTATATAAACCCTAGAACTGGAATTTTCTAACATTTGACCAAGTGAAACTTGATCCTGGAAGATTTTGTTTATTTATCTATTTAATATATATGCTGTTAAATTGCATCTCAGAAAAGGATGTGGAACATAGGATTGGAGCTGCATACATGGCATTTGGAAAGCTAATCAAATGCGTATTTAGCAACAAAGATCTGCACTTAATCCTAGAACTCTAACCATGGGTATAATATACCCAGCGCAAATTTTCCTATTTTTGATTACAATCTTCAGTACCTGATTTTCTTACCTAAATAATGTTTTTCAGTTCCTATTAATGTTAACTCAAAGTACAAAGTTTGAAGTGTCTGCATGTAAAATATTTCAAATAAAGATTTATATTTAATATTATTTTTTGATATTTTCAAAATCGGGTATGATATACCCATGGTTAGTAATGGTGTAACTTTAATTGATGGTTAGTGTTCTAGAGTTAACAACAAAAATTATGGTCTATAATACTGTTCACATTTCAACTTTGCTATATGTTTGCAAAACCTGGACTCTATATTGTTGCGATATCCAAAAATTAGAACGCTTTCAGCTTTATTCAATCTTGAACATCAAATGGAATGACTATGTGACCAAGTCCTGGAAAGAGGCAACAGTAAAAGCATTGAATCACTGATCATTTCACCCCATCTTCAATGGTCAGAACATATAGCAAGAATTGAAAAGTAAAGATTTCCACATCAAGTATTATTGTGCTCACTTCAGGGAAAATACTACACAGTTGCCCTCTTTGAAGATACAAGGACCAACTCAAAACAACATTGAAAGCCACTGGACTTGAGCCTAAATCATTTGAAACACAAGCACAAGACTGTACCAACTGGTGATGTTCCATCAGCATTGGAACCAAAAACTTTGAAGCCACTAGAAAAGAAAAGGTAGAAATCAAATGACAAGAGAGAAATGCATGGTAAAATCAATCTCAACTTCCACCAACATTACCATGCAGTCAATGCCATTGGCTCTTCCAGGCAAGAATTGGTCTGCTTAGCCAGCAATGCCATCATCATAAAGGAAGTGATCTGAAAAGAAAACTTTAAATTCTTGGATATGAGACAAAACCAGCAATGATAAATTCCGTGGGAATAAGGGTGTACACACTGAGAATTTGTAAAATGCTGGAATATACTTTAAGAATTTCCCTAAAAAATTCTACAACTTCAGTGTCAAGATTCAAGATCTTAGTTTCAATAACACAATAACCAAGTGAATTAAAGTAGTAGTTTGTGAATTTTCTAACATAGTAATTGTGAGTTCAATCCCTGAGTTGGGCAGTGTGTACTTGAAGTTGGTGGAAATGGGTGGTAATAACTGAACAGAACTAAAAATAAAGAGCTAGACTAAATAATCCTTAGATATGGGGCAATAGAATGGGAAGAATCTACCCCCCTCCTCCCTTCTGTAGATGTTAAATAAAGAGTTTAGTTGAAAATTCCATGTAGGTTACCCAGATCAGCATGCACTTGATGAAGACCAGATGGCATAAAAAGCCAAATGTTGTGATAAAAACAACAAAGATGAGGACAATAATCTTTGTTTCACATGAATAAAATTTTAAAACTGTCTTTTTTTTATTTTGTAATTGCTGTGTATTTGATGATTTCCTTATAAGATCTTGTATTTTTATAAAAATATATTTACAAACTTTGTTTCTAGGCTGCATCACAACTACTTGGAAGTAATGAAGCAACTGATGTTGAGGAAGGAGAAGGAGACAAAGAAGGAAAAGTCAATCATGTTTTGGGAGTGCCTTGTATTTTTATTGACTGTGCAAATAATAACACATCATTGCTGGAACAAATTATGAAGACAGAGAAACTCCCACAAGTCAGTGAGGTAATTATACATATCTATATCTATAAAACAGAAGATGTCTGTCTGTGTGTCAGTCTGTCTTTGTCTGTGTGTGTGTGTGTGTGCTAATCATGCACATCCACATTTCTCGACTGATTTCAATGAAATTATGCAGACATGTTGCAAATTTACTAATTTAGGTCAAGACCAACTTTTCAATCTCACAGCAACTCCCCACCAGCTTTGGCAGAAAAATGAATAAAACTATTCAGAAGGAAGAGGAGATGAATACATACCTTTCCCAACCTTCTTGATAAGTACTCCGTTTATTTATTAAACAGTCTATTTATTTTCGTCTACTGGTCTGAATATTTGAGAAATCTCATTAAAAAAAATATCATAGAGGGCACATATTTTTCTCAAACTTCAACTTTGCTTGACCATTGATACACTCTGTGGTCAAGATATCCAAAGTATATAAGATCTAACAAAAAGTTTGATGTAAAAGCATTACCTTGAGAAAAGAAAATTATTTTAAACAAGCAAATACAACCAAAAAAATAGGTAAATTAAAACAAACTCTAATGTAAGATTAGATTAAAAAGACCAAAAAGAAATATGAATTTGGTGAAAAGCTGAAGTGGGGAATTTTAAATGTGAAAGTGATTAAAACAAAATTAATTTAGCAATATTAACTTCCAAAATAACCTCTATAAAAATTTGTGCTGACAAATTCTTTCAATCAGATGTCAAATAAGGATAAACAAGTTTGCTTTATTCAGCTTAGAATAAAATCTGTTACAAGAGTGGATATTATTTATAACAGTTTGGCATAGACGAGTTCTTCAGCCAAGGGAGATAATCTCCAACAAGACTATGAAAGAACAAAAGAAGAATAATATGCCAGAAACTGCACTGTACAAATGTACTTTTAGTAATCCTTGTAAAAATGTTTATCAAAATGTATTTAACATTTTTATATCATTTATTGATTTAATATCAAAAAAAGATGATCATTTTTTTCCATTTGAGACTTTTGAATTTGTTTTAATTTTGCCAAAATTTTAATGTTTTAAGTTAAATCAGTTACTATATTCCTATTAATATTTTTAAAAATATTCTGTGGGTTATCTCACTTGGCATTGCTAAAATGACTTCAGGCGGGGGCTGGGGCACTTTTTAAGTCTATATAAAGGGCAATGATATTCTCTTTATTTCTGTACTTTTTTTTAGCTCTGGCTTTTAGATGTAGGTGCATGTGAGTAGATAGTAGACTTGTAGAAGTCAAGTGACTTACCTGCTAACATGGTTGCAAGCTAACCAATATTCTACACCACTGAAGAGCATTTGCTTTCTTTGTCCTCTGTTGACTTTTAAACTCTATCACTCACAGACACACACAAGTTATTAGGTTGGTGCTAAAATAATGTCGTTTTTTGACGTTCAACTTCAAAAGAAAAACGACTAATATTCCATGCCATCAATGAGTTTATTCACTGTGCTTCTTTTAGTGTGAAATCAGTATTAAGACTTCAGTTGAAGCTATAAATCAACTCATAACAATTTTTTTATAGATTTAGTCGGCTATTATAAAGTTGGCATTTGAAATCAGATATTGAAATTGACGTCTGGCAGTCAATATGTTAATGATAGTTTATAGAAATGGAATTATCACTATTTTTTTTTTTTTTTAAGGTTTTGGAAGGTCTGGGACTTGGTCCAAAGGGACCACCAATTCCTCCAGCAGCAATATTTGCAGTTGTACCCTACCCAGTCAAGAGACGTCCTTCTGCTACAATGGAACTTTCAAAGTATTATGTATTTGTTGCATCGTCACCTGATGATCCGTGAGTTACGTGTTGTGCCACATCTATTGTACTTTGTTTCCTATCCAATATACAGGGTATAGTTTAATAATCAATAGGCAGCTTTTTTTTTAGTCAGTGAAAAATACATTTACATAATATTGTATATTCTTTAGTGATTTGTTTATTCAATTAAGAATATAACTTATTTTGTTGCAGGTTCAAATCCCGGCAGATGACTTTGAAGATCTAACTAGGCTGGTAGATGTTAATTTAACTCCTTGTAAATGAACATTTTTTTAAAAATCTGTTTCACCTCATGCAAGACAGTAAAGCCACTAAGACCCAAGGGATTACTAGCTTAAGAATTAGGAACAGAAACATTACTGTGTTTAAATTAAAAAAATTCACTGTAATGCATTAGACGGTACTTTGGGTTTTATATATTTGTACTTCCCCAACATCACTTAGTTGGTGTGTTGTATCAGCCCCTAGGGAACATGCCTGATTAGTTAGGGGCAGGCTACAGTAAATATCCTATTCCATAACATAGATTTACTTAATGAGATACTTACTTTCACCCATCTTAATTTAAATCAAATGCTGGAATGTTAAACAGAAACAAAAATGATTTTACCAAAAGACTTAAGCAAACATTAATCTGTGTATTTACTTATTTATTTTTAATTGGTTTCACCCCAACCAAGACAGTAAAGCCACTAAGACATGAGAAGACTGGGTGTGGAAGAATTAACAACAGAAACATTAATAACGAGCAGGAAGTGAAAAGAATAATCAGGAGGGCAGTAGATAGAGATTGACATTGCATTTAAATTTTTGCAGATTAAAGTTGGCTGGAAAGCATGGAATTGGAAGAGATTTTCACAAGCAAGAAGTGAGAGAAAAGAAACTGTTAGCATAGAACTCACAGCTACATCTAGCCAGCTCAACTGTAAATTGATAAGATCTCAACACCAGTCTAGTATTGCACTTAAATTCAAAAAGTCTAGGTACATAGTGAAGAGCTCATCTGAACAATTATCATGAAAGTATTTATAGAAAAGACAACCTTATGGTGGTGGGCAAGTGACTGAAGCTGAGCCACCAGATCAGGACTGATAATATTGCTGATTCGTCTTTGGATTTTATCTAGGAGTTCAAGGTAAATAGCAGGGGCACCAGACCATATGTGACAGCAATGCTCTAAGCATGGATGAATGGTAGACTTATGGATATGTAAGATAAATTCTGAAGAGAAAAATTGTTTTGCATAAATGGTGCACCAACTTTCTTAGCAGTTGACCTAGCAACGGATGCAATATAGTCTTTCCACTTAATATCAGCTGAGAATGCTAGCCTGAGAAGGTGCAACGAGTCAGTTTTATGGAAGGTAGAGTCTCTTAGTTGATTAATGGAGAGCAGTTAAATTTTGAAGACATTAAAATTAACAAGTCATCATTTTGCCCAAGTTAACAATGGACTTGAGGTCGTTTTGGAACATGTCATGATTATTAAAACACATGTACCCACTAAAATAATGTATGTAGTACTGTATTTTGCTGCTGTAGTGACACTGGCAAATTAATATGCCTAATTTGCATAAGTGCAAGAGAAAGCCTATATAACTCGTCACTGACTAATGTAGGGGACAAGCTTAGCGACTGACTAGTGCTAAACTTTGACTTCCAGATAGGATCACATTTGTCTCTAGAAGATTCAGATTTCGTGGATGCATGGATTTGCTATTTTTCTGCCAGTGCGAGAACAAAAAAGCTGAAAGACAACAAGGAGAAGGGAGGCAAAAATGAAATTACAAATTTATTTTTGGCTCCAGCTGGATGCGAGGCGATAATGAAAGTCTCCACCATGGCATATCCCACAAACTTGGAAGACCTGACTTTCGAAAAAAATAAGTCAGATTATAAGGAGAAATATAAGACCTAAGAAAAGGCTGGTAGTGGCAGAAATGACGAAGTTCATGTCGATGAAACAAGAAATTGATGAACCAATTATAAAATATCTACACCATCTATGAAATGCGAGTAGATATTGCGAATTTGAAAAACTCAGACAAGACGAACAGACTATTGAAGAGGACTTGATTCAATTAAGGTTAATTAAAGGTATGTGCAATGCATGACACCAATATAAAATAATGGAACAACTACAAATAGGAAATATGTCTTTAAATACATGCATTGACTTTATACAGCAACAAGAATTAATACAGAAATACAACCATCAAAAAAGTCAACCCAGCGAACAAATATTCGCTGATACATACATGTTAAAAAAGATAAGAAAATGTTTGTATTGTGGGCATGAACATGAAATAAAAAGGGAAAAATGCCCAGTATTTGGTAAAACCTGTACAAATTGCTTAAAAAAGAACCACTTTCAAGCAGTATGCAAATTCAAAAAGAAAAACGTTGAAAGAGTTGAAGAAAACAAAACCAATATGGAAGTCTTCACATTAAAAAATAAGAACAAAAAAATTGAACAAAAGAAAAAAGACATTATACTAAAGGTTAAAATCAACAACTGCAATTTAGATATGCAAATTGATACTGGGAGTGAAGTAACGATGATACCAAAAAATTTTGGGGAATGCATTGGAAAGCCACCTTTACAAAAGAGCAGTTTACAACTCCGCCAATTTGATGGGTCGGTCATAAACACCTTAGGATACTTTGAAGGTTCCTTGGAGTTAAAAGATAAATTTGAAGTAATACCTATAATTGTCACAAGTTGTAAAAAGAACCACAGACTTCTTGGAAACGACGTGCTTAACATAAATTCTACCAAATTAATTAATGAGATAAAAATGGATAAAACCGGAAAGTTAAAAAACTATAAAGCGAGTTTAAAATTAAAAGAAAATGTCTCCTCCTCTTATTATGAGGCATGAAAATTACCAGTACATTTGTTGCCATTAGTAGTAACAAAACTACGAAAATTAATAGAACAAGACATTCTTGAACATGTTCCACCTGGGGGTAGCAAGTGGGCATCACCCATTGTAGTTTTGAGGAAGACAGATGGTGATTTACGTATTTGTGGAGATAACAAAAATAGGAGTAAATCACAAAGTTTGTTCGGATTCATATCCCATACCAAATGTTGAAGTTGCATTACATGCATTGGCAGGAATGAGTGTTTTTACAAAAATAGATTTTTAAAATGGCATACCATGAAATACCAATAGATGATAACTTCAAAGAAGATAAATACGCCAATAGGGTTACTAAGATGGAAAAGGATGCCATACAGAATAAAAACCGCAAGCGCCATATTTCAAAGGGCCATCGAACAGGTTTTAGAAAGTATGGAAAATATGATTTGTTATCAAGATGATATATGCATAGGAGCTACTAATGAAAATGAATTAAAAAAGAAAACCGACATAATCTTGAATAGATTAAGAAATGTTGGAATGACAATAAACGAGAAAAAATGCGTAAGCAATTGTAGTAAAATATCTTTTTTAGGTTATTCCATTTCAAAAGAAGGTATATCACCAGACCAAGCCTTGATAGAAAAAATACTAAAAGTAGCTACACCTACAAATAAAAAAGAACTGGAGTCTTTTTTGGGATTGGTGAATTTTTACAGGCAATATTTACCAAAATACATGGACTTGACTGAACCGTTTGCAAACTTAAGAAAAATGAATGGTGAATTTATTTGGTCAGATGAACAACAAAAAGCTTTTGATAGATTAAAAGTAATTATGGCATAGAAGCCAGTAGTGAAAATGTTTGGTCAAAAAAAGGACATTACGTTAACCACAGATGCAAGTGAACATTCGATATCGGGAATATTATCACAAGAAGGACATCCGATAATGTATTTATCAAGAAGACTAACGAACAACGAATTTAATTATTCAAATATAGAGAAGGAAGCGTTGGCTATTGTGTGGCCAACGACTAGAGCCCGACAGTTTTTAATTGGGAAAAAAATTTCTTTTAAGAAGTGATCATAGACCATTAGAGTTTATATTTAACCCAAGGAAATAATTACCCAAAGTCACGACGTCAAGGATACTAAGATGGGCAATAAAATTGATGGCATTTGACTTTGATATAGAATATGTCAAAGGAAATTCAATTCCACATGTAGATGCACTATCAAGATTGCGATTTTACAAGGAGTCAAAAGATAGAACAGAAGAAGAATTTGAAGATGCATTCTTACAATGGGTAGAGACTGATGTTTTGTCTTTAGATAGAATGGCTGCAGAAACTAGACATGATCCAGTACTAAGTAGGATAATATCGAGAATAAGAAAAAACTCATAGGGAAATTCTTCTAGGGCGGAAAGACCTTACAAAGAAATAAGACAGAAATTAACGATAGAACATGGAGTGATTTTTAATGGGGATCTGGTAGTTTCCCCAGAAACACAAAGAAAATTGGTAATAAAAAGTGTACATGATGATATACACTGTGGAGTAGCAGCCACACAAAAAAGGTTAAAATTAGAAGCATGGTGGCCAGGATATTCAAGAGATGTCAAAGAATATATAAAAAGGTGCAAAAAATGTAAAGAATTAAGAAACTTTACACAGACTACTTTACATTCGTGGCCCAGAGAAGTGGAGCCATGGAGTCAGGTGCATATGGATCATGCGTATATTACTGGAGTGGGACTCTTATTAATTCTAGTAGACTCTTTTTCAGGATGGCCTGAAATAATCCGGGTGCCAGACAAGAAAAGTTCTATGATAAAACAGATTCAAAGGTCATATTTTCCAGAAACGGCATACCAAAAACCCTGGTATCTGACAACGCACCAGAATTTTGTGATGAAGATCTTAATTTATAGTTAGAAAAAATAGGATGTAAACCATATAAGACACCCCCATATCACCCTCAGTTGAATGGGTTAGCGGAAAGAATGGTGCAGACCATAAAAACAGGACTAATAAGCATGCTCTCAGCAAAAAGAAAAAGTAGAAGTTTTTCTGCCGAGGCTGCTTTTAAGCTATCGCACAATACCACACGCTGGAAGACTAGAAAGCCCATCAGCTTTAATGGGAAGACAAATTAAAGCTCCGCTAACGATGTCGTATTCCACAAATGAAAGAATGTGGTACAAAAAGAACAAAGAAGCAAATCCGGAAAGGCCAGAATTTATCATGCAAAAAGGCCACAATACAGCTATAATAAATAGAGAAAATGACAACAGTGTATTAGCCTATGCCGATCAAATAAGGACCCAGGGTGAATATGAAAAGCAAAATGATGAAGAAATGTCTACAATTCTGTTCGTTAATGATTTATTAGAACAACCGTTACAGAATGAAACATCAGAAAATGAAATAATGCAGGATTAAGTGGGCCAGAATGACTTTGAAAGTTCAGACGAAGATCAAATAATGCAAGAAAATAGCTATGATTATGGCTTAGCATGAGACAGATCTAGGTCTCCCAGCAAAAGAAATACAGGAGAGAGAGAAGTAGAGCAAAGTAATGAAACTCTCACGAGAAGAAGTACAAAAACTACTAGAGGTATAAAACCTATACATTTCAGGGAGATGTAATGATACTGGCAAATTAATATGCCTAATTTGCATAAGTGCAAGAGAAAGCCTATATAACTCGTCACTGAGAATAACGTGACACGAAGACAAGCTTAGCAACTGACTAGTGCTAAACTTCGACTTGACATCAGCTGCTTATAAAACACTCTGATGCAAAGATTTTGAAAGAAGTTTTGAAGTTTTTTCCTTGTAATTCATAGCTCCCACTATCCCCAATTTTACCCACTGAAATGACTATTTCAGCATGAAAGAAAGTCTTACTGATCATGACAAATTTACTACGGGCCAAGAAGTAGCAAATTTATGTAATGTAATTGTTGTGTCATATTCTCACAAGTACATAGTGTAGTCAAGGAAAGATAACTCACTCCTCAGTGTACAAACCTTCCTATTTATATGTAATCTAATTTGCATATCACCACATCTGGAACCTTAGAATCTTTATGCCCTTAGTAGACCTGCTACTTCTATGAACCACATCAAGTGTACTACTTGTCTCATGTGATTGCCTAGATTCCTCTTTAAATGATCTCAGTCTTACCAGATTTTCTTCATTTGAACTTTCCTCATGTTCCTCATTATCACTAGATACACTCATTGTCTCCTCCCCTCCACTCTCAAATTCTTAGTGATCATCCTGATCCTTCTCTTCTGCATCAGGCTCTTCTTCCATTTCAATATCTTCCGACTCTCTTCACAATCTAAACTGGTCTTTATGGAGCTAACATGATCTGCCCATTTTTGTTAATATTGCTGTATTAAATGCTTTTTACACTACAAATTGTGCTCTCTCAGGATTTGAATCCTTATTCCTTTTCTACCATACATTCTCATTTTTGAGGGCATTGTTATTGGGGCTCTAATTTGCCTCCCTGTCAATGCCGAGGGACTTTGTGTTCTGCCTGCATGTGTGATGTTCTGCAACTTAAAAGCAATCTTGGTAGATAACTTTCTAGGCTGCAATTCCCTAAAGTTTGCAAAAGGTTCGTGTTGGTATATGGAGATATATATTTATTATAAAAGTTAGTCACACCCAAGATTCTAACTTATTTTTTGGTGTACTTATTTCTGATATTTTGCTAATAAATCCGTCATCTGGTGAGATTCCATCTTTAGATATTTGATTCCCTAAGTATGAAATTCTGTCACAATTAAATTTACATTTATTTTGATTTGTCATGCTTGCATTACTCTGGTCAGAATCTGTTCCATTTTAATCTTCAGCTCCCCCTCTTCAGTATGAGCCCCAATACCAATGTTATCCTGATAGACAATGATGTTTTTTTTACTCTTTTTGGAATATACGGTTGGATGTTTTAATTCCAAATGGCAGATGAGTCCACCTTAGAAGACCTATAGGAATGTTTATTGTGACTTCTTGAAAATTTTCAATTTTAATCTGATTATACTTGGCAAAAAATTTCATGCCAGCAAACTTATGACAGACTGTTTGAATATTTGGCCACGGGAAGGGGTCCAAACATATCTGTTGACTTACACCAACTTTGTAGTCATCACAAATTCTTAAAACTCCATTGGTTTTGCATATGGCCATGATTGGGGAAGCCCATTGCTACCACCATAGCTGACCTTCTCCAATATTCCTTGTTCAGTCAAATTACCATAATCACTAGCAGAAGGTGAATCGGAATTTTTACGAGATTGAAAATATAATGGTTGGCTATTCTCTTTGAGGCAAATACTCACCTCGTAATCCTTTAAATGTTTAATCTCAGGTTCTTTTAATTTCATGCAATTAACTAACTTTGAGGTGTCTATTCTTAATATGTCAATCCAGGAGACCATGATCACTCTCTACAACTATGATTGGTATTGCCTTGAATCGAGTCTTAGTCTCAAACACTGTCTCAAAGTATCCAAGTGTTTTAATGACTGACCCATCAAATTGTTTCAATTGCAGATTGGTCCTCCTTAATTTCGATCTTCCCATTTTGTCCACAAAATTCTTGGGTATTAATGTTACGTCACTACCCATACCCACTTGCATTAATACAGATATTCCATTTATTTTTACCCTTTCTCTATTCTTATCTTGCACTTTTACTTCATAAATTTCAGTATTTCCCATTGGAGGATCTATCTTCTCCATTTCTACTGTTTTTTTTATATTTCCATAAAACTGACTGGAAATGGTTTTTCTTAAAACACTTCTTTCCAAAAGCTGTGCATTTATACTTGTTCATCCTGTGTTCTTTGTCACAAAAACAACATTTATATAAACTCTCTGTGGTACCGTATGTCTTAATTTTAGTCTTTAGGGGTATTAAATCTCTCTAGCTACTGTAAAAATTCAAAACTTGTTTCAATATTCATGTTCCAGACTTGAAGTTGTTCCAAAATTTTGTGCTTATTTGAGACGTCATACAGTCCTTCAATTAGCCTTAACTGTATTAATTCCTCTTCTACAGACATCAGTCCTGTACCCAACTTTTCATATTCACAGTATCTCGATGCTTCTTTTAGGCTGTGAATATACTGTCTAATTGTTTCATCCAGGTTTTGCCTGATTTCAAGGAACTTTGTCCTCTCAGCTATGACCAATTTTTTTTTACTTGTACGGTGTTGGCAATTTCTTCAAATGTCATATTTTGTAATGTCCTTGGATAGACCATTATGGAAATCTTTTTTATGTCCTCACAACCTGCTGATGCTAAAAATAAATCCATTATTTCATTTACTTCTCCTTGACTCTTGTCAACACCGCAAAACATCTCATTCAAGTCTCAACAAACTTAGGATTCCTCTAATAAGGTTAGATATCCTATTGTTGACACCATGTTGTTGTGTCACATAAATTTCTCATAAGTATGCAGTGTAGTCAAGGAAAGATAACTCCACACTTGAGTGTAGAAACCTTCCTACTTATATACAGTCTAATTTTCAGATCACCACAGTAATAATTAAAAGAAAAGTTAACTCTCTATTTACACTATTTATATTCAAACTGTTGTCCAGATCTTTGTTGTTTCTATCACAATGTTTCAGTTGTTGTGCCCTCCGTCCTTCCTCAGGTGTATATTGGTCTGGGTCACCTACAAAGAATTATGAACTGAACCCTTTATTTAATTGATTCCTATAAAATATCTCAAAAAAACTACCTTGCGTCCTATAAATTGAAGGTCAGTGATGAGAGTTAACTTTTGTTTGAATTTCTGGATTGAAGAGTTAACATTATTTATGGAATTTATATTTGGACTATTGTCCTCATTGTAATATAGCAACAATTCAAGAAAGTAGAAGCTTTACTTGACTAATTCAGCTCTAGCACTGAAAACGTTTATTTTATTAGAGTGGATGGTTACAAGCAAGAGGGGAGATGGGATATGAAGTTTCTTCTTACAGTTACTATTTTTAAAATGTGGGAGTGCCAACAAGATACAACATCTTTTTATCTCTTTGAGAATTGCAGAATATTATTTTCTTGAAGTGCATATAGAGTTTGTTGTAAACGACATCAAAGGGTGTATTGAGGTTGGGGTAGCACCTAAATGATAGCTCTCCCAGCTGTTGTGAGGTAATAGGCAGAGAAAGTAAATGATATGAGAAGTAACAAAAGGACACTACCTCAGAAGGCACAAAAGTTTAAGAACAAAATGCCCACGGGACAGACTTCACAAGACACTGAGTCTTGCCGACTACTGGTTTTCCTGTCACTTTTATTGACAGGAGACTGACAGAAACTCAGATCTAGACAAGCTGCAGAGAGGCCTGTATCTGGACATGTCAAGCTGTACTGCTGCTAATGGGGAAAACCCAGATGTAACTGGTTTTGACAGACATGTCTGCATGTGTTCAGGGGCCTCTTTTATTTTTGTCACAGAGTTTTAGATTACTTCATTCCAGTGATGTGAAGTGATGGGATTTAAGAGAAGAAAAATAATCCTTTGTTTTTGTTTTTTTAATGGAATAAGAGTGAGTAATTTTGATGCTTTTTTCCTCTCTGTCTTATCAGTAATGTAATTATTGAGGAAAAAGTAAAAGAACCCCCTGAAGTAGAAGAGGTGCCAATTCCAGATAAAGAGAAGCCAGAGAGAGCCACTCCTGCCTCCAAGATGAAGACAAAGATGGCAGAAAGACAAAGAGGAAGTATTGACTCCAGTAAGAAGAAAAGTGCAGACAAGAAGAAGAATCCCCCACCAAAATCACAGTTCCAGTTACCATCTCCTCCTCCTGGAGGCATCACCCCAAGTTCTGATGATGGCCAAAGGTAGTTATTTTTTGTATTAAACAAAATCAACCAGACTTGTCACTACTAAATTTCACTGTTTTTTCAGTTATTTATTCACATGCAACATTCATGTGTAATGTTCACATGAAGTAATCACATGCAGCCTTCATATATAGCATTCACATGTAATTTCAACATGCAATATTCACATGTAACATCCACATGTAACATAGCAGAAAATTAAACACAGCCTAGAAACGAATAGGCCAACATAATAAGCAAATAAAGAAAGCCTAATATTTGAGAATCTGTTATTTGAATCAGTATAAAATCGGTTTCAGAACTTAAAAGAAAATTAAAATTGTTGTTGTTCTTTGTAATGCAGTAATACCTGTGACAGGGTTGTGTTCTCCACCAGGATTTTCTGGTGAGACATGTGGCTAGACACCCAGTAGGACTAAAAAAGATACAAGACCTGTCAATGGGTGGGTAAACTTTCTTGTGGATTCAAGTCATCTAGCACACAATAGGGTAGGCTGGTATCCTTAGCTATGGATGCATGTGATGATGACACTCTGTATTGCTAGTTGTAAGTCAACAGCCAGGACAGAGGGTTACCCTGATGAAATCAATGGCCACTTCTGTGTAATCAAGGCATGCCTTCAAGTTGGATGACATCAGATGGGCTTTAACATAGAGAGGGATGGGTTCCACCAGGTCTACTTGCCCAAGACATTCTCTATGCATGAATGAATACTTCACTGGTTTTCAACCCTGATATGTGGAGTGAATTGATCAGATACTCAGCTGCATAGTGACCCTTTGTCCACAGCCAGTAATCGGACTGATGATTTTGTACTCTGCAAAATCCTGCAATTGTACATTAGGTGTATATTGCAATGTGGTGTTGCACATACTTGAAAGGACTAGAGTAGATAATCTTATTGTGGGGATCAATTGGAAACAATGGCGCTGATTAGCTTAAACTTGATCCTGAAAATAAAGCCTGAAATATTTCATCACAAAAGTGAAATATGTAATCCAGTTTTCTTTTACAATTTAATATTGCCCAACTGGACTACACAAAGGAATACTGGATACAATATGACATAAATAAATAAATTGATGGATTTGTGTGGCTGATGTGATGGACAGCAGGATCAGAATGAGAAATCAGAAAGACAAGTTCAGGGTCCAGTTGGGATCGTTGCATTTACTTATACACAAATAATATTGAGAATTAATAAGTTGCCAAATGGGTAATTTTTGTCTAACATGGTAAGTTGGTACAAAACTGAAATATTGACCTGAAAGCATGAGTCATGTTCATAAATAGCCTCGTCCTTTCATAGCAATGTCATTCAGGACATCCAACTCACTTAGATCAATGGCTTTTCTCAGATCAATGGCTTCAAATGAATTAGGATGTGCAAGTGGTGTAATGTATAGATGCTTGTAATGAGAAATCAGAGAGCCAGGTCCAGTTGAGTTTGTTGCATTCATTTACGCACAAATGTTCTTGGGAAAGGTATGAATCAATTTTCCCTTCCAGCTATGGGTTAAATAGTAATACTTGTATCTGCAAAATCATTGTTGTTTTTAAAAAAACTTTATAATGCAATATCCATTCATAAAAAAGAATTATTTTTACAATCCAAAATATGTTTTGGCCTTAAATAATCCATAAAAATCAATGGAAATAATTTTAATTTTAATCCCCACTCCTGAAAATGATGAGTCAATTTTGTTTCAGCTTCAGAATCCAGTTTGGGCTTTACATTTTCACTGATATCAGTTACACAGAGTAGATCAAAAGTCACAAAGGTGTCAACATTTTAACAAATGTTTTTATTCAATTAATTTTTTAAATTAAATTTTAATTATTTTTAAAAAATTTCCCTTTATGTCCTATGGTATTGCAAATTGAAAAAAAAAATTGAAACCGTTTTGTCACTTTTAGCCTAACCTGTACTATGGGATGCATTCAGTAAACTACAACAACAACAAAAAACAATATCTGTCTGATTTTTGTTTCAGTTTGCTGGGTGACAACATTGCACTGAGTGAACCAAAGACACCAAAGTAAGTCTGAAGTTATTCAACATTTAATTATGAACAACAAACAAAAAAAAAGGAATTCTTTGTTATTCCTTTTCTTACTACCTTTCTACTTTAATTTATCAAGTTTGTCTTTTTTTATTACAGCGAAATATTACTCTTGTTTTTGAGATTATGATAAGCGCACGGTCTTGTTTTCAGCAGATGATTGTTTGTTCATTTAATTTCCTCATTAACCTAATTTTCTGAAAAGTCCCCAAACTGCAAAGAATCAATGTTTTGTTTATTTTATTTTCTCACTTGAGACATTTTATTTTTTCTGCAACTAGAAGTTTTCAATTGAAATATTCAATTGGCCCAGTTTTGGGGATGAATTTGCTTGAATAAATCCTGCATTGTATCTATAGTGAAAGAAAACCTTTTAACACTGATGTAAATGCCTTTTATATGGGATTCTCTATGATGGATTGAATCAAAACAAAAACATTTCAAAGTTAAAACAAAAAAAAGCTAATAAAATAAATTTGCCATTTGCAACCGCATATAAATTGATTATTGCTATTTTGTGCTTCTAGTTTATACTGATTGCAAAGATGCTTCCCAAGTTTGGCTCAAACAAATAGATTTCAATTACTGTTTGGTCCTACAATGTTTCTTCAAGAAGATCTTAGTCCTGGATATGACACTAAACTCCATTCAACTCAAAGGCCAATGATGGGGTGATGGGAGGTTTTAAGTTATAGTCCCAGCTATGGACAAGTAGTGAAACCTCAAACAAAAATAAAACATTACAAAAGTATAAAAATACATTTTTATATATAAAAAAATTACCAACAATACCCATTTATAGTAACATTCCAACAATACCTATTTATACTATATATTTAGTTGAAGCCATAACATTGTTCAAAGTATTTAGATTTCATCATTGAATAACCCATAGTGGTTGATATACCACTAAACAAAATCAACCAAACAAGCAAGCAACATGAAAGAACTCTTTCATGGCATTAATCCATATAATATCCTGCAATTTCTTAAAGAAATCAAACTGTATTCCAAAATATAACTTCAACATAAAATACACATATCACTGCCTCATGTAATTATGTCTATACAAACATATATATGCACAATAGCTCAGTATCATCTACAATGTATTCAATTGTGAAAGCAGAATAACATATATCATATGTTTATTATTTCAAACCCCACCAAGAAAATTAAATTTCAGCATTAAATGACCCATAAGGAGTTCATATGCCATTAAACAAATTAAATCAAAAAAAAAAAAAAAGAATCAAGATCTCTCAGCTAATGTCTCCCTCTTTTCTTTCTTCCTTTCTGCTTTCGTTCTCTTGTCTGCTCTTGTTTATTGCATTTTATGTATTGTGTGCTATTTTTCTTAGAATATTTCCAGATTGCTCTTAGCCAAGTGTGTCCACTTGCTATCATTTTTCAGATTTATTATCATATTATGTTTCTGGCTGTTTGTTCGTTTGTATGCCCTGTCAATATCTCCTAACGAACAACCTATTGTGTCATACTAATGGGAAATCATGAAATATGGATAGCAGAATGAGAACAATCTCTTTCTGTAGTTTAAATAAAGGGTTCAGTTTGAAATTCCCTAAAGGTTATCCAGATTGATAATAGTCTGAATGTAAATAATGATAACACGTAATTCTAAAAAGCCAAAACATTGTGATAATAAAACAAAGATGAAGATATTTGTCTGAATGTAAATAATAATATCTCCTCACCCCAGAAAGATGAAGATATTTGTCTGAATGTAAATAATGATATCTCCTCATACCCAGAAAGATGAGGACAATAGACTAAATATAAATAATGATATCTCCTCATCCCAGAAATTCTGAGTGTAATTTTGTTTTGTTTGATTCAAATTTCTTATGATAGTTTATTAAATGTGGAATTAACTGTAATATTTCATATCTTAAACAAATTAATAAACAGAACGATTACAAGTTGATCTTCAACCCACAAGTGTTTCTAACTTACTCTTCTTAATTCATCATTCTGCATTTTCTATTTATCTTCTAATATATTCTAGCATTTTCTAATTCCACCAACATCTACTTTCTCAGACAAAAGGTAATGACTTTGTATTCAGAAGCAGGTCAGTTTCTTTGAGTTGGCTTCTGATACATTCTAATAATCCAATATTGCTTCCATCACTTTCATTCCTCTTCTTTACTTCACTTGAATTTGAATCCTTTTCAGGCTGAACTATTTCCGATGGATTGTTCCTGCAAATGGTGAAGTCACACTAAGAATCCGATTCTCGTCTAATGAACTCGGTCAGTTTGATCACACCCTGACTTTTGAGATAACAGGCACCAGACGCCGGTACCAGATCTTCAACCGAGGAATTTGTGCCTTCCCATCCATCAGCATGGATCCAAAGTAAACCTTTTTCTTTTTTCATTGGCACTAGTGTTATTTCAGCCCATGAGAACATAGCTTAGCTGTGAGGACTAAATTGTTAGTTCAGTGTTGCCAGCACATGTAGAAATGATTAGTCAGTGTGAATCAAGATAAATGTGATAAAGAGGCTGACAGGAAACATTCTTGTGTTTTTAAGTCATTTCAACTGAAGTTGTATTTAAATCTCTTCCATTATTGGATAAGAAAAAAATTCATCTTAAACAAAACTCATTTTATTTTCTTTATCTGTTTGTTGGTTTTCTCTTGTGCTAAAGGAAACAAAAGTAGAGGGAAAGGGTACAAAATGGGCTTTACTAGCTTTGTGCGTTCACCTAAGGTAGGCAATTACTGCTGGTAATATCTCTGTTACTGATATTGCTGCTGATGATGGTAATGTATCAATTTTATTGAATATGGGAATGTATCAGTTTTGTTGAATATGGGAATGTATCAATTTTGTTGAATATGGGAATGTATCAATTTTGTTGAATATGGGAATACATTAATTTTGTTGAAGTGGAACTGGGATGGATAGTAAGGGAAAAAAAAACATTATTTAAAGTTACAAAGGATAGGAAGTTGTGGAGATCCATGATCATTCACATCCTGAAATGACACAGCACGTAGAAGAAGAATTGTGTAAATAACCATAAAAAAATAACTTACCCATGACTCATTTTCTATGTCATCCTAGCAAATAATACTTTTCAGGCTTGTTGAACACTGGCTCACAAAAAATGCTACTCATAAAGATTACTGGCTAAAGTTTAACTTTTCAACATCCTAATACTTTTTAGTAGTATTTGATAGAGTCAAATAAATCAACATATTTTGAGTTTTTAGTTTTCTTCTGATGTTTCTGCTTCAAACATTTTATTTTCTATTTACCTGATTTTATAGTTACAATCTCAATTTTTGCAAAAAGATTCAATAGAGCAATGAAAGCAGACATATTAAAATGCATTTCATAACAAAAAAGAAATGATTTATAACAAAAAAGGAGATGATAAACTACATCTGGCAACAAGGCCTTCTGATCGGGAGATTGGAGGTTTTGAGCAGCCTGAACAAAAATCAGTACATTTTTATAATAAAATGACCAACAATACATTTTTATAGCAAAATGACAATCAATGCAACACTAAAAATACATTTTTTTAGTAAGATTACCAACAGTACACTTTATAATCTACAAACTACATATCACTGAAACCTGATCTACAAACTGATTTCTTACTAAGAATACATATTCTTTTCTGATAAACATATCCTAAAAATCTTATTGGCACTAAATAATCCATTGAGGTTGATATGCCACACAATTAACCAAATCAAAGAAAACAAAAAAAGAGGGGTAATAAAAAAATATATATTTATAACTGTAAAATGGTATTATTAATAAGGATTAAAAAAAAACAACTAAACTGGTTTAAGTCCTTTCTTAGAGAAAAGCTGAGGACAAAACAAATCTGCATTTTATATATATATATATAAAACATTAATGGCTAATTACCTTTGTTGGTGGGTTTGTGGTGTATTGCCAGAGGGTTCTCAGTGTTTATCTTTTGGAAACATAGGACAAAAAAACTGGGTATAAGGTATAGAGTGAGTTCTTTGATATTCAGTGTAGTAAAATGTTTATAAAGTAGCAATCTGGAGAAAGTCCATTTTTCATCTCGGGAGTGGATAGTTTCGAAGTCAGAACTTGCTAGTAGTAGTAGTAGTCATCTTAGAAATAGGCCAGTGTCAATCTGCTGTGTTTTTCTCAGCCCTAAAAAGGGCAGAAAATATCATTAGCAAATGACTTCTTAACTGCTTCACACATCGAGCATGGCTGGTTTCTCCAGCAGTTGTGTTTCTTGTTCTGTGGTTTCTCTTGCCATCACTCTCCCTCTGTCTCACCCCAATCATTTAGCCTATATCCTTGTGACCAGGCTCCCAGACTATGGCATGAATGTTGGTTTTGGCTAACATCTAACGTCTCTTTGTGTTCATTTTTTTTGATTGATACAAATTATTTTATTTTTTGGCATTCTTTTCTTTTTCATTTTTTTTTTTATGACAGAAATTATGCAGGGAGCTTATTGTATTTTGGCAGATTTATAGTCACAAATAAGTTGGCTCTGGCCCCACAGTCTTCTGCTGTTTTGCAGCCAAGTTCAGTCTTTTCTTCTTCTTCCTCATTTTTATTTGAGGGTTTTCTTCTCAGTAGTTGAGAGAGAAGTATATAGAGAGAAATTTAGAGAGAAAAAAAAAGAAAGAGATAAGGGTTTTAAAAAAAAGTGCAAATGTCTTATTTTAATTTGAATTCTTTTTATTTTTCTTTATATATTTTATTTTCATATTTTATTTTACTTTTATTGCGACTCATTAGCCTTTAATTTTTTTTTTCTTTTTTGCATATGACATTAGTCTGCGGTTGTATATATTTTTTAGTCCCTGTGCAAATTTTTCATCCTTATTTTTTGCGCTAATGAGAGAACCATTAAACAGGTTTAGCTGTTTTTTAATCCTTGTTTTATTTTAGTATTAACCTTCTATGGTAATATTTATTTTTTGTTACCCAGCTTTTTTGGTATGGAATGCATTTTAATATGTCTGCTTTTATTGCTTTGATGAAACTTTGTGCAAATGTTAAAATTCTTGCATTTTCTGACACTTGAAAATCCTAAAATTCTGTTCCTTGCTATTTTGAAATTTCTTGTACATTCTAAATAATAACAAATTCCAAATTTCTTGCAATTGTCAAATTTTTAACTTCTGGCAAATTCTCAGTTAATTACAGATTCTAAATCTGTAACACTAGAGAAAATGGCTTACCACCAAGATGAAAATGGATTCACACATGTCTTGCATGTAAAATATTTTCTAAAAGAAAATGGTGGCTTCATAAGACACATATATTTAAAACAGATAAATCTCAGAGTTGGCTAGGTTTGTGCAAGAATTTTTTTAACCTATGCAAATTTGAACTGTCACTTAATCTATAAAAAGTGCTTAAAGAGGTGACAGAGAGGATTGTGGCTCTACTGTAGCAAACAGGAGACATGTGTTGTTGAATTGCTTACCCTAAATTCATATCTCACTACTCTGTTGGTAAAAGGAAATGGATTCCGGATATTTATTACAAAACAAAAGAACTACAAAATCTATTGTAAATTCTCAATTATTTTCAAATTCTGAATTACTTGCAGCTGTTAACATTTGGCAAATTCTCTTGTAGATAACAAATTTCTTGCAAATTCAAATTTATAGCAAATGTTAAATAATTTGCAAAATCCAAATATTTTGAAAAATTTAAATTACTTGCAAATTTTGTATTTCTTGCAAATTCAAAATTACTTGTAAATTCTAAATTAGTTCCACATTCTGTATAAATCACAATTTCTGAATTTCCTGCAGATTTTATAATTCTGGTAAATTACTTGATGTCATTTTTTAAACAGGACAGTGTTTGTTCGCCGGAAAAAGTCAAAAGGCTATCTGGAAATTGTTCATAAGAAATACATCCTTTCCTCAGAAACATTTGAATTTGGACCGCTCCTGGTTGGAAATTGTGTGGATAAGTAAGTTGATTTCAAAGAGAAAACTCATTTACATTTACATTTTTTACATTGAGTAGTTACAAAGTTTGCTTAATTATTGCAAAAATATTTTCTTTTATATTTTTTATGTTATATTTATTGAACAACTTTTTAATCCTTTTGTTCTGCTAATTTATGCTATCAGGCAACTTCATGATTCCATCATCTCAGAATTTTTTTATCTTCCCAAACAAAGAAATATGCTTGCTGCCTTTCGTAGTCTTCCAGAGAAATTGTACAGAGGTGCAATATTTTCCAAACATGGCAGATCAATGAAAAAATTCCTAAACAAACTGTAACAATTTTTGCTTAGCCACCAGAGAAATATAGAATCTAGAATTATTCTGATAAAATATTAAACCTTTTCTCTTAAATAAAACTCAATGGATGTTTCCAGTCTCAATGAATACTTTTCATTGATTACTACCTTCAGTTGGGAGCAGTACCCCCAAGAATATATGTCTGTATCATACCTGTGTCTAATCTTGAAGACAGCCAGATAAACACCTTAAGGCATTTAAATAGGTACCTCCATTTTGTAGCTAAAAAAAAAACAGCATAGCATGATGAAAAAAAACCGCAAACTTAAAATCAAAGTTTTATCATCAAAGTGTTTATGTTATTATTAAAAGGAAAGATCAAAGTATTTTTTCATTAAATTTTTTAATCCTTTCTAACATGTTTGAAATTTTGGCTAAAAATCTTGTATTTTTTTGTGTCAGTGTAATATGATTAGTGTTTTTGTGTTTTTTCAAGTGAAAAAAAAAAAAAATTCTTACACTCTAAATTAAATAACCCTGCAAAAGATTGATAATTTAGTTAGTCAATGAATCAATCCTGAATATTAAACTAATGCAAAAATTAAGTAAAGATAACAGATTATTTTTCTACATTGTTCCCAATGTTATAAGTTTCAATTATAATAAAGGAAAAACATTTTTAATAATGTAATGGTAGCCTTATCATCAACAAGAAAAAAAAGGGAAAATGAAAAAGCAACTATTGGAGATGACATGCTTGGTTAAGTAAGAGTTTTTATTTCCTGTGATTTATAAAGTGTTCAAAAAAAGATATATCAGTTTAATTCTGCAATGAAATAACCAAAATCACAAGTCCAAACATGAAGATCCAGGAGCAAAAAGAAATGTCAAAATCACAAATTATACATCCAGTGCAAACAGGTCAGAAATCCAACACACAAGCCAATGGACAAGGTAGCAAAATAAAACAACTCTTTAATTCGAGAACACCAACTCATTTTATCAATGGAATTATTTTTTCATTGGTTGATGGTTGAAAAGGACAAATAATATTAACATATATGAGATTCATTTATGCCAACACCTGTGACTGACTTACTTCTATTTTGTCTTTGGCATATTGTACAGAACACACATGTGCCCTTTTGCTCACTAACTGAATTTCTCTTTTACCACACAAGGTTTGATTGTTTGCTTGTTCTGGGGTATCATATATAAGTTGTCGGAGACTGAGGGTGTGTGAGGTATAGCACATGATAGTATGATGGTTTTGTTGCTGGTTGAAGGCACTGCTGTTGATGGAAGGAACTTGGTGTTGCTGTTGATGACCTGGTTAAGTTTGCCTGCCGTGTTGCTCATTGCTAATACCAATCTGGTTGGATCAACATTGGATTTATAGTGAGTCAGTGGCTCAAAAATGGCTGCTGCAAAAAGTGATTTTCTGATTGGTCAGAAAAGATGTTTTATGACCCTCTTATTGTTAGGCAGTATTCTGGAAGTAGGTGTGTGCACCTGGACAAAATCAATTTCTGTTTTTGTCATATAAGCTGCAGATGTCAAAGTGAACACTTCCATTTTAGTTGAAGAATTGGAGTTCTGAAAGAATATGACAATGACATACATAGATTTAAATTTGGGCACCTCGTCGTGGTGTAATGGTTACCAAGCGTGTCTTGCTAGATCAGTTACTACTGAAAAGTGAGTTTGATCCTCACTGGATGCCCCATACTTCCGGCCTTGTGCCACACCTAAGCTATGCTTGGAAAATCTCTACATAGATTTAAATTTATCTCTTAAGCATATATTTATCTAAAGAGCCAGTCAGAATTTCATTTAACACATCATTTCTAGTATGAACATGGCATTCTTATGATATCATCAAAAGCATCCATTATGTACAGATGCACTATTCTCCCCTTTTTATATAGTGGATTTTTGGAGGTTGGATGGACACAGAAGAGTGTTGTTTTTTGTTTTTAAATGCCATGTTTCTCCCGTGCATAGGCAGTTAGGGAGTTCTTTTTTCTTTTTCTGTATATTGCCATGACTGTTCTTGGGAAAGATTGTAAAGTGTTTTTTCTCTATTGTTCTGAATTCAAAATTGTCCTCCTAACCCTGTCTGCCTTACAATTTTGCTCATAGTTGATGGAAAGAAAGAGATGGTTTGATGCATTTCCCAAGGACATTTCTGTAAAGTGAATGCAATAATATTAGCTGGAATTTGAACTTACCATGATGATCCCATTTTCCATGCAGATAACTGATTTACTGCCTGCACATCGAAATAAAAGTTTTTCTTTTGTTTTTATTTTAAATGTCATGTCCCTTCATGATGTAGGTAATCATAGCTTTTCACAGCTTCATTTTCCTTTTAATTACCTGCGAATTGCCATGACTTCTTAGGAAAGATAGTGGAGTGATTTCCTATTACCTTGTCCACAGTTTTGAATTCAAAGTTATCCTCCTAGACAAGTTGCCCTGCCAAAGTCTTCCCAGTTTCTGCCCTGCATAGCTGGTGCAGAGAAAAGACACATTCATGCTTTTCCAAAAGTATTTGTGCACAAATTTGCACAACATTTGTGCCTGAAATTTCAAGTTGGCTTGACAATAAAAATAAATTAAATTTAAAAATAAATAAGATTCAAAGACCAACTGAAGTCCTCAGTCATTCAAAGCTAGAATCAGTATGAACACCTGGGAAACAAAAGCTGCCAACTGTCCATCTTTGTGAAGAGCAATTCATTTTGTTTTTTCCACTTTTGAGGAGAGGAGAAAGTCAAAAGAAGGACCATGTGTTCATTAACAGAGACTCTTCCATTTCCAACTCAGGTTCAAGCATTGTGGAGGCACCCGATGAACCAAACTCAGACATCAGTGGTGTTGATATTATATAAGGTTGGTTGAATATTGGGAGCTGATATTTATGGGGAAAGTTTGGGTGGGTTGATTGCTGAAGGGTTACTAATTTTGTTTTATTTCTGTTTAATTTTCAACAAAAACTTTTATTCTCCAATAAAAGCTGCTTCCAGGGGCTGTCCTTACCACAGCAAGTCCTTTGAAAGACGTCTTATTTACTCCATCCCTGATTTGTCTTTGTCACTTTTCTTTTGATAAAAAGAAACAATTCCCATTTGTTTGCCACCACTCTTATATTTTTTTGACTCTGTTCCATTTTTTTTTCATCCAGGTACAAAGAATTCCAAGAGAATGTAGAATTTTTCAACATTGTCAACATCTCCCCGATGGAAGCAGAAGTTTATTTTTGTTTCTTACAAGACAATAAGAGAGAAACATTTATGCTTGACCCACCAAGTATGACCTTAGCACCTGATGAGTCCAAGAAACTTTCTGTATGGGCATGTCCTCGTCAACCGGGGCATTTCTCTGATGCTGTTGTCTGCTGTATTAGGGAGAACCCAGAGACTGTGATATTTAAAATAAACTGTGATGGATTTAGACCCGAACTGGAACTTGACAAAAAAGTTTTTCAATTTGACAAGGTTTTAATATTAAGGTTAGACATTTGTTCAAATTTATTTTTTATCTGTAATCAATGATTACAAACAAATATATATATATATATATATATATATATATATATATATATATATATATGACAACACTGCTGATAAATTACTGGTTATTTTAAGGGCTTCCAAAAGTTTTAAAGTTTTTAATCTTTTTTTTATCATTTCACCCCAAGCAAGATAATAAAGCCACTAGGTTGCAAGGACCTACTGAGTGTTAGAGAATACGAGAAAAATATACTATTATGGAGAGAAGACAATAAAAGAACAGAAATTAAGAAAACAGAAGATAACACTTAATATCATATTCAATCATTTCATCCTAAGCAAGGCAATACAGCCACTCAGACACAAGCAGTTACTAAGTGTTGGAGAATATGAGGAAAATATACTGTTAAGAATAGAACACAATAAAATTATGAAGAAAGAAGACAGTGATTGACATTAAAATTTTTGAAGATCAAATTTCACAGGGAGCATTAAACTGAAAGAGCATTCCACAAGCAAGAAGTGTGAGAGAAGAAACTGTTAGCATAGGACTTACGGTTATATTTCACCAATTCAACTGTAAAATGGTGAGACCTTGCCACCAATCTAGTACTGAGTTTACATTCATAAAGTCTAGGTACCATAGAGGAAAGTAATATTTATTTTGCAAATACAAAAATGTTTCACAAGACCAAAAAGGGTGATAAGGGAGGGCTGGTCTTCAATCTGTCTTATCTTAAACTTAGCTAGCTACAATTACTGGCCCAAACATACCGCAGTATCCTTACACCAAAACAACATATTCTTACTTACCATTCTTACTACAGCTACCATAATACTCCAAAGTCTCTATGAAATCCTAATTAGTTCTCATATGTACAATTTTGGGGGGATGGTTGTGGGGGGGGGTATAAAAATAACAACATCAAGATACCAAGGAGGAAAGATCATCCGAACAATTACCATGAAAATATTTATAGAAAAGGCAGAGAGAATCTACTTTATGGTGGTGAGAAAGTGAATGAAGCCAAATCCGTGATGTAAATGATTGAACATGGCTGGTTACCTTTGAACGCTTGGTCATAATGACTTATGACTTCATGATAATACAATCATCAACAGATTCTGAACAGTTTTGTCTATCTAATTTTATGCATAAGGCTTGAATCAATCTGTGGTATTGTTTTCAGGCATTTCTCAACAGTGCCACACACTGGGATCATCTCCTCAGGCCAATACTATAAAGTAGTGATGAATCACTCATGATGAGATTTGAACCCAGGTCTCAGGGTGGAAATGTTAACATTCCAACCATTTGGCAATATGTCCATAAGGAAAGAGATATTGATCAACACTTAAGCACTTGTATTTTTTGCTTCTTGTATAAAAAAGTCATTCTTGAATAAGATAATTACTTTTAATGAAAAATAGAGCTATTAGAATTGAGAACAAAAAAAATTATGACTTGATCCATGGCTGCCCTGAATTGTCAACCTATTAGCATAATTTTTTTACTGCATTTTGTACAATTCAAAGGGAATTTGTTAATATGTATTTATGGAAGCTAGATACTATGATATTGTGCAATGAGAAATTTCAGTTTGAATGACAAAAGAGAAAATACTTTTTTCTATGTTTGGTACAATTCAGAAGGAATACTTTATTACAAATTGCTGGAATCTGAACATGTTGTTACTTTGCTAATACAGAAAAAACCACTAAGGAATTTATTTGACCAGAAAAAATATTTTCCATTCTAATGTGACATTCAAATGAGCCAGTTGCTCACTCTTTCATTAGCAAGGGGAAACCATCATTAGATCTGATGTGCTTTGATCTAAGAGAGAACCTTGAATATTCAGGTCAGTAGATGGAAATAAATACAGTGTTTAATAAATAAACAAAGCATCTATTCCAATATGGGTATCCTCTTAAAATAACATTCTAAATAATAAAAAAAAAAAAGAAAAAGTTCCCCTCAGACATTTTCCTAAAAAATGCTACTTTATGTATCGAAATATCCTGTGCCAGTACTTCCCGCAACACTACCATCATGACCTCTTTAAATTAAGGATCCATTGTTATCTATTCATATATTCACTCAATACAAGGTTCAAGAGGCACTGAAATTAGAGGGCTAATATTAAAATGATTATTATGAATGTGGTATGGGATATGAAAGAAGAGATGGTAGGAAGTAAAAATTATGAGGATATGAAAGATACATAATGATTGATTCTTGTTTTCAAGAGGTTAAGCTTGTAGTAATTAGGAGAGCACCACAAGGTAATAGTTCTGTGGGTGGGTGGGGGGTAAAACTGTCTGAGTGGAACTTTATCCTTACAATTGAAATATGGAAGAAATGAGGGCAATTTGACTCATGTCTAAAACTGTAAAGAGTTGAACTGGTGGAACTAAAGAATGGGGCTCTTCTGAACATATACCATGGAGATAGCAACAAAGTAGCAATTGGTTTTCAAGATTGTTTTTGTTGAAAGGTGATTGCAGAATGGAGAATAAGTCTTCTGCAAACTGCATAAACAATTTGGAATTTTATCAATGCTGGAATGTGAGGATTGAATAGTGTGACACTATTTAGCTATGGTAATTGGCTAACTAATTAACCACAGAAATTAAGAATGGGAAATACTTAAGGCAAGAAAGAGCTATATCGAAAAAGAATTCTTGCTGGGAATGGAGAATTACCAAGGAACCCAAACCATGTCAGGCCCCCACACTGGGTTGTGGTTGGTGTCCATATAAATGAACGTATTCAACAGATAGATAAAGATAATTGTTATTTCTTAACATATTTGAACCTCATAAATTTGTTTTGTTATCTTCTTTTACTTACGCTTGTGCGGTATCACCTTTACTCTGAATTCAGCTTGCACTACGGCCTGACGCCTGATTGATTTCTTCTACCTAAGATCAAAGTCACAACATGGGTAGGTTAGACTTGAGATCAAAGCAGTTACTTCGATGACCAAGCGTTGGAGATGAGCTAAGAATAACAAAGCTGGTATCGAACCGGAAATACCAGATCGACCGGGACACAGGCTGGTAGCAGCGACAAGGAGTCAACCCCAAAATGCTGGTGGAAGAAACCTTACAGCTTCGCGACGCAACTGGGAGTTGACCACAGGCCAATGGCGCAGTGTCATATATTGACGTCGCAACCAGTGGATGTCACATATTGGTGCGGCGACTACACCAGTGGGTGTCACATATTGGACCCCAACCGTGACTGCGACCGCGACCATGACCCCAACTGCGACCGCAACCGCTGGTGGGTGTCACAATAGCCCCAGCCTGAATATATCAGTAATAATTCGTTTTTGGTTGAAGGAGGCAGGTGCTTCCTGGTGCAATAGAATGAACAACCATTTTTTCAGTATCATTAGCAATGAATTGTATATATGAGTTTCACTCACGGTCTGCAGTGAACTTATTGCCAATGAAACTCTTTATGAAGACTGAGGAAAACATCAGCACATGCATTTTTTCTTACTCAGCAGTTCCAACGAATTCATTGAACTCTCTTAAAATGGATACAAGGCTGAGTGTTACAGAGTAAGAGTCACAGGTTTTACAGATATGTGGACAAAATAATGACCAGCCCTAGGCTTAAACATGTTAAGACTAGTGGTTTTGAAAATTGGTCCCACAAATAAATGGTTCATGGGAAGAAGCTGCTTGAGTAGAACTTACATCTCACTAATAGAATATAGAGGGAATGAGGGTTGGTATGATACAATGGGCATGGCAGGGTGGGTCTTAGAACTGGTGGAATTAAGGAATGTACCTTATTTAAGTGCTTTCCATGGGAATTGAGATAGAGCAGTGAGTGGCTTGTGAAGTTTTGTCTGTGGGGAAAGGGGTTGTAGGGTGCAAAATAATTCACCAGCCACAAGGACACAGAGAAACTTTTGGACTCTATCAAGACTAGGAATTGAAGACTGGTCAGCTCCTGACCATATATGGCAGCAGTACTCCCTTATTCAAGTGGTCTGGCTCTTGTAAAGGTAGTGCATAGCAGGATGAGCCAAGTACCTACTGGAATAGTACAGGAAACCTGCCATCTTTCCAGCATCTTTAGCGATAGATCATATGCACAAGTTCTCTTTGAAGTCTTGGCTGAGTTAAAGTCCCAGTAGGCGCTCAAGGCATGTGCCCTTCCTGACAGTCATTTTTTTCATCACAATTGATAAAAGTTCTGGGTTCAATCAGTGATGCCGGAATGTAACTAGTTTGGTTTTTGAAGCATTGAATGTGATCAGCCAGTTTTTCATTCCTACTGAGCTGTTAGAGCTAGATCAGATTAGAGATCAGCTGCCAAGCTCTTGTCACCCAGGGACTTGGAGGTACAGCCATGTATCATCAGTATAGATATTAATAAATAATCAGAGTATACTTGTAAATGTAGAGAATAACAGCAAGAGTCAGGTTTATTTACTGGGGCGTGGTACAGGGAACTAACCATTTTCCCAGCATTTTTAGCAATGGACTTTATACATGAGTTCCACTTAAAGTCTGGATTGGGCCAATTGGTGCTCAAGGCACAGAGTCTCCCTAAGGAAACACCCATTCATCAATGATCAGTGACAGTTCAGGGTTCACTAAATGATTTGATGCTTTAAATAAATCAAAGATTTTAATCAAAATATGCCAGAAACCTTTGCATCAGCATCTTGTTATAAGAACAAAAGAAAATGGATGAACCTATATTAGATTTTCATGTTAAAAGGAAATCCTTTTAAAGAAAGAAAGCAAATGGTCCTCATAGCAGAATATTAAGAAAATGATTAAAAAAACTGCTGCTATTTTTCTTTTATTTTTGCAGAGAAGAGATGCGCACCATTTATCTACGCAATCGCACTCAAATGCCTGTAGCTTGGAAATTGATAGGAACTGAAAATATTGGTGAAGAATTCTCTGTGTCTGTCCATAGTAACGTGGTGGAGCCATTGACTGAGTATCCACTCCAGGCATTCTTTTGTGCTAAAAAACCTGTAATGATTACAAAAAAGCAGATCAAACTAGAGGTAAGGCAATTTGTTCTCTGAAATTCACAATTGAAAGAATATTGACATTAATTAATTCTTTTTATAATCATTTTGACCCAAGTAAGGCAATAAAGTCACTAGGATGCAAAGGGTTGCTGAGAGTGAAATAAACAGAGAGGACAATGAAAGAACAGGATTCAAGGAAATAGAAAATGATGATTGACATTGCATTTAAAATTTTGAAGAGCATAGTTGGCAGGAAAGCCGGAAGCTGAAAGAGAATTTAACAAAGAATTCAGTGAGATATGATAGCATAGAACTTATAGTTACTGTTAAGTTCTATTCTATGGACAATATTTGTTACCCAGCATGGGGATTAAACTTACATTCTCCTGCTTATAAAAACTAAGGCTTTTTGGATTAACCTGTCTCTCTTGCTGGTTCAGATAGGTTCAGCTCAATTTAAACTTGTTTTTCTCTAGTAGGGGATCACTTTCAGTTGCCTGGTGAATTCCTGTTTATTAATGTGTTGGACTAATTAAGTCTTCCATCGACAGTTTTCTGTTTCTATTTTGAATTCATGTTCTTATTATTTTTCAAAGACTACCGAAAAGTTTTAAGTTATTTTTGATTGCATTTCATTTAATATTTTGATTGTATTTGTTGTGATTTTTGTAGTTTGTTTTGCATTTCCAGTTTTCTTATTTCTTCTTTTTCTAGTATAACTTCTTTTTATTTTTGCACTAGTATTTTGATTTCTTTTTTCTTTTTTGCTTTTAATTTTTTTGTAAATGTTTAATTTCTTTTACCAAATTACCAAAGACCAAAAATATATGGAAAAAAGAAGCATCTCAAAATAAGAAGATTATTGACAATGCTGAGGTTGGAGATTCGCCCTCTTGTTGGAAGTCCCCCCCCACAATTGTATAATCAACACTGAAGAGATTTTGGAAAGATTCTTGTAAAAGAAGGTGGACTATTGGAAGAACCCTAAGAACTAAAGAAGGTTGAGAAAAAATCATGTCAGTCTTCGTGGTGGACAAGTGATCGTGCAAAACTTGTCATGCCACATTTGGCTTCTTCATTTCAGACATATTGCTGCCCATACCTAAAGACTGCATAAAGGCTGAAATTCAGGAATTAATAACAAAAGATCTGATTATTCAAATTGAGTACAAAGGCAGGTGGCAGACCTTATAGTGATATTGGAGGTTTACTACTCAGGTGTTAGGGGAGTATCTTGCTGTGTATCTGTCACACTTTGGACAGATACTGGGTGCAACCTGTGATAACCTGAATGGGAGATAGAGTTTTGATGCCATGCTCAATCAGGAAGCCTTCCCCTACATCTCCAACTGTTTTGATGTAGTGAGCTTGAAAATGCCAGTCATAGTGACAAGCTGAAAACCAGTATGCTGGAAGTGTGAAGAGACTGGTTATTTCTCTTCTTAATTACTTGTTGGGCGGGATGAGTGATTGCATGTTTTCTCTTTCTGTTTTGAATTGCATATTTGTGCATGGGTTGACAGGTGATGTAAAGCAGACCCTTTACATATCCTTTAGGATGGACATGCTGTCTATTGACCAGCTGCTTGCTTGAACCAAGGTGATTATGAGAGACAAGAGATGGAGGAAGTTGTGGTGGCAGCAGTGGCCTGGCCAATGCAAAGAGCAGGTTGATGTCAGAAAGTACTTTAGATGCAATAACATTAGCCACATGGCAAAAGATTGTCTAAGCTGAGAAAATACCAGTGGACGAGGGCAAGGATAATGCAATACCATCCACTGTTACCATTGCCATACCATGAGCCACATGTCTCAAAAATGTCTGGTAAACCATGAGAAGAGATATGTCAGTGCCAGTATCTTCTCCAGTCCAGCACTACCTGTGATTGGGGTCCAGGTTGATGGCAGAACTGTCACTGCATTGGTCAATACTGGTAATTCACTGTCTATACCCAGCAGAAAGATATGCCAGTCTTAGATGAAAGATCCTGTATGCATAACAGCTATAGACCACGAGACCAGAGCCTGTTGTGGAATTGGAGTTGGTGCTCTCCAGCTGCAAGGTGGAAGTCCTGTCAATATTGACGTACTGGTGGCTTCAGTGAAGCCACTTGGCTTTGGCCTCCTGGTTGGGATGAATGAGATGAAGGATATGGCGTGAGTGGGAATCACTTCTTCAGGTGTAGTAGAGTTCTTCAACAGAAAACCATCCCTGTGTTTAGCTCTCATCATTGTGGAACCAGACTTTAGCATTGAGTTCAATTGAAAAAAGAAAGCATGGATGATGTCATGGAAATGAGTCAAAACTCAGGCACTAGCTAGATAGCAGAGCATATGGAATATAACCAAGAGTTAGAAACATGGTTGTACAATGGCTCGTTCATACCATATCCTGAGGTGGATCTCAGACCTTCCAAGGGTCTAGTTCCACTGATGGCCATTATCCAAGAGAGCAAGAAAAAGGATTACAGAGAGTTAAACAAGCATATAGACATATTCACAGCAAGTGCAGATGTCTGTGCAGACAAGCTAATAGAATGTTGACAACAGGGGCACAATGTATCTCTGTTAAACTTTAGGAGAGTGTACCTACAGGTTCACGTACACTGGTTGCTTTGACCTTTTCAGACCATTTTACTGAAAGGGTGAAGGTACTGCCTTACATGATTAGCCTTTGGCCTCAATGTCACACCTCTTATAATGTAGGCAATTATCAAAACTGTACTGTTGCAGGATGAAGCAATCCAAGATGCCACTTTGATTGTATCTTCATTGACGAAAGTGTGGTTTCTGTTGCGCAAGTCAGAAAACATATGTCTGATCTCAGACTGATCTGAAGTACCCACTGAGACTCAATGATGGTGCAAAATTGCTTGGTTTGCAAGTCTGGGGAGAGTGTGACATGCTTTGATGAAAATGAGGGAGTAAGTTCCTGGAGACTCTAACTGTTATCATGCATCATAATACGTTCTCGTAAAAAGCTCATAGGCCACCTTCCGATATGCAGTTGGCTTAGGGCAGCTGCAGTAACCAAAGGGTGGGATGACAAAACCTTTGACATCCCCCTGAAATGCATGATCCATGAGACGGTGACAAGAGTGCATCAAGAAGACCCTGCAAGAAGTGACAATTTGAGAGTGGCCAGGAAATGACAGTGATTTTGGATGCCATTCTCGAGCTACTCAGGTGTCATTGGAAGTGGATGAAGACATTATGGAGGACACATGCTGGCTTCATTGCAATGATGACACTTTAGACAACTGGCAACTCTTCGGGTGCTAATTGCAGAGTATGGCCTCAACTAGGATGTAGGGCTGGCAAAATCCAACCAAAATAAAGGTGACAAACTTACCAGTGTTCTACAGAGGTGGTTGGATTTGTTGAAGAATGACACTGAACCTATCCTCTCTGCATGTGGTGCAGCCATGGGAGAGCTGGGTCTATGCAAAATTATGGAAATGTAGCAGTCACTTTGTTGTTAAGCACATCACTTACTTTGTCAGACAAGTTGATCCCTCTGCATCTAACACAGCTGTCAAAATGGTGGTTCAGAGGTGACCTGAATGCCATCCATAGATCTGGTACTAGTGCACTGGTAGAATGGAAGACTAGAGTTTTGCAGTACGTGGTCCAGGCTGGCGATGGATATTACATATTATGGCCACAGTCATTAACTGACCTTGATTGACTGTGGGCCAACATGGTTCTCTGTTTGGTGACCCATAGCACAACAAGATTAATTATTTGACAGTTGAAGTTGATATTTTGTGAGAGAGGTCCACCATATGAAATCCTTACTGGCAACAATACTGCATTCACCAGCAAGTCATCCAAGACTTTTATGGAAGAATGGGGTGTCCAGCTGCACTTTTGGTGTGTGCCTGTGCTGTCTGGAAACGGGACAATAGAAAGGTGCTGTAGGAGTGTAAAACAGATTGTGGCATGAAAGCAGTGCTCCATACAAGAAGCCATTTACTGGTATAATACAATACCAAAGGATGACACATCAAGCCTCTGTTCACCAACTAACACAATTCATTCATATGAGATTAGGATCAAGGGCATTGATGCTATACCTCATTACACCATTGACAGAGCACAAGACATATGAAGTTGGAGATGTGGTGTGGGTGAGACCATCCCAGAACAGATGTACCACCAAATTTAAATCCATAATCAGTCCTGATTGATAATGTGTCATGTTGTGCTAAAAACCTGCAATCAGCATAGGACCACTGTTCTGCCGCAATGGAAGCAGATAGTGACATCAATGAAGAGGAAGTATCTTTGTTGTGAAGAAGCACCAAAAGGAAATACCTGCCCCATGTATGTTGGTGCTGTGATCAGGAAATCAGTGGGGAATGTAGAGAGAATTGGGTTAACTCGATAAGAGACTCAGAGTTGGTTGTGTGTGATGCTTTAAGCACCAGGAGTTATGTCCTCTTCTCCAATGGGCTGTTGAGAGAAGAAGAAAATTACAGTAGGTGGTACTGACCATTTGGGTATGAACAATACTGGGCAGGTATTAGCCAATAGTTAACCTGTGTCTGGGACTGGGAAAGCTATATAACACCAGTGTATTTTCTTGGAGCAGAGTACTCTCAACATTTGGTTTAAATAGCAGGGTAGACTGGATTCTTTAGCCTAGAGTAGCAACCAGTCTAGGAGAAAGATAACTTTGAATTCAAAACCGGTTGGCATGATGCCAACAAAAGCACTCCATAAATAGCCTACTTGCTATGGAAACCATAGCAATGACGCTAGCATAGTCAAGCTGTGGCCTATACTTCCACATGGAGTAAGAACAATTTGCCTCTATATTGTCTATAGTTCAGGGTTTTTCAGACTATAGGTCCTGACCCTTCTGTTGGTTGTGAGATAAATAAAATGTGTAGCAACAAAAAAGAAAGAAAAAGAAACCAAAAATATGCAAATGCAAGTGAGATCAAAGTGCAGAATAAAAATAACTCTAAATGTTATATATATATATATATATATATATATATATATATATATATATATATTATAAATTTGCTAATCTAAAAATATGGTTCCATCGCTACAGGAATTACCATGTTTCATAAACAGAAACTAAAAATTTCAAATTCATTTATAGAATTAAATTTAATTAATTTTAATTTAATTTTATAATTGAATTTGAAGTTTTTAGTTTCTGTTTTTGAATTCCTGTAGCAATGGAACCATATTTTTAAATTAGCATATTTATGCTCTATAGATTTGTATTGAACACTGTTTTGTAAAAATAAAAATAATTAATAAGAACACCAGATTATATATCTTACTGTTCTTTCTCTTTATAATAATAATAATATATATATATATATATATATATATATATATATATATATATACTCACTGAGTTTACCTTTCTTGTTTTGGGTTAAGATCAATGGGGAATTTCCACTACTGAGTAAAAAGCCTATTTGATTACTATTGTCTTTTGCATCTACTTGAGTGAACTGAAATTTTCCACTTTAACTCAATTTAGGACAAAGGACAGAAACCGATTCAACACTGCAACTGATATGCATGTAGCATTGTCTTATTGTCTTCCTAATTGGAATCAGCTGCTTATGAGCAAATAAACACATCCATCTCATAAAATGACATTTTTAAAAAATATTATTTACTTTACCTTTGCATCTGAATTTCCTTTAAATGTGTTTTTTTTAAATGATAATTTTATATTAATACAAATAAATAATACGATAATACATGCAAGCAATTCACCTATTCAGTCAAAACTTCTTCGATTTCTTTTTTATATTCATATAAATAGATAATGCATGCAAGAGATAGATACCTGCAATATGTGTGAATCATAAGAAATATAAATTGTTAATTCTAAATAAATGAACTAAGTGAACAGAGTTTGTCTTTGATTTATTACACGTACGTATAAGCTGCAATGCAAAATGGGGTTTTTGCTGGGGGTTGCAGTAAACAAAAAGTTTGTAAAATGCTGGTCAAGCTTACCATTTTGAATTGGAGCATTAAATACAGCCATTCTTTCATCTCATCTCATCTCTTCTCGGATTTATGGTAATTTATTTCATTGGAAACTTCTTTTTAGTTTCATTGAAATACCAGTGATAAGGATTCTTTAATGTTGATGGAAATTGCCAGAAATTATGCTGCAAAATAAGCACTGTTTCTTTTCTTTTATTGATGTTTCTGTGACATTTTATGTATTAGTTACTTTCAATGGAAAACAAAAGGAAAGTTCAACTTTTCCTCTCCACCTTTAATTTTTTAACAGATATCAGATGTAGACAATATAGTAAAACCGATTACAGAACAAATCAACATTGTGGCCGAGGCGTATGATGTAGCAGTGGACATCAGTTTCCCTAAAGGCATTGCTTCAGGTAAGGAATATGCTTATTTTGGGGATTTGGTATTTTATAGGGTTTTATTTATTGAAAATAATTATAAGAAGCTTAACCTGCAGTTTGGTGTCATGTCAGTCATTCAACAATATTTTTTTCTCCTGTCCAGATGATGAGAGACGTCTTGATTTTGGGACTGTACGTGTTTCAGAGGACAGCAAACAAGCACTGACTTTGAAAAACAAAGGGAAATATGATATTCTTTACAAGTGAGTCTGTTTTTCTTCATTGCTAAACATTTGCACAGACAATAAGTGCCTTGAAGGTTTTTAATCAATTTTATATCACATATTGATTGTGCGATAGATTATATAGACAGATGTCTTCACACAGGGTCTTTGAGACGAATTTCCCTTATCCACCCTATTTTTAGTCATTAAGGATTTTCTTTTAAATCAATTCACCCTAAGCCAGGTGATAATGCCACTAAAACAGGGCTTCTTGTTTCTTTTATGTGGCATATCCCTTCAGGAAGTAGGCAATCATGGCCCTCCACATCATCCTGTCCTTTGTAGCTCTTAATAAGTTTTGTCTTTTTGTTATTTCTCCCAAACCTTGTTCTACCATCCATTTACACAAGCTCATCAAATTTGTTATGTGCTACTTTCCTTTGTTCCATTTTCCAAAATCTGTCCTGTGAGTATCAGATTTTCCGAGTCTTCCTTCCACATTAAGAACCCTAGAAATTTCAACTGCCTCTTCCTGATGTTAAATATAAGCTTCCTTTTTGTTTTCATTTTCTCCAAAATCTTGTTGTTATTCACATATTCAGTCCATGGTACCCTCAGCATCTTTCTGTAGAACCACATTTCTGTTGCTTCAAGTCTCTTCTCTATCTTTGAGGAGATTTTCCAGCATTCACTACCATACAGGGGAACAGATATTGTGTCCAATACTCTTTTCTTCATTTCTAACAACATTTTTCTGTCTCTTAAGGAATTGGAAATTCAATCCTAAACAGGAAACAAGGGATTAACCTCTACTTCTGTTTAAAAACCTGGGTTCAAATCTCATCATGGTTGATTTATCAGTAAAGGTGACCTTGATGTTATTGGCCTGAGGAGATGATCCCTTTGAAAAGTGCCTGAAAACCACACCATGAGTCGACCCAAGTCTTGGCAATGAAATTGGATAAATGGAACTCTTTGGGACTTATCAGCAGTTGTGCTCATCATGACCAAAAGTGCTGGTCTTGATCAGATTCTTGATCATGCCAGATAACATGCTCTCTCCTGGAAACTGTAACCAAGGTCTGCTCAGTATAGTTTCATTATAAACCACAGGTGAACTCTGTGGATCTTCACCAAACAGGTGTCTGCAACAGACTTTCTTACATCAGTAAAATAATGCTACTTTAGATGAGTAGCTAGTTTTGTTGTGAATTGTGGATAAAGATTTTTTACTCCTTTTTGATTTATGTCTGCTGGTATTTTTGACTTTGGATTTGTGAGACACATTTATGACCTTTGCAATTATGATCACAGACAGGGCCGGTGTGTACTACCCATGAATCCTCTGACCAGAGGGGCCCATGCCTGATTGGGGGCCCTGAGTAGGGCTTTGAAACTATTGCTGTCTTATCATCATTTGATTTTTTCTACCTACATTTATATACATTACAAATTAAATTAAGCATAACTGACGATTAAATAATGTCAAATTTTGATGCCATTCTGATTTCTTTTGTTTTTTGTCCATGCTAAGTCTCAAAGAACATGATATAAAATTCACTATTTTTTTATCCATGATATTGAATGTGTTAAATTATTCAACTTTTTAACAAGAAAAATATCAACTTGATGTTAACAATTGCTGCAAAACATTGTTGATTTAAAATGACATGTCTCTAATTTGTATTTAGATACATTGTATTTGTTTTTCAATTTTTTGAATTATTCACCTATATTGTATATGATCCATTATTGTACATAATTAAGTTAAAATAAAATGAACCTTATGAAAATTGAGATGTAGTAGAACAGGGACCCTATTATCACTGTGATTCAATTGTGAAGTGAATTCATAAATGTTTTGCAGTTGCAAGATATCTCCATAGGTAATGTTAAGTGAGTCATTCAAAATGTACATGGTATCACTATCACTCAATGAACCGATTTTTATGATGCCATTGTTGGAAGAGTTATGTGTTATCTGAGTGTTTTTTTTTAGTTTATTAATGTTTACTTTTTTTTTTCTTGTAGCATTGTGCCAAATCCTGAACTACATGACAAGTCCTTGATATCATTCTTCACAGTGACACCAATGAGAGGTGTTTTGTCACCACTGGACAGACCATTTACAGCCCATGTTGTATTCAATACAGAAAAACAAATTACAATCAAAGATATCAACATCTTCCTTTGTCAAGTGATTGATCCAACCGGTGGGGAATTGGTTGTGGCCAATCTGCCTATTAAAATATCCGTGAAGGCTGTTTTTAGCAAGTGAGTTCTTAAAACCCTTTAGTCCTACTAATAATCAAAATCACTGTAGGTGTGTAGATGTACTGGTATGTATGCATGTAATATGTATATATGTGGGTATGTGTTACTATATACGTGTGTGTTTGAGCCACATCACTTGAAAACATTCAACAGCAAAAACACCAAGAATTGGTAACATATATGACTAGAAGAGAAAATGATCATATTATCATGATGTTGACTTTCCACACAACTTTAAAAGGCTTGGAAGGAAACAACAGTTAGTGGACTTCTTTTTTATGTGCTGTATCCCCTCAGGACATAGGCGATCATGGCTCTCCACAATTTCCTTCCCTTGTAGCACTTAATAAACTTTGTCTTTCTATTATTTCTTCTAAGCCCTTTTCCACTATCCATTTACTCAAACTCATTAAGTATGTTATGCATTGTCTTCCTCTGTTCTATTGCCCTTTCTCTATCCTGTGAATATCAGATTTTCCAAGCCCTCCTTCTTTTTTATTTTTTTTATTAAATAGAATTAAGGTTTTTAGATAATTCTAAATTTCTTTTGAAGATTTTTTACATATTATAGCAACAAGTATAAACTATTTCAGGAGGGATTTTTCATATAATATATTCTGAAGACATATTTAAAAATAAGAATATGTAAAATTTACTCAATATGAGATGAATTTTGACAGTCTGCATTTTACTGAGCCAAGAAGGCCTCTTCTATCAAGATGGTGCTGGATAAGGAATCGTCTCTATTTTGTAATAAATCTGTTAATTATGATATCTACTATTGAAAACTGTTATATTCTGTGCTAATAGGAATATGGAATGGACAAACATGGTGGAGAAATAGTAACTGGTTTATTGTAGAAACCAGTACAAGTAAGGAAGTAATAATTATGTGCACGGTCATTGCAAGTCAGTACAATTGTGTGTGTGCTGCTATCGGAAGGCCATTAGTTCTCGCAGATCCCAGCTCAACTCTGCTGTCTGTTGTCCTAACGGATACTTATAGGTGATTACTACCTATAGTGCTGCCGCTCATGGGGGTGGCAGGTTATTCCATTACATCAAAAACAATACTTAGAAAATAAGAATTGAAGTTTAGCAAAAACATGAGAACATAAAAATTCCAAATAATATGAAAAAATAAGAAAATTTTGTTAGCATATTGTTATAAAATATGGCAAGGGTTGTTGAGGTTGGGGGAGACATCTAACTGATTTCTCTCTCAAGAACTATGGGGTAACAGGCAGAGAAGTGGAAGAAATGGGAGGAGAGGAAAACCCTGTCTCAGAAACCACAGCATGGTGAGTGGCATACAACTTGAGGAACAAAATGTCTAAGAGACCAACTTCTCAAGACACTGAGTCTCACCAACTGCCCACTGTTGATTGCTGGTTTTCTTTTGACTTTTATTGACAAGAGATAGTTGAGAGAAACCTGTATCTGGACAAGTTGCAGAGAGGCTCATATCTGGACATGCCAAGCTGTTCTACTGTTAATGGAGAACACCAGATGTAACTGGTATTGACAGACATGTCCACAAGCAATTCAGGGCCTCTTTTGCATCTGTATTGATGCGTGATTGCTACACATATCAACTTGGTATCTTCTTAGAATTACAAGTTATAAAGTGCCAAATTGAAAAATCATGCCATTTTGAAATCAGCAAAAACTGACACCAAATTTCAAGAGGCCATAAATCCTGAACAAGTTTCTAAGAAAGCTAAAACTTTAGGGATTATAGCTTCTCATAGGTGGATATAGCATACTCAAATTTAATCAAAATCTGAGATGGTGCCCAGGGGAACATTGGTTTAGTTGATATGGAATTACCTATATGTATGTATTTGGACAGCAATCTGTTTTATTGAATATGACAGACAAGGAAAATTTTGTAAGATTTTTACTCAGTTTTTCTAGCGTTCTTACAGTTTTTTGTTTCTTTTTTATGGGGACTAAGTGAGTGTAAAAAATGTCCATAGTGATTATTTTCCCAAATCTCAATAACCATTTTCAAGAGGGCCATTGCTAGTATATTTTTCTGTTTTTGTATTCTAAGCCATATTGTAGAGAAGTAGTAGTAATTCTAAGCTGTTTTTTATAAGAAGAGTAGTTAACACCCTTAACATATTTCAGCTCATTTCAAAGCAAGTTACATTGAGTGTTAGCTTAAGCCACTTTATAAAAAGTACTTCCATTATCTTTAAACATCTTTAACAATTAGATGCTTTTAGGATAACAGTGTTATTTACAAATGAGAGAGATTATAAAATTTTCTTTGTCCATCACATTCACTGAAACTGCTGCAGTATTTCACCTTCTATTCCTTTTTTGACCTGTGACCCTTTTCTAGTTTTGTTCACACTGACACAAATGGGCATCAGAAGATGAAAACATGAAAAGCCTGAAATGACACCCACCAACATGTGAAAATGCAATGTTTGAAAACTATCAAAGTAAACACAGTGCTTACACATAGACACAGTTCTTATCAATAAAAATCTCTTTAGTTGTGTCATATGAAAGACCAAAGTGCTGAGAAGATATTGGACAATTTATGTTCAAGTTCTCCCAGGAAACAGTTTTAGTCATCAACTGTTTTAGTTGTTTTAGTGACAGTGTTTTTTGCTACACTGAACAGTTAGCAACTTAAAAGAAGTGAATAACAAAATTTATTAAAGAAAAGGTGAACGAGACCCAGTTTATAAATGGTAGAAAACGCTTGCAAGTGAAATACAATGTTTTCATTTATGAATGACTTCATTTTATTTTGTGAAATGGTTAAATTATGCAGTTAAATGTTGAATGTGAGATTTGGGTCATTTAACCTCATTATTGTTACTAAAATTAAAAAACCATTTTGGTGGAAATAAATATGTGTGTTTATTTTCTTGATTGATTGTGTTTATTTTCTTGATTGATTGTGTTTATTTTCTTGATTGGTTGTGTTTTGAATGTGATGTTTGTTATGGGTTTTCTTTCTTGATTTATGATTTTTTAATTTCATTTTTTGTTTTGTTTCTTGTGATTGCTTACTTTGGGGTAATTTTTGAATTTATATATTTGTGATGTTTTTTTTTTTCTAATTTGATATTTATGTTTTGTCTTTTGCATTTTTTTTATTTCGTGCTTGTTTTGCTTTTTATGATTGCTTATTTTTTACTTTATGTTTTGTCTTTATTTTTTAAATTTAGTTTTTATTGTTTTGTTTTCTTGTTAGGTTTATTTTTTAATTTGATTTTTATTTTATTTGGATTTGGGTTGCAATTCTCTGCAGTGTGTGTTTCTGTGTGTTCTTCCTATTTTTTTCAGATATAATTGATTAAATTTCATTTTTTAAATTGTTTGATTTTAAACATTGTGAAATTTTGAATAATTCCTTCAGTTACCTGTTGAATTTTAAAAGCAAAAACTTGTCTGAAATTTTAAAAAGTTTATCATTTGTTTGGTTTTTTTTTCACTCTAACAACTGCTGGTCTTTCTTTTTGTCACAGGTTCATAATAAGTCCCGAGAATGACATCAACTTTGGCTTTTTAATGTTATCTGCCAAGAAAAATAGGACAATTACAATAGAGAACAGGGGTGAATTTGAATTTAAATATAGCCTTGCCAAAATGGTAAGAGATAAAGATTTATCCAGTAAAATAAAAAGAGTGTAAGTATTTTTTTATTTATTGAATTTAATTGGAAACTGTCATCAACAGAGTTTTCTTGACTTTTTGCAGTGAGAAAAAAAAGAAGCTAATATTTTAATATTGTCTTTAAACCCAATAGTTTCAAAATGCATCACTTCAGCCACAGCAAATTTGATGCTAATACACATTTTATCATTCTAAAACTCAAGAACTGCTGCCATATCTGGGCTGGAGCTGCACAATTCTAACTTTCCAGCATTAAAAGAGTTCAAAATCATTTAAATGGTTTTGTGGGGGAAGACATACTTTCTGTCCTGTAGCCTTTTTTCCCACAGCTATAAAATTGTAAGCCTATTGCTATTCTAGCAAATATTCCACCAGTTCAGACCTTTATGTGCTGCTTCAATAGAGTCAAATCAGCCTCATTTCCTCCGTATTCCGAATGTAAGGAGAGAGTTTTTTTTCCAAAGAATTGCTACTTTGTCAAGCAGATTCCCACACAGATTCTTGCCTGAACACTGTAATCTTAACCATCTTTGAGTCAAAGATCAGTCGTTACCTCTTTCTTTATCTTCACAATCTTTGCTTCTTACCACCTCCTCTTTCATTCATATCACACACCTTGTTCATCATAACCATTTTAATATTAGCCCTTAACCTTGAGTGGTTCTCATGCTGTGTATTGGGTAAACTATAGTATAAAAAATAGTACAACAATTTATTTTCTGTCTGAATTTCTGGGGTGAGGAGTTATCATTATTTACACAGTTTACATTTGATATCTACCTGATGAAGGCTGAAATGTTGTGATTGCAACAACAAAGACAAGGACAATAGTCGTAATGTAAATAGTGTAAATAATAATTTATCTATTCACACTTTATATAATCATTTATATTGTCATCATCTCCATTGATCAATAGAAAGGCTTTGTGCTTTTTTTTTAATTTGCATCTACCTGAAATTGAATGTTGCATTTTATCTTGTAAATTCTTAGAATTCTGTAATTGGGATTGTGCAATAAAATTGGCTTTCAATTGGAATGCTCTTTAACCCTTTGAACCCATAACCCTAATATTTTGGGCACAGGGAAATCAGGCACTAGTCATAATAACTTAATATGAGCAAATATTCACAACCTTTCCTGCAATGGAGTGATGCAGGTAGCGCTTTCTTTTAATGGAACATTTCTATACCCAGGAATGTAATTTGAATGTGTTTTGTGATCAGATTTTTGTTAATTTTTCAATGGATAAGACTGACAAAAACACTAATTGCAGAAAGAATAGTGGATTTAAACAAATAGTGTTGCATGTATATTTGGGGACTAAAGGTTCAAAAGTTTAATAAGGCTCCCTATTCTTGAGTTGTATTATCCCTTTAAAATTATCATATAAAAAAGGCTTTAAATTTCTGGGAAAATCAACGAGTATTTTCATTTGTTTTAAAAATCATCACAGTCAATATCTGGTTAAAATTAATTAGATTTCATGTTTTCTCATTTTTAAAACTTTGTTAGCTATCCAATGTATTAGTGGGTGGGGCGTCATATACACTGTATGCTAAGTAAATGCTGTAGTGCCCACCACAGATGGTAAATTAATGAGGGATATTAAGTGCATTCAATAAAATAATCATGGGTGATGAAGGGAATCTAAATTTTCAAGAATAACACAAATGCCTGCCCAGAAAACACAACTGAAGAAGTTCAGATGTGCACACAAAAATCATGCAGCGGTTAGCATGCAAATAAGGTCTGTAGTGGCGGGAATGCATAAAATTTGCAAAGGTTTATTGTAAAAAACCAGTACAATAACAATTAAAGGTAACAGTTATTGCACAAAGTCATTGCAAGTCAATCCAGCAGTGAGTGTTACTATTTGAAGGTCGGTAGTTCTTGTGTAAGTCTGAGTCGTACTCAACATATCCCAGCTAGTAATATTTACCAACCGCTCCACAGGGTAGAATGTGGCACAAGGCCGAATTTAATGTGGGATAATCCGAGTCTGTAGGCTTGGCCAAAAATTCCCTGCAGACCCCGTATAAAACAGGGTTGGTAGCTGTTTCCTGAGACAATACTCTGTCCTTTGACATAGTCTCGTCTGGGGATCCTCTCTGCCTCCAGGCAGAGAATTTGACCAGCACAGCTGGAACAGATCTCAGCTAGTATATTTACTAACCTTCCCACATGATCAGATGTGGTACAAGGCTGGGTATAATGTGGGGCATCCAAGTCTGTAGGCTCAGCCAAAAATTCCTGTAGACCCCATATAAAACAGGGTTGGGTAGCTGTTTCCCAAGACGAGACTCTGCCCTTCAGCACAGCCTTGTCTGGGGTTCCTCTCTGCCTCCAGGCAGAGAGTTTGACCAGCACAGCTGGAACAGGTCCCAGCTAGTATATTTAGCTACCCCCCCCCCCACCATGAGGATTGCATGTGGCACAAGGCCGATTTAGCGCAGGTTCTCTGAGCCTGTAGGCTCGACCAAAAATATAAATATAAACGGGTTCAAGGACAGTCTACCTCCCTGAATGAGACTCTGCCCTTTGGCAGAGCCTCCAGATTCCTCTCTGTCCAAAGGCAGAGAGTTCGAGTGTCTAGCTGGAACAGGTTGCAGTTAGTCTCTATAGTTTGTTGACTTACAGATATATATAGGCAATTACTATTTATAGTGTAGTCACTCATGGGGGTGACAGGTTATTCCATTACATCAGATTATAAAAAAAATAGTTAAATAAATATAAAATATAAAAGCTCTCATCATGCACTGGAACAGACAATTTTGTCACTAATTGAAACAGAAATAAAATTTCCTCACTCTTCATCTTCAACTGCCAAATGAAGTAGATCTCCAGGGATAGCCTTCCAATATCACATGTTGTTAGCAAACAAATAAGCATAAACTTTTAATCTCTGTATATGTATATGTCTGAAATATAACATTTTATCTGAAATGTATGCTAAAGCCTTTTATCAGTTTTGTTTACATTTATTGTGTTGTATCTTGTGTATGAATTCTTTGTCATTTTTTTATTTCCACTGTGAGGCTGATAATGACTTTTTAATCCCTAAAAGCTAAAAAAACTACATACATATATAAAAAAAGAAGTACATTCATGCAAGGCTAACATATGATCAGAACAATCACACAATACATGTCCAAAGGGTAATCAAATTCAGACTTTCTTCAAAAATAATGTTTTTATGAAAATATACATACATACGTTTAGACACACATACACACACACACATATATAAAAACAGCATATCTTCATTCAAATGTTTTCATTGAATAATATAGACATATTATGTCTATTTATTTTATACTGATCCTTTCCTGTTCTCTAATCAGTTTCTTGATGTTACGATGAATTTCATTAAGGAATATTTTTTTTTAATAAGCAATTTGCCCCAAGCAAGGTAGGAGTGCCACTAGCATGCAAGGGGTTACAGAGAGTGAGAATAAGAGTAAAGAGGAGTGTTTGGGAAAAAGATGAAGAGAAGGACAGGGATCAAGGTCAAGGCATCGTAAGATGTCAACTGACATTACATTTGAATATTTGAAGATTATAGCTATCAGGGAAGTAAGTGATAGGAAGGGAGTTCCATTGATGGGAGGTGCGAGATAAGGATGCCATAGTTTTTTCCTATTCAAGTACTTTCAGTTTTCTACAAGATTATGATGAATATCTTAAGATCAAAAAACTGATTAGAGAACAAGAAAAGATCAGTATAAAATAAATAAACATTATTCAATGTTAATTACTCAATGAAATATGTATTATAGAAAGGCCACTTCTTTTCAGGATCCTCTTTGCAGAATGAATAGATTGTTTTTCTTGCTGAAATTGTCTGCTCTTTGTGATGTGGAAAAAGATTAATTATCTGGTTGAATCAAATCTGCCTTCTTTGAAATGAGGAAGATATATTTTCTTATGGAATCAGGCCTGTCATCTTTCATCTTCCCATCAGTCTAAGTGCTGCAACCCATTCAAAAGCATTCTCTTGTTTCACATCAAAACCATCCATAACAGCTAATGTCTCCTCATACAAAATTCAGAGCAAAAGACAAACAATATTCAGTCATTCTACTTAAATATACAGTGTTGCTCAGTTCTTTGTGGACATTTGCATGAATTTAGTAAAAGACATAGAAGTCATGAAAGAAGAGCTTTATTTGTGATGAAATTGGCAGAAATAATGTTGAGACTAAACCACACAAGAACACAAGCTATTTGGCGATTAACAGACAATGCCAGACACCAAATTCAACTTAAAATTAATTCTCAAGTTTGATGTATCAGCATCTGGTCTTCCAGTGGTTGAATGGATAGAGAAGCTGGAACTCATTTGCAGGCTATGTGGAGATTTATGCATGGAGCATTTGCAGTTTACCAACAGTTGGATAGCAAAGCAAAATCTCATGTTGACTGGACAAAGACTGCCTTAATTACAGCGTTTGCTATGGATTCATTCATGGCATATAAGCAATTCACTGAGCAGGACCTGCGGTATGGTGAATCCATAGATGTATACCTGGCTGAATTGAAGAAAGTTGTTTTCTTGTTGGGCAGGATGAGTGACTGTATGCTGGTTTTTACATTTGTGCATGGGTTGCCAGTTGATGTAAGGCGGACCCTCCGTGCATCGTTTAGCATGGGCACACTCTCTGTTGACCAGCTGCTTGCCCAAACCAGGGCGATTATGAAAGACAAGGAGATGGAGAAAGTTGTGGTGGCACTGGCAGCCTGAACAATGCAAAGAATGGAAGTTGATGTCAGAAAATGCTTTTTATGCAATAGTATTAGCCACATGGGAAAAGATTGTTGGAGCTGAGAAAATGATAGGGGACAAGGGTGAGGACAACACAATCTTATGCGCAGTTACCATAGCACACCATGGACCATATGTCTCAAAACTGTCTGGGAAACCGTGAGAAGAGATATGTCAGTGCCAGTATCTTCTCCAGCCCAGCACTACCTGTGATTGGGGTCCAGGTTGATGGCAGAACCATCACCATACTGGTCAATACTGGTTGTTCACTGTCTATAGCCAGCATAGATATGCCAGTCATAGACAAAAGGGCTTGTATGCGTAATAACTATAGACAGAGATTGTGGGATTGGAGTTGTTGCTCTCTGGTTGCTCTCTGAAGTCCTATCAAGGTCAATGTACTGGTAGCTTGAGAGAAGCCACTTGGTTTCAACCTCCTGATTGAATGCAATCAAAGAACCAGGTGGAGTAGGAATCACTCCTTTGGGTGCAAAAAACCATCCCTGTGTGTGGCTCTCACCATAGAAGAACCAGAATTTTCTATCAGAAAAAGAAAGCATGGACAGCATCATGGAAGTGGGCCAAAAATCAGGCACCAACGAGCCTATGAAACAAGATAGCAGAGTATCCTGTGTCCAAGCTAGTGTGTAAGGAGTATAACCAGGAGTTAAAAACATGGTTGGATAACGGCTGACACATACCATATTCTGAGGAGGAGCTTTGGCCTCCCAAGGGTCTCTTTCCACTGATGGCCATTATCCAAGAAAGCAAGAAAAAGGTACGCCATGTAAAGAATTACAGAGAGTTAAACAAGTATGTAGACATGTTCACAGTAAGTACAGATGTCTGTGTGGACACTCTAAGGGAATGGGACAATGCAAGCAGAATGTGTCACTGCTGGACCTTAGGAGAGTGTACATATAGGTCCTGCACTGATTGATGGCATACTGTGTCATGTTAAAGACTTCTGACTGGCATGTGATTCAATGATGACTCATCCATGAGCAATGGGGAGTTGGAAGTAGATTTCCAGATGTTCGATGTGCCTCCTGATGTGGTGGAGACAGTGATACCAATGAGGATGAAGTATGTCCTTCGTATGGTGGCAACAATGAAGTTGGAGTACCTCCTCTGCAAAGGAGCACCAGAAGAAAATGCTTGCCCCTTGCCTGTTGGTGTTGTGATCAAGAGATCCTTGGGGAGTGTTACAGAGAATCAGATGAACCTGATAAGAGACTCCAACTTAGTCCCATGTGGTACTGCAAGTACCAGGAGTTATGTCCTCTTCCACAATGACCACCTACTTACAGTAGGTGGCACTGACTGTTTCCATATGAATGATACCAAGCAGGCATTAGCCAAAAATCAGCATTGGTCTGAGACTGGGAGAGCTATATAACACCAGTTTTTTTGTCAGTTGAGATAGCACTCTCAATGTGTGGATGTGCAAAAACCAGACAAGATGAATAGACATATCTATCTCAATCCATTTCAATCTTTTCATATCTATTTCTGTCTATTTCAGTCTCTTCATATACACTTGGTCCATTTCAATCTTTTTATATCTATCTATCTCATTCCATTTCAATTGTTTCATATTTATTTTTCTATCTATCTATCTATATCTATCTATCTATCTATCTATCTATCTATCTATCTATCTATCTATCTCATTCCATTTCAACTGTTTCATATTTATTTTTCTATCTATCTATCTATCTATCTATCTATCTATCTATCTATCTCAGTCCATTTCAGTCTTTTCTTCTTGCTGGGTTTCCCATATCATTATGCACTATAAATGCACTTTCAATCTCTTCATTATTTGGGTTAAGAATTTTATTCTTTAATCCACTGTGTAATGCTGACACTTCCATGCAAAAACTAATGTATGTAAGTGTACTCAAATTTTATTCTTAACTGCCTCATATGATTAATAATTACGATGATACATTCATCATTACAATTGGGTCCCAAAAACAAAAATTACTTATGATTCAATCTGATAGATAGATAGATAGATAGGAACAGACTGAGATAGATAGATAGATAGATAGATAGATAGATAGATAGATAGATAGATAGATAGATGACCTATTTTTCATCACCTGTTATGATACTTTTAAGTAATGGTCAGTTATGACCAGTTCCCAGTACCACTCCAGTATGTACCTGCCACCACCTGCTATTCTCTACCTTGCAAGAGCCAGATCAAGCTGAAATGTGAGTACTGTTGCCATATATGGGCATTAACTGCCCAGTTTTCACTTTCCATTATCACTAGAAATCAAAACCATCTCTCTGTTGTTGTGGATGATGTATATTATTTTCCACACTATAACCCTTTTCTCACAGTCAAACTGTTGTCAGCCCCTTGCTGCTGTATTGTTATTTCCATGGAAAGTGTTTGAACAAACAGCACTTGTTAGTTTCACCAGTTCTAACCATCATGGTTAACACATGCGCATTGAAACGAGCCACCCTCATTTCTTTTGTATTCCATGAGTGAGATGTTAGTTCCACATAAACAGCTTCTCACAAACCACTGCTTTGTGGAACCAACTCCCAAGAAGATGCTTCCCTGATTGCTACAACCTTAACCAGTTCATGTGTAGGCTTAACCATTATATTCCACATATATCCCTATAAACTGTGCCCCTTACTCTGTAACCCTCTACCTCAAGTGGCTCTTAGGACTTGTACAGAGTGAACATCATTGTCCAAAAAATCATGATACATTTGTCATTACAATTGCTTCCTTAAAACAGAAATTGTTTATGATTTAATGCAGTGTTTCTCAAACAGTGTGGTGCGTCGGAAGAGGATAGCAGGTGAGACAGAATGATTGAAAGACAAAGATTTTGAAGCAGTTTCAAAAAATTCATATGCCAAAAATAAATATAATTTCAAAATTTTAAAGGACATTATGGATTAATTGTTATTGTATGCATGAGTCCCAGTATAAATAGTTATAAATAATTATTGACCGATTTTATCATAGGGATATTTTTGCATTATATCATGTATTAAGAATATAGTAACTAAGCTCTGCAAATTGGAGGAGAGAGTCATCAATGATAATTTTCTGAGTTTGAATCTACGTTTATCTCCCTTTGAACCTCTCACCATTTTTTTTTTATTTTTAAATGTACTTATCACATAAAATTTGGTTATGTTTGAGCAAAATTTAATTCTGCAAATGCAGCCTAGAGAAATATTTTGGGAACTACTGGTTTAATCTAACAGATCTAAATGCCAATAGCTAAATATTTTTCTGAAGACAGAATTTACTGTGAAAATCTCTATAAGTAAATATCAATTCTGATAATTTTTTTATGCCCCAAATCAAAATAATTTCAGATTTCTATAAAATTGCAGATATCCTATTTTTTTAAAGAGATATATGCAGCAATGCCTGTAACTTCAAAATTGGTAGAGTAGCTTCATTTTAGTTGTCAAAACGTTTTTTTTTTTTTTTTTAAGTATAACATACAATTCTTATGCCTATTATCTTTCTATAAAATATAACACTTTTTATTTTTTCTCACAGACCTGAACCAGTGACTGGGGTTCGAATGATGATTGGCATGTTCTCCATCTTTCCAGCTTCTGGAAATGTCATGCCTGGAGCTCAGCAGGTCATCCATGTGGAATGCTCAGCTGATAATATCAGTATCAGTGATGAGGTAATGTTTCTTTACATTTCTGTTTGAATTTTCAGGATGAGGAGTTATTGCTTACATTTGGAATAATAGCCTCATGTTTGTTGTTATTATCACAATCTTTGTTGTTGTTGTTATCAGAACATTTTGTCATTCTAAGATGGGGAGTTGCAATTTTTTAATTTTGAAATATTTCTATTTTAGATTAGTAGATTTTATATTAGAAGATCGATATGGATTTTCAATGTATTTCATAATTTTGATCATCCAAACTGCATTAACATGAATAAATATTGGCAATATTCACATTTGGATTATTGCCCTCGTTGTTGTTGATGTTATCACTACATTTAGGTCATTATAAATTGATCTCAGTAACCTACAGGGAATTCCAAACTGAATCTAAGTCTAGTTCTCATTTTCAATCATTTCTTGCCCGGTTTTCCACTGAGTTGAAATACTCATTACCTTTCCCAGAGATTGAACTCAAAATTACAATGTAACCAAATTCATGAACCCACACTTTAATCCACTCGGCAATGAGACAATTCTTCATAGAGAAGCTGGAGCCTTAAACCTAACCTGCCTATTGATGAGTGCTGCTGCTTATCATGCTTGACTGCACTCACTGAAACTATTGTATCTTTTGTTCCAGTTGCTGCTGCTGTTTTTGTTTGTCATACTTCATTAGAAGCTCTCATATTGTCTTTATTTCTATGCTAGGCAGAAATGAACAAATATCTCTTCTTAAAAAAAATACTTAAAGATGTTTATGAAACATTGAATATGAAACTTTATTTTTCAGGAGATATGCATCGACATATCAGACCGGGATCCCAAACTGTTCCCACATGGCATTCCTTACCGAATTCAAGCAGAAAGCTGTATTCCAGCCATTGATATGGATGATATTGGTTCTATCTTCGAAGAACATCGAATCTGCAAGAGCCTTTCTCTTTGGCAACATTACAATAAAGTAATTAGCTATATTTTTTCCAGCTTTATTGAAACATTTTTATGCACTGCAAAATATAGATTTTACTAGAGACATTGTCGAAAACCTTCAAAACTGCTCCATCTAAGTCAAGGATGGTAATAAAGTAAAGTAGTTATGCTAAATATTTGAAAAGAATTTACATTGGTCTTATATTAAATTCCAAGAAAGTGATTTCATTTTTTCGATCATGTGACCTTTTGTTTTCTGTTTGCAGCTGGAAAGTGGAGGCGTCTATGGGGAGATGGAGAAGAAGTTCATGTTCAATAATGTACTTGTTGGTAAAAAGTCCAAAGCTCGCTTCAAGATCATCAACAACACAAAGGTTCACCTTATTTGACTCCCTTAATTCAGAGCCCGAGAAAAATTCCTTTAAAAGTCACATTTCAAGGACATAGCTTGACATGTTGAGATTTTTTGAATTTTGATCTGAAATGTTCATTGTATAATATTCCACTTAAATTATTAATATTCTTAATTGAATTAAGTGCATGAACGAAAAAGAAGATTATGTTGAAAAATAAGTGTTTCTTGTGTAAATCAAGTGCTTTTTTTCAATATCAGACTGTTGACATTGATATATCTGCAAATGTAAAAATTTTCAGATAGAGCATATGTGCAAAAAGAAAATGAAAGAAAAATTTAACTGATGCATTTTATCCTCTGAGGGACTTTATTCAGGCCAATGTAGGGATTTTATTTTGTGATAAGTATTTATATACAAGATAAAAAATGTTATTTGTTTTTCAAAGATTTTGGTACAGCGGTGACCATTTTCTGTCAACCTGACGGATATTCTTGAGTGCCCTCATACCAAAAATTTTGAAAACCAATAAAGTTTTGCTCTTATATATAAATACTTGTCGCCGCAAAAGAGGATGAAACGCATCAGCTAAGATAAGTTTTCCTTTAGTCTTTTTTCATATCTACATATATAAGTGTGGCCATACATGAAGTGATCTATACAGTGTGGTACCTCAGTTATCAGCCATAATCTGTTCTAGAAAGTCATCCAAAAACTGAAAGGCACAAAACCCAAGTTTGTTATTCCCTCTAAGAAATAATATAAACCCTTCCACACACCTGAAAATCTTAACAACAGAATACGTTTTATACAGAATGACTTCAGTTTTGAGTGCAGAAAACAATAAAAAATAAATATAAATGACAAATAAATAGAATAAATGAATGTTTAACTTCCTTTTACGTTTATTGAAGATTCTTGTTGGTGTATGTAAGATGGGGAGGAGGAGGCGGGTAGGGAGTAGAGATGTTATTGTTTGGATGAGGAATAACCCTCCCCATCCCCATAAAGCATTGGGTAAGTCTTTTCCTGGGTTAATTTCCTTCTCTGTTTCTTTGGGCTTGGGGAAGTCACACAGCAAAAAGGCAACAGGAATGTGGAGATTTCCTTGTTTGATAACCAAGGAGATGTACAATTTCTGAGACATTTTTGCCAAAAAAAGTGAACACTAAGCAAATCATACAGTAACAGAGATGCTTGATAATCGAGGTTTCACTATAAATGCAGTTAATAAAATTCTGTTTGAAAATAAGATATTTATAAAAAAATAGTTTTTAAAAGTTCTCAAAATTATTACTAGTTCTTTGATAGGAGACAGATTTTGATTTGTATATTATGTATAATGCCACTTCAATACATGGGTGGACGTGGTTCTCCACAGCTTCCTGTCATTTACTGCTTTGACTAATATCTCTCTTTAACTTTGTGGTTCTTATTACTCTTTCTATTTGCACAAATTTGTAAAGTCAATTACTTTTTACATTTCCTCTGCTTCTATTGCCTTCAATGTGCCATGTGTGTATTAAATTCCCCAAGCCTTCTTTCCTTTCTCATGATATGTCTTCAAAATTTGAATTGTCTCTGATTTTTAGCAAATGTCATCAGGGCTTAACAATTACACAGATCCTCACAATTCTTTCTTTCCTCTTCTCATGATTATGAACTGCTTGTGTGGGAGATCATCAGGTTGACATCCCGTATCTTCACATGTTTGCAGGTTGCATGTTTTGAATGATTGACCAGCACTAAGGTGTCCATGTTTTTGGTCATGACAACAAGATGTCATGCATATCTTGTCCTCTCCCTAATGACCACTGGTAGATCATCAGGTTGGCATCCTTTTTCTTCACATATTTGCAGATTTTGAATGATCAACCAGTGTTAGGGAGTCCATGTTTTGGTCCCACAATGGAATGTCACTGATAAGCTTTATTCTTAGTAATCCAGGAATGACTCACAGATCTTGTTCTGTCCTATTTTCTGTACATGTTTATTTTGTATATTTTAATTTAATTATTGCAAAATATGAAGATTGTGAGGCAATCACCGATTCTGTACCTGGCTAATATCTTTCATGATCATCAGGGTCTCTTGCCGATTCCACAGATCCTCATGATTCTTTCTTTCTTGTCTTCATAATTATTGACCACACCTGGTAGATCTTCATGTTGGCATTCTATGTCTTCACATATCTGCTTGAATTTTCTAACATTATCGAATGCTTTTTCAAAAAATTTAACTACATTCGTATTTGTTTTATATTCATGGAAAGACTGGTGGTTTAAATTATTTTTATTCTACTCATCTATTATATTTGCAGGTCCCATGTGATGTAATAATGAACCTGAGAAGTCAAACAGCTCGTGGAAGTGGGAAAACCCAACACCAATTGGAAGCATTTGAAATTGAACCAGTGAAAGCACAGATATTAAACCATGGCCATATATTTGTCACCGTAACGTTTGCCCCATTTACCATGCAGGTAGGTGCTGTCATAATCTTGGCATCAGCAACAGTAATTGTTTCTTGGAGTTTTGATGATTTTTATCAGGGTCACAAATTTTTTTTCAGAACAGGAATTAAATAAATGCCATGAATAAAATAAAAAAATATTTTAACAAAGTAGATATGTGATTGGCTTGGTAGAACATATATATGAGGATGTTTAGGGTTACATTTTGCGTATCATGGAAAGAGCAGAAAACAAGGAGCTTTGTGGAAAACAGCAAAGGATGATGCAATAACTACAGATTACAAGACTATGATTCATTAGGTACATTTAGAGAGAGAAAGAAGATTTGTTAAATAAAGTACTCCTGTGGGAGTCTAAGCTGTATAAGTTGTAAGAATTCTGAATCCTTGTCACAAGTTATAAATTGCCTGAGATTGAATCCCTTGTCGCCATTGTTATAATGCACTTGATAGCAGTTATAATATAAGTAATGTTTCGGCTACTTTTCTGTGACACCTGTAGTAATTATTCTGATGAAGACTGACTCTAAACAGCTTCTTCTACTACCTCTGACCTGGAGCTTTTTATTGATAGTTATGGACTAGTTCATACAGTCATCGGGGATGTACTATAAAATTATGCCACAATAACATAAAACATTTTTGTTCAAAATATAAAAATTTTACTTTCCTACCAAATCTGAATACTTGTGCCAGACACAAAACTCAAGCCACAAGGGGCACAAACTTTTAAAATTGAGACAACCAGTGCATAAAATTTCAAAAGGAAAACATATTTATTTCCAGTTTATACAATTATGAAAAAAGATAAAATACAGGTGTTGCACAAAATTTTCCTTCTGTACACCTCAAAGGCAGGATAACAATTTAACCAAAAAATGGATTACCCACAGAAACAAGAAAAAAATATGTCACAATTAGTTTGATAAGAAACAGATTCATGTACAAAACATTAATCCCTTTAAAAAGAGAAAAAATGGCAAAAACCTGAAGAAAGGAATACAAAAAATGGCACACGGCAGAAATTTTTCAAATAACACCCACCTCCATTCTTAACAGTTTACACAAACAGGACATCTCAGCTTGAAGGAGTTTTTTTTTTTTGTGTTTTCAACCAGTTTTCTCCAGGGCTCTTTGAATATTGCCACACAATTCACTTGTATCTTCAGTGTGAAGAATTCTCCAGTAGGCTCATAAGGAATTTAAGTTTTGGAGTAGAAATCTGCTTCGAATCTGTCAGCTCTGATTTATGACTTCTGGCTGGACCGTCCTTTGAAATGATGGTGCTAATAGTCTCTCTCCGTTCTCATGAACTGCACATTCTTTTTCTTCTGTCTGTTCTTCTTTTCATCCACTGATAGCAGTCCTTTTTATTGAAAAAGTGACCAACCAATATTTCACAAGGGCCAGAAAACTTGTTTCTCATTGGCCAATATATATAGAAAAAACCTCTCCAAGCATTCAAGAAAAATTAATCTGAAACACATCAAACAATTTTGGCAGCGTCACTGCTTGAGCCGAAAAGGCCATAAAATTTTCACAAATTTTAACACACAAGCAATCTGGCCTTCAGAAGAATACACTTTTCTCAAAATGTGTATAAAAAAATCAATCAATTATACATAGATCTTTAACATTTTTTTACAAATAATAAAAATAAAATTTTTATAGTATTATTTACTCCACAGCAGAAGGAGATTGCCTGAAATATGTGTGGATCATAGTTAAGAAACGATAGTGTTTTGAGGAGTGAAGAACTAATGCTCCATAGTCCCTTGGTGAGAAGTAAGTTCCACTCAAGTAGCTTATTCCCATGAACCACAGTCCTGTGGAACTGACTCCCAACTGGATGTTTCCCTAATCACTGCAATCTTAATCTGTTCAAGGCTAGGGTTAACCATTATCTTCAACTCCTATATGCATAAATGGCCTCCTCACATTACCCTCTAACTTGAGTGGGCCCAGGGCATTGTAAATGGAGGACCTTACTGCAAAAAAGAAAAAGAGATCATGGGCAAGAGAGAGGGAGAGAGAGAGAAATGAAAGAAATGAGTCAATAGTGTTCGAGTTCAGTCAAAAGAAGAAAATGACATTTATTTATTATAATTTATTATAAGTGTATCATCAATTTAGATCAACATGTTAACTGTGATAAGTTAGTGATATTTAAGTCAGAAGTTGGTAGGCATGAGTGAGTTGATGAGAATTACATCAGAGGATGGATGAGTTGGTAGAGATATTGATGTTAATTCAAGTGTGTATGTGTTTATATAGTTGTGAGTTGTTTCCAGAAAAAACTAGGTACTTTCTCTCTCTGTTTTAACACTTTTATAGAAATTCAATTCGATCCCATACAAGGCTAGATGTAAAGAAACTCGTTAATATTTTTCTTCTCACAAAGTTCTAATTAGTTAGACATGTAATGAACTCGGATTCTCATGAAATAATAAAAGTATTTTTATTATATCCCAGGTTGTTGGGATAAACAAAAAGAATGAAAATCAAAGACACATAATAAAATAACTTTTATTCATTTACTGTATGAGAACAGCAAGGATTAGTTTGGATTTAAATATGTGTGACAGCTCAACACCTTGTTGAATTCAGAAATGCCATATTGTCCCTAGCAGTCAAGAGAAGTGATGATGTATATTGAGTTATTGCCCTTTATAGGGGAAGTAATTAGGCTCCCCTAACAATTTTGGTGTCTGCCTTTTTCCCAACCCTACCAAGTGAGATATTTTGCTTCACAATTCTTTTGCCTTCTGTTCTTCAGTCGATGCCAATTTATATGCATTTAATATACACCACCAACTCCAAATCCAGGGCCTTCTCACTACTATTGGAGGAACCCTTTTCTGATTGTATCGTCAAATATTCAGTGTTTTGTAAAGACATTCCCATGTCATATTTTGTTCCGGAAGTTACATGCCTGCATGCTGTGGTTTTTGAGACAGTGACTGCCCTTGTCATTATTCATTTCTTTTTTATTTTTATTTCTTCCTGTCTCTCTCGTTTCTCTGCCTGTTCCCCCTTATTTGTTAAGAGAACAATTTGTTACCCGTTACGTGTTTCTCAACCTGAACATCTTATTTTGACTTATTTTCTTATGCTACTAATTAGTAAGAAGAGTGATTTTATACTTTATAGATTTTATGAATTAAATTAAGATGATATATTATTACATATCAACAATTTTTCAAGTAAATATTATCATCTTAAATTGGTTCTATACTTATGTGCCCAAAGTCATAGGATGCTGCTTCATATAGAAACTCCTAAAAAATTTTACTATTTCAAGAATAAATGTAAATAAAGTTGATACCTTTCATATTAGATCCATTGAATGGAAAATATATTCAAATCAGAATTCTAATTATGAATCACCACAAGCAAAATATGTAATTTTTTACTGTATTCAATAAGTGAAAACTTTAAAAATTGTAAATGATGACTAAAAGGCTAATTAATGAATGAAGTCTTATACTATTTGTTAGGCTATATTTAATAAAAAACAAAAAATAAAAATGTATATAACACCATAATACTGCTGGGTACAAATTATAAGTCAAAATGTTTTAAATTTATGTTGCTTATTGAAAATCATACTCGGATTATGGAACTCTATAACATATTACATGATAATATAGGTAAATTGTTCAGTATAATTTCCCTTTAAAGCAAATGAAGGTTCATATTTGATGGCACAATGATTTAGGAATATGCTTGTGCTATGTATTTTGTCCATGTAAAATTTGTAAAGCTTCAGTAAATTATAAATTTTATAAGGCTGTGCAATAAGGCCTTCACTGATGACCAGAATGAAATTCCAATGCTATGATTTTCAACCTAAACTTAATATTCAGATTAGTTTTCTCAAAAAATGATAAGGATTTGGAAAAAAATATTTTGTGTCATTATTTATCATGTCAAACCCCAACTTTTAAATTGAGTGCAATACAACGATTTGGAAATGAACCTGCCCTACCATGCCACATGTTGCCACTATCCCAATCTCCAATTAGTGATGTCAGAAGCCCAGGGGAGACACTGTGTCTGGTATTGTGGCATTAAAAGGAAGACTCTGATGTGTCTTCTGCTGAATTTTTTTCTCTTAACCTGTCTGCATTCTTTTCTGTCAGCCATAATTAATAATTATAATTAATCTTAGTAATAATTAGCATTTTCAAATAATTATAATTTAAATTCTAAAAATAGAAACTAACTTGTTTATATTTCTGAAATGAGGTATTATGTACATTATTTACATTATTTGGACTATTGTTCTCATCTTTGTCGCCATATTTATCAGCGTTAGATCCAGTGACAGAAGAGTGTGAGTTCAATACCCGGTTAAGGCAGTGGAGAACTTTCAAAGGGAAATTAGCAGGAGATAACTGATAACTGACATCCATCAAACATGGCACGTGGAACTAGAACAGTCTACCCCAGTGAGTGAAATAAAGGCTTCAGTTCGAATTTCCAACCACCTGAAGAAGGCCAGAGCGTACAACAGCCGAAACGTTGTGATAAATATGGCGACAAAGATAAGGACAATAGTCCAAATAATGTAAATAATGTAAGAAACTGACTTGATAATCAAGCAGAAGATATTGATTATAAAAATACCTCCTTTATAACTTAGGAAGTTATTTAATACAAGGTACTAGTAAATATGATTTAAAAAATATCTTTACAGGTTTACTTCTAAAATTCCTATCTGATTTGTTATTTCATAAATAACAATGGGTTTTCTATTTCAGATGTACACTACAACTTTTGAAGCTGTCATAGATTCAAGCAACTTACCATTTAAGATTGACGGCTTGACATTTGATATATCAGGGGAGGGCACTCTTCCCAGGATCTCTGTAACTCAGCCAAACATACGGAACAGACAAGGCCAACCAGTGTTAATCTTTAAACAGAATTTAGTTGGACATGCACAGGTTTTAACATTAGCTCTGACCAATGATGGTACTCTGCCTTGTAAGGTAAAATTTTTAAATCTATTAATAACTACCACAAATATATATATATATATATATATATATATATATATACACCACAAAACTGGTATCCCTGTGTGCCCCATCATTTTAGGAATAAGCAGTGCCCTCAACAAAATAGCTAGAGCTATAGCAAAAATATTAGCCCCTCTCCTTGGAACAATAAATCCATCACATATAAAAATTCAGGCAACCTTGTTGAAAAACAAAAGGAAACAAATATGACTGACAAACTCATGACAAGTCTAGATATAAAATCACTTGACACTAATAACCCAGTTGAAAAATGCTTAAATCTCTTAAAAAAGCATCTAAGAAAATCAAAGATAAACCTTTCCCTACCAAAAGCTAAAATAATAAAAATCTGTCGTTTCATTACCAATCAATGTTAATTCACTTTAAATAAGAATTTTTACAAACAAAAATTGGGATTACCAATGATAATGCCTCTCAGTGGAGTAAAGGCATATATCTTCTTCGAATTTCTTGAATTCTTTCTAAAATATTTTACTAAAGAATCAATTTACTTCTGATTTATTGATGATTCCCTATTAATATATCCCCATGATACTAACTTACCGGATCTTGTAGATAAACTGAACAAAGTTGAATATACAATAGAATTCACATATGAAATAGAAAAAAAAGCAATACTTTACCTTTCTTAGACATCATGTTACACCAAGATGACAGCAACCTAAAACTTAGTGTCCACTGAAAATCAACCAATAAAAATGACTTAATAAACTTCTATTTCCATCATAAAAACACAATAAAATCTGTTGCGATCATTGTATTCTATTTAAAAGAACTGAGAATTTGCAGCCCTCAACACACATGCACACACATGTACAGAGACTGTAAAAAAATCTGAAATTTCAAAATTAATGTATGTAAATAAGTATTTATAAAATAATAAAATCAACATTCTGTAATCAATACAATCATTCTCATCAGAATTCCTGATGAGTGAGAAATCACGAAAATCTGAGCTGACTTCTGATAAGCATTGTGAACGGATGTTACTGCTGAATATATATATATATATATATATATATATATACACTGTATAATTAAAATGGAAGATGGTCCACGTGTGCTTCTTATAATATGCAGATTTAATAATAGGCTGGTTAATGAAATTTGAGGAATAAAAAGACAACAAAATGATAACAATATTGTCAATAAGATTGATGGCATTTATTATATATTAACCTTTTAACTATATTGAAGCATGAAAAGAAAGATTTTAAAGTTAGAATTTTCAGAGATGCCTTTGTCATTTTTCAATAAAATTAAGAATAAACAAAGAAGTGAGACTTACTGTTCTGAGGAATGTTATTGTTGTTTGTTAGAGAGCCTCCCTGTGGAAATTATATCCTCTGAGTAAAGCCAAATCCCCGTTTAATCCATTAACGTGAAAATATCTCTTAACCCTGATCTGTGTCTTTCTTGTCAGCTGTTGAATGAAGATGCTAAAAGCACACATCTGACGTCATCAGTGCTATGGAATGTTTGGTTGAAGTGTGCAGTAAATTGTTGTTGTCTATCATGTTTTTTATGGTTATTTATGATATATATATATATATATATATATATAAATATAAAAGTGAACATAGAAGTCAACACTTAGAGGCGACAGTCTGTTTCATGCTATATGCAATCGTGGCCTGACTATTGCATATAGCATGAAACAGACTGTCGCCTCTAAGTGTTGACTTCTATGTTCACTTTTATATTTACACACGCTCTATCTCTGATATTGAGCACTTTATTCCATAAATATAGCACACCTTAAGACTATATTTCTTATATATATATATATATATATATATATATATATATATATATACAATTTTTGAGTTTTACTGAATTATTTTTGGTAAACATTTTTCAATAGTTAGTTGATACTACAAATAGGTAGTACAAGAAGGTCCAGTTTATAACAGTCTAAAAGGTAGACATTGTTTGATTTTATACACATGTTTGCAAGTATCTACTCGGTGGCAAAGAGGTCTTACCGAACTGCAGCTGATGCAGCTCAGCATATTCTAAAATATTCTAAAATATTTGTGTAAACAAATAGTTACTCAGACTGATGATTAGAAAAAGAATTTTGTTTGTGAAATGGAAGTATATTAATAAAAGCAAATGTCAATTATTTTCTTTGTAGGTTGAATTGGACCTCATTGATACGGATAAAGTTTACAGTATGGTACATTCTGCAGACAAAAATGAAAACATGGAACACAAATTCATCAATGGCAAAGGTCAGAAGTCATCTTCATTTGTAAAACTTAGTTAAATCATTTTCATTTAAGACAATAAATAAATATGATAATGTTTGTAATTAAAAAAATTAATGCATCCTTACTGTTGCAAACTGATAACTCAAGTAAAGTTGCAATAAAAAATGCAATTCAAAATTAAGATGAAAGAAAATTGTGAGGCAAAATTAAAAATTAATAATAGCTAATTTTGCCTTACAATTTTCTTTCATCTTAATTTTGAGTTGCATTTTGAGTCACAAATCAATTTGATAGATCAACCAGGGTGAAATTTGAACCTGGTTCACTTGATGTGACACCACTCGGCTACACACCCACATACATATGAAAAGGATATCACAATATACACACTTTTATCTACATCTTATTTAGTTTTGCTAAGGCAATAAATGATATAGTTTTATGTCCAATATTGTTTGTAATTTTATTCATTTCCCTCATCTTCCACAAAATATCTTTGCAATAAACTGGTGGTCTTGGAAATCATCACGGAGCCTACACAAAGAAACAGAAAAGGGGAAAAACAGTTAAACCATCCCAATCCACACACTTCACTTGATCATACATGTCTGTGACTTTTCCAAACTATATCAAATAAAAGGTTGGGAAGGAAACCTCCATTAATACTGGAAAGAGCGGTAACAGCTAATGGATATGGTTTTCTGATAAGGAGGCAATTAAGGCAAGCGAACTTAGTGGTAGAATGCTCAATATTGAAGGTAGTGCTAGAGTATTAATAGAATTAATATGAAAACGTTTTTTCACTTAACTCCTGTTTACTTCAGAGTTTTATGGCTATATAGATATAATCACTCGTCAGAACAAAGTTAATCTACTATCATTTCTGCTTTCATTTCTCGATTCTCTTTTACATTTATTGGTATGTATGTGTTGTTCGTTATATATTATGTTGTATTCTTCAAAATAATTGAAAAATATTTCCCCAAACACAATAAACTATTAAAAATCATCAACAAAAATACAATAAAAATCAGTTCCACTGCATTGATAACATGGAAAAAATAATAACCAAATGCAATAAAAAAATATTCAATAAAGACAATAATAACAACACAAATCAGCAAAACAGCAACAACAAATGCAATTGTTGAAATAAAAACAATTGACCATGTAACAATAAATGTCTCACCAACAACATAATATATAAACCCACTGTAACAAACAACATAAATGCAGAAGAAACAACCTATAAAGAAAGATTTAATAATCATCAAACCTTTTTTAAAACAGAAAAATACAAAAATAACACACACTATCAAAATACATATGGACTCAGAAACAAGATAACATCATTACCAAAATTAAATGGGAAATTATAAAAAAACACAGCCCCACACAGTGGCAACAGTAGAAACTAAATTTTGCCCATATACAGTTAACAAAAATAGACACACAAGCACACAACTAAATACACAATACAGTTAATATGAACACAATAAAGTTAGTACAAACACAGACAAACAGGCACACATTAATGTACACACAAACATACATGTGCAGGTGAGTGTGTGCATACATGCTTGTGTATATGTATGTGTGGATGCATTCATAAACACACACCTGTACAGACATACATACATATACAAAATTCCAACCATAACCTAAATTAAATGGTCAACAATAAACCAGATACTAACAAAAGAATAAAAGAGAAAAGATAAAAGAAAAAGTAAAAAAAAAAGAAGTGAAATCAGACATCAATCAACACCCATTAAAGTGGAAAAGAAATAAATAATACAATCATATTAATAAAAGTACAAGAAAATTGAGAAATGATGGCAGATTAACCTATATAGCCATGAAACTGAAGTAAGCATGAGTTAAGTGAAAAAAAAACTTTTTCTTATTAATTCTATCTATCTATCTATCTATATATATATATATATAGTAATTTCTAAGGAATTTAGATTTTATTTTTAACCTGACATTATTTTTTATTACTTTAAATGGTATATTTTAGTGGATATATGTGTTTGTTTTTTAAACAGTGCAAATTATGTCTACTGGCCTGTGCATTCAAGAGTCTTAATAAAAATGCATAGCCTCATTTTCTTTATTAAGATTCTCAAATTGCTTCTGACATGTCCTATATGCCAAAGGAAGTCTAAAAGAACCAATGCTGATCAAATGGCATAAAAATATTTGTTGCAAATTTCGATCAATTCTATTTCCTTGTTTTCTGTTCTTTGTTCTTATTTCTTCAGTCATCCAAAAGAAACCGTACACAGCCACTGTGTCACTGGAATGTGGTGATCTGACCACATTTGATGTTATCTTCCACCCAAAGCAACCTGTTAAGAGTTACGGCCAAGTGCAGTTGAGTGTATATGGCAATCAATACGAGAACACCATCATCTGGCTTATTGGAGAGGGTTACTTAGAGGAAGTCACCTTTGATAACATTATGCTTGATCCACAACTTGAATTGCAATTAAAAACAGAAACTTTGGAGAATTGCCAAGACAATGATAATATTCAAGGTAAGTCATTCGCAGTCAAAGAAGAGAGGCATCTAGAAAAAAGAAAAATGCATATTATTTTTTAGTTGTCTTTGAAAAAGAGGTTAAAACAAAAAAATCATTTATACTATTTACATTGTTTAGACTGTTGTCCACATCTTTGTCAGATGGTCCAGTGGATTAAAGTATTCGTTGAAGTAATCCAGTGACTTGACCCAGCAGAGGTAAAAAAAAAAAAAAAAAAAAAACTTGGAGAGTTCAGTCATTAAATAACTGAAACTGAGATATCCGGAAAAGGCATGGCATGTGGAACTAGAACAATCTGTGTTGGTGGACGAAATAAAGAATTCAGTTCAAAATTCCAACATATATCACCTGAAGAAGGCCAGAGTGTACAATCACCGAAACATTGGGAATATGGCAATAAAGATAGGTCAACAGTTCAAACAATGTAAATAGTGTAAATAGAATATCTCATCTCAGAAAGATAGACAAAAACAAAAGTTTTTTTTTTTTTTAAATTACTAATGTTTTTGAATTTTTTTTTAATAACTCCACAACAAGCAAGGCCACTAAGAGTTTACTGAGAGTAAAAGGATCTGAAAAAAACTTTATTGATGGGAGAGAACAATAAAAGAACAGGTTTCAAGTAGACAGAAGATGACAGTTGACATTGCATTTAAATCTCAGGAGATCATAGTTGATAGGAAAGCAAGAAGTTGGAAGTGTGTTCAGCAAGTGAGAAGTGCAAGAGAAGAAACTATTAGCCTCGAACTTATGGTTGCAAGTAGCAATTTCAGCAGTGCAATTATGGAACCTAACTGCCAATCTAGTACTATGATTAGATATGTGAAGTTGAGGTACTAATGTGGAAAGCTTATCAGAACAATTACCATGAAAATATTTATAGAAAAGATACAGGGAAGGTGGCTGAACCTGAGATGCTAGATCATGACCAATAATTATACAGGAAATATATTGAAATTTAACTCTTAATTCTCAGAATTTTTAGTCTAATAAAATTAGTAAAAATAAGGTTAATCATTAGTTAAAATTGTAAATAAGTGACTATTATAATTGCCAAGGTTGTTTTTTTGCATGTTCTTTTGAGAAAAGTGTATTTTAAAGAAAGCCAGCTGCTTTGTAAAAAAATTATTACCTTTGTGTGAAAATTTCTATCTAGAATTATGATCTCTGGGAACATCCTGTTTTCTTATGAAAGGAGTTGTGGTAGGGTCACAGATAAGATCAGAATATACTTAGACTTGAAGGCAGAAAGAGAAGCCTCATTTCAAGGTACAGAAAAATTTCAAAAATGGATTCATAAATCACTATGGTGAAGAAAAACGAGCAGACAGTAGCAGAATCTCACTGGAAAGCAGCTACAAGACCCAACAATGTAAAAATCCATTTTAGCTGATCCCAGAGAAAAATTTTGAAAAAAACCTAATAACTCAAATTTAACTTTTCAATAAAGGAAAAACAAAAAAAGTCCTCATGACACCAACCAGTTCAAACAATAAAACTCCCTTCATGCTGAGACTTTCCTATTCTGTTATACAAATTAGGTGGCTATATTCTTTTTGTATTTTCTGCCGTATCTAATTTTTTGTTTTCTCAAACTTTGTTTCTTTTTCATTTTTAAAAAATGTATTTGTTCGTTGCCATTTATGTTAGATTTGGTATGCAACCTTATATAAGGATGCACAAAAGAAGATTATAAAAGGATGCACAAAAGGAGTTTATAAAAGGATGCACAAAAGGAGATTTTCATGCAAGTTCTTGTTTGAATGTGTATTTATTTATTTTGTACTGTAATAAATGTGTGTTCTTTTAAATTTCACACAGTGATTGAGTCTCACTTTGTTGGCCCCTTGTTCAATTTTAGGGGGTGAAACAGGCATGTGTTCTCTTCCCTTTCTATCCCTACTAATCTAATTTTTTCTAAATTCAATATAATAATTAATGCTACATTTAATTATACATTTTGTGATATAATTTTCAAATATTTTTGAAAAATAATTATATTCATATAAATCCATGGCCTCAATATTAAGCTAACAAAGCAATTTCCCTTGTTTCTCAGAGTTTATATGACCTTTTAGCTAAATTGTTTTTCTATGTTAAGGTTTTCTTAAAATCATTTCCCTCCAAACGAGGCAATAAAGTCGCTAAGATACAAGGTGTTACTGGGAGTGGAAGAGAATGAGGAACACATTAGTGAAGAGAAAGAACAATAAAAGAATAGGATAAGAGAAGACAGGAGATGGCGATTGACATTGCATTTAAATGTTTCATATATACAACCTTTATGGAATAAAAACAATTGAAAATAAGGTGAAATAGATACTAGTCATAACATTAGTAATGCTTCCTGCAAAAGTTCAAAATTCTATTACTACCACTCTTACTAACAATTAGGGAATGATTGAGAATTGCAATAAAAGCTGCTAGAATTGACATGAAAGAAATACAGAGCATAAAATGAATCACAATTGACAAACCTTCATCTAAGTAATTTAATATTGCTACTATTACTATTGCTAGCAATTATAGAATAGCTCTGAGAGACGCGCTGAAAAGCAAATGAAATTATGATGAAAAAGGTACTAATAAAAGCATTTTATGTAATTGATTGCTTCTTTTTTTTTTTACTTTGTCAAGCAACAAGAGCAAACTTGATGGCATTTGGTGACTGCTATATTCAAGAGCCAAAGACCCAATGCCTATCCATCACAAACAGATGCCAAACAGACTGTATTCATTTCCAATGGGTTGACCAATATCCACTGAGTTTTTCACCACAAGTCGGGCATTTAAAGCCAGGCCAAGCAAAAGAAGTTGCAATCACTTTCAATGCAGATAAACCTGTGTGCCTGAAGCTAGAAAGAGTAAAGTGTACCATAAAAAAGATTATTTTTCAGCAACCCCTTAGTGAGGTAAATGCATTTAAATCTCTACCATCTTCCTATTTGTTTATATGTACAACCTTTATGCATGTTTTTAAATTTTCTTTTATTCAGGAAATATATATAGTATCTGCCTGATATCCAGATCCTGGCACTTGTGGCTTGATAACTCAGAAGGCAAAAGTCAACTTGCAAACAAGTTTTTGTGTGTGTGTTTTTATTTGCATTTGATATATATATATATATATATATATATATATATATATATATATATATATATATATATATATATATATGTATGTATATATATGAGAGAAATTAAAAAAAACAAAAAACATTTGTATAGCTATTTTCCCTCAAAAGAACTACCTTGCAGGATTTGACAACACCAAGGAGTTAGGAAATAAAATAAAAAGGTAGCTTAAAACTTTAAAGAATCAAGAAAGAAGAAGAGAGAAAAATGAAAAAGAAAAAAAGAAAAAGAAAAAGAAAAAAATCAGAAAGGGAGAAATAACAATATAACTGAGGACCAGCAGGTTGTCTAGACAAAACTTAAACCCAGTTTCATAGCGGTAGTGAGGGAGTGTTAGGATTCAGACATCAGTTAAAATAACCTTGACCTATATTTTAAAATATTAACACTTAGTTTCTATATGGAAAAATACTCAAAGAAAATTCAAGATTTAAAAATTAGAGAAGATTTTTATAATTATTTTTAAAAAATAAGGAAAAGTAATTAAAAGGTAACATTTAAAATAATAATACATATGATAATTAAAATAATAATTAATGAAATAATTATTAAAGACAAGTTATTACGTAACTTTAATAAAAATATTATATATTAAATATAAATTAATAGGTAATAAATATAAGCTAATAAATAAATAAATTTGAAACAATATATAAGTGAAATATAAATTATTAAATATAAATTAAAAAAAGAAACCATTTAATAAATATAAATACCAATTGAAATAAACAGAATTAACTAATAAAAATAAGTATAACAATTGTTAAATATAAGTTTTAAATATTAAATCAAAAGTTAAATATAAATTATAATTTAAGTAAAATATTAAAATAAATAAAAAATTATAAGTAAAAAATAAATGAAATAAAACAATACCTATAGAAAGAACAAAAAAAAGGAAATTTATATTAGTAATAATAATAATAACAAACCTATGTAGAAGGAAGCTTATTTGATAGGAATGAGAATGTAGTGGTGCTGTAAGAATTGTTGGCTAGGGTCACCGTGAATATAATCAAGAAGGAAAGCTGTTTCTTGTAAAACAACACCCCACATGAATAATGCACAATAAACACGAGAGAAAAATAATCAAGCTCAGTGAACATTAATAAAATATTGTATTAACAATGATATACAAATTTCAACAATAAGTATAAAGAAAGTTGCTTCCCTTTTTCCGTAATAAAAAGGGTAAGTTTAGCTAATTAATGTTGAGTACAATATTGAATGTTATTTAACTACAAAGTTCAATTGAGGTCTTAGCTAAATGAAGAATAATTCCACAGTCTGTTTGTGAGTGTGGAAAGATGTAATGTACACGAGTGATATCAATAGAAATTAGTCAGATTACTCGAATGAGTAATAACTAAGAATTAAAATGTTATAAGTAATATAGCGCCGTGCTGTATTCTCAGAGAATTGAACTGCTACTGCTGTTGGCTAACAGCGAAAGAGTTTATATAGGTATGCATAGGCTCAAGTGAGCTTGGCGCTAAAAAAATATAGAAAGATACTAAGATACACAATTGGTCAGGAAATGCACCAATCCGTGATTTTAGAGAAAAATTCAAATAATGTGCGATGGCAAAATTGTCATATAATAAGTATCATATATTTATGAACCAATGACATTAAAGAAAGCAGAGGTGTGGCACATGTAAGTGATCACTACAAGAAGGAGTAGAAATAATATATGTGTTAGGTGATAACAGATTAAGCAAGAATCAAAATATTTTAGATGAGTTTCAACCTACTTTGGTGACAACATTTTGGAAACTAACTCATTCATTTGATTTAGTAGTATACTTTGATTATCGAATTTAATAATTCTAATCTTCTAAACACAGGTTACATTCTACCCTTAAAATTACTAGAAGTTTGAATGAATCCTATGAATTTCGAGTCAATCTGAGGGTTCAGATCTTTCTACTCAATTCCCAAAATTTTTTTGAAAGAGTAGTTTGGTGCTTTAACCTTGGGTTTAGAAAAAGAGTGTCTATGGTTATAAAGTCTTTCCATTTCCCCACAGAGTCCCAATGTAAATATGGTGGTTTAACTAATTTTTTTGGGGTGGGGGTAAATGGTTGCTTGGTAAGTAACATTAGAAGCTCTTCATTTTCCTTTGATTGGACAAAGCTCGCTATTTCTACAATTACAGAGGGGATCTATTCTACGTTTATTGTTGATACCATTGAATTTGTTTGGAATATAATTATTATGGGTGTCGATTATTTTAAATATGTTTGTTGTACAGGAATAACTTATTTTGATAGTTTTTCTATTAAAGATCTTACTTAGAGGGTTGTTATTTTGGAAATATTTATTTATAAGCTTCAAGAAAACTTGTCCAATATTAATTTTGGATAACTTGCAGAAGGGAGAGTTGAATCATATTATATTTATTTTCTATTTTTGTGCTTACAATTCCTCTTATCCTCACTAGTGTTACTTTTGGGGTTTAAGTAGGATAGTTTATTTGTAAATCCACTTTTTTGGAGAGCATTGTCATACAATTCTTTGTTTTTATTAAAAATATTCTTATTAAATGAAAGTTTACTAATTCTGGAGCAGACAGTAATTAGTATCTGCGTCAAGATGGTATAGGGGTGGTTAGAGTCAACATTAATGTAGTTAGGAGTTTCATGTTCCTATGGTATGGTTATGCTCTGTTATGATAAATACATTGAGCTCTCTTTGTGGATCAGTTTTAATATTTTATATTATTAGGATTCACTTGGATTTTTTATCTACGGATTTTTACCTGTGTATATATGTATATAACTCACAACTCTTTGGGTAAAGTCATTGGATCCAACCAATGCTTTTATCCACTGGGCCCTGAGTTCAATTCCTGGCTATGGCAGTGGTGAACAAAAACTTGGGGAGTTGAGTTAAAGGGAGATAACTGAGACATCTGGAAGAGTCATGGCATGTGGAACTAGAACAATCTGCCCCAATGGATGGAATAAAGGGTTCAGTTCAAAATTCCAATCACCTGAAGAAGGCCGGAGCGTACAACAGCCGAAATGTTGTGAAAATGGCAATAAAGATGAGGACAACAGTCCAAACAATCTAAATAATGTAAATGATTACAATAACTAATCTCAGAAATATAGACAGCTGAGAATTTATATATGAAGTGGAAGAAAACAATACTTTACCTTTCCTAGACATCATGTTACACTGAGTTGATAACAACCTCAAACTTAGTGTCCACTGAAAATTAACTAATAAGAATGATCTAATAAATTTTTATTCCCATCATAACAAAATAAAATCTTGAATGATCATTGGATTCTATTTAAGAGCACTCAGAATTTGCAGACCTTCAATATTTAAACAAAGAGGAGAAATACATTGAAAATACTCTTCAAGACCCTAATTATTTCATATTCAGTGTGAAAGAAAAGGTTCATAAAATATTCCAAAATAGAAAACCAGTCCCTCCTGACAAACCCAATGAATCAAAACAATATATTATTCTACCCACTAACACTATTACAACTACAATCAAAAAGAATTTATTTAAACTCAACATAAATCTAAAAATAATAAAAGACTTAATCAAAACAAAGCAAAACAAGCCAACACTTGAAGGAGAAATTTACTCTGTCGTTGCAGGAATTGACAGAAAGAATATATTGGAAAAACCCCAAGAAGTTTAAACAAAACATTATATCAACACAAAAAGAGACATTTAAAAAAAGCAATACACAAAATGCATTGGTTGTTCACTGTAATAAAATTGACCATAATTTTAATATAAAAAAATCCTACTTTAATGAAAAGAGAAAATAATTCACTAAGACAAAAATCTCTAAAAAGTGCTTTATTCACTAATTAATCATTCACAGTAAATTTACGTCCAGTTTCTTATGATGTTTCACCATTCTAGGCAGATTTTCTGTTATCCCAATGTGGGACATTTAATAACAAAGACGATGAAAAGAAAAAGAATATAGATGAATTTGGCTAGATTGCCAAAAAAAAAATTCTTTCAAAAAAATTTTTAAACTACCAGCATGTTTCATTCATGGGCATGAACAACAACATCAACAAACTCAGTCTGATGAAGACCTTATGGATGAAACACATCACAAAACCTTTTGTCCAATCAGTCATACATTGATTCTTTCAAAAACTGTTCTGGATATATAAAAATTCATCTATCATTATCCCATGCATGAATATATATATATATATATATATATAATTATGAAAATCCATTTTTAAAAACATTTTGGAGCAATTTGTAATCATTATTTGCCATAAAACTATATATTAATCCTTGGAGTAAATTGATTAAAATATATATTTATAAAATCAAGAACAATATTGTGGAAAAAGTTTTCTTAAGCATTTTATCCTTTAGCCCGAAACACATCACAAGAAAACCTTTTTCCCCCATATATATATATATATATATATATATATACCCAAGTATATGATTGGTGTATATGGAATGAATTCCAATAACCAACAATTACTATTCTTAAAAGAGTGCTCAATACAAAGTAGAGCAGATATAATTATTTATTTAAAAAAAATTTACAACATAAATATGTTATAAAATCACTACAAAAATAGCCATTTTGTTTCAACACCCTCGGTGTCAAGACACTGAGGGTGTTGAAACAAAATGGCTATTTTTGTAGTGATTTTATAACATTTATGTTATAAATTTTTTTTTTTTTAAATAAATAATTATATATATATATATATATATATATATATATATATATATATACACATATGAACAAATAGAAAATGTCTATCAATCTAACATGTTTTACTTTTATTAAAGCTTCATCAGTAACTAAGAGAAAACAAAGAAAAAGACAGAAACTTTGGTATTTTCAATTTTGTTTTGGGTCAATTGTCATTGTTCAGACACATGTTATGTGCATTAAAACTATAGAAATTCTTTATGCATGTAAGTTTGTGAAGATTCTTGTATATAAGTAGGCATTGGATGGTAATGTGTGTTTGTAATTATGTATGTGTGTCTGTCTAGTGGGAGTTGAAATGTCTTCACCTTTGTGCAGTCAGGCCAGTGCAGCAGGGTGTCGCATCATTCTAATTTATGGCTGATCCTTTTAAGCATGTATTTTTTGTATTAGATATAAGTTAGATTCTTTAAGACTGGATTCAAAGAAAGATAACAATGTAATGTTTTAGGTGTGTGTTTATAGTTGGTAATAATTTTATTTTGTTATTATTAAGAAAATGAATTGAAAACAACAATAATAACAATAATAATATATGTTTTTTCTGTGTGTTGGTGCTGCCAGCCAAAAGACTGATTCATAACAAATATGAAATCTCTCCCCAAATGAATTTTGGAAAGAAAAGCCATGATTAATACGTTCTTTTTTTTTAATGCCATATTCTTTCAGGACATAAGCAATTACAGCTCTCTACAGATTCTGTCATGACTTCTTAGGAAATATTGAGGAGTAGTTTTTAATTATCTTCTCAATTTTGAATTTAGAGTTGGTCTTCAATCAAAATCAGAGCTAGAAAGCAGAGTCTACCCTGTTATTTAATCCATTCTCAAATGCCATGTCCCTTTAGGGTGTAACTGATTATGGCTCTCAACAGATGCTTTTTTTCTTTAACATCTATAAGTTGTCATAATTTCTTGGGAAAGGTAGTGGAGTGGTTTCCCATTACTTTGTCCATGGTTTTGAATCCAGAGTTTTTCTTCTCTTGAAATGGTTGTCACCCAGGGTTAGAAAGTTGGGTGGAGAAAGGATGCATTCATCCCTTTCTCAGCTAATTAATTTAGAATTTGAACTCATCTCCTTGGTTTCACTTTCCATGCCAATAACTGTCATGCCACCTGCACACTTTTATTTTCATAAGTAATTTGCTAAGGGAGGTACAGGTAGCATAACAGTTTTCAGTAGATAAAATGGAAACTGCAAGCTGAGTTCAAATTCCTGTTAAGGCTTTTGCATCCACTTTTGAACTAATGCTCTTGGAAAAGGCATGGATCCACCTCTCATCAACTCTAGGTAAAATAGAACAACAACCTGTCCTCCTTAGCTCTGGTATGTCAACTGATCCAGAAGAATGTCAGTGAATTCAAAGCAATGAACAAGACAATGGGAAACTACTCCACTACTTCTAAGAATAGTCATGGCAATTCAGGGATATTAAAAAAAAGGAAGCTGTGAAGAGCCACAATTTGCTACATCCTGTGTTAACGTGGCAATAAAAAAAATCAAATATATATTTGTGTTCAGACCTTGTAACATTTAAATATTCAGATATTTTTAAAAATTGTTTTTAATCTCAAAATGTCATATTTTACTCTGACAATTATCAAGGTTAGGAACAATAAAGGTAATGAAAAAAGAATTAAAAAAAAAGAATTCTGATTTGTCTCTTTGTTAGATTCCTGACTGGGATGACAGAATCCATGTGATTCAGTGGGTGGATGTAGAAGCCCCTCTTGACAACACAAGAGCAAATTCTGTGACAACAGTGACAACAGCCACAAACAATAAAGAAAAAGCACACATTGACAAGTAAGTAATTGTGAGTCTTTAACCAATGCTATAAAAAAAAAAGGTGTTAAATAGCTCGGCATTGACATGTGTGAGATGCACACGCATAAACAGGGAGTCCACGTCCCCTAGTATCATTTCCGTTTACCCTATATTATTCCCCTTTATCACTTCCGTAATGAAAATCCAATATGTCCGCCATGTATTCCTTGTTTGTTAAATACTATTGAATATATTCATTCCATCCTCCCTCAAGACATATGCTGACTTTGATGGTTGCAAGAGTAAAGACGAAAAAAACCCCAAAAAAAACAAAGTGTTACCAGTGAGGCAGAAAGAAAAGAAGACGGGATAATTTTAGAATAAAATTATCTGTATTGCCAGTGTAATGAATCAAAGCAGAATTGTAGGCAGTGTGTATGTCAGTTTACAGCGGGTTATCTTTGGATAACTGTCCTTAATCCCAATATACAGCAATTTTTGGTATTTTAAAAATGAATAATAAATGATAATTAGTAGAAAGATATATTTTGCATTTACTTGATAAAATCTCTTAAAATATACAATATTTAAAGAATAGGTTCATATCAGAAAGTTCTCATGTTGAACGTCTAAGTCCTTTAGCATAAGATAGAGAAAGAGTCCTTGTAAATGTGTATGTATGTATGTATGTATGTATCTTGTTGATAGTAATTCTTTTGACTCTCTGTGGGATTTTTAGAGGGCATGGGAGATCGGACAAAATTATTTGATTGACTCTTTGGTTCCTTTGCCAACTCATCTGTGTTTATACATTTTTTCAAGACAAAGGAATTAATTTCAGAATTGTCTCTTGATTTTTGATTGGTTAACAGGTGGGACTCATTTGACCAATATATATTAATATCTCCTCCTCCTCCCCTTTCTGAAGAATTTACCAACATATTTGACTTTGTAGCATTCCTGTCTTGGATCCACTTCCAGTTCTTTAGTATACTTTCTTTTTCTTGAAATTGTTCTTGTAGTTTCCATAACTTGTGCTATTGACACATTGAAAAACATTATATAGCATTTTTATTGGTTCTTCCAATGTTTCAAGCCTTTCATCAGTGAACGTTTTTTCAGCTGATTATGGTACCTTTTATGTTCAAGTCTTTTCCCTTTTCCCAATGTAAATCAGTTTCCCGATGTTTACTGCTATTATGGCGTCTTCCGATGTTTATTTGACATCCTTATATACTATAAAGAACACTTTATTGCCAACCTTGAAAGTTTTGGTGCTGCTTTTGTTAACTGTTCATATTTTTCAACTTGGTAATGACTCTTTGAACACTCATTTTACTTTTCTATCAAACATTAATTCCACCAGCAACATGTCTGGTGGTGTATTAGGGTTTGGTGTTACACAGTAAACTCTCAGAACAATTTTGAAGTGCTTTCTCATTTACTTTCTCAAGACTTGCTTTCTTCAATGCTCTTTTGAATGTTTCCACAAACTGTTTCACTTGTCCGTTTGACCTTGGGTGATATTGTAGAGTTGTAATATGCTCAATTGAGAACATCTTGCAAAAGTCTTTGAATTCTTTACCCATGAATTGCATTCCATTATCAGAAACTATAGTATCTGGTATGTCATATCTTGCAAACAGTTTATGCAAGAAATTCACTGAGGATGTTGGATTTTTGCATTTATAAATTTCCAGCCATTTAGGGAATCTATCAACTACCACAAGATAATGTGATCCATTCATAGGATCTGCAAAATCTATATACAGCCTTGACCATGGTGTGTCTGTCTTTGGCCAAGGTTCTATCTTTGTGATAGGTAGTTTTGCTACCAGAGAACAACCCCAGAAAGCTTTCACTATTTTTTCAGTATCTTGCTCCGTTCTGGTCCAACATATGAAACTTCTCATCAGAAATTTAATTCTTGAACTAGCAAGATATCCACTATGAAAATCCTTCAATATTGATTCTGTAACACACTAAGTATTACAACCCCTTGCCAAACATTACTATACCGTTTCTAAACAGCTCTTTAATCCTGTCAATAAATCTGCACAAACACAAATTTTATTATTTTTTTCTTTACATACACCACTAGTAAAACCCATTTGGTTAATTTTTTCTATTACACCAACTCTGATTTCACCTGTTTTTTTTTTTTCAGTAATATGTAGTTGCAGTATTTTTCCTCAACAACAATTTCATTTTTCTCTCATCTTCCCAGTCGTTGCATTCCTGACTGAATCATATCTATGAAAACATGCAGAAAAGTTCAGTCATTCATCAGAATTGTATACAAATTCTGATATCGTGTTTTGGACAGCATCTGTCATAAGAGATATTGAAAAAATTTTTGTTTTCTTAGGAGTTTTATTCAACAACAGTTGCTGTTTTTGTTGTTCTAGCAAGTGTTAATTTTGTTGTTGTTGCTGTTTCTGTTGTTGAATTTCAACTAGCAAAGCCAAAATTTGCTCAGTATTTGCAAGTATGTTTTTTCTACACCCAAGAGAAAATTTTTTTTTCTTCTACACAAGAAAAAAAAAATTCTTTTTTAAAGCAACATGGTTAAAATTCTTGTTGTCACCCATATCCTTGTTCCCAAAGCACCAAATATATTTTTTCTGTACTTGTTCACTCATTATGAGTTTCCAAAATCCTCGTAACTCCAGTTACAACTCATATGAGATCCTAAACCTTCATTGATGTTAAAATCATAAGAGTTCCAAATCCTTGAGACAACAGTTATAAATCACCAGAGTTTCAAATCTCACATCACTGTTGCAATGTGTTCATAGCACTTATAAGTAATGCTTCGGCTACTTGCCATAACACCTGTATTAATGAGTCTGAAGACTGACTTCAAACAACTTCTTCTTTTTACCTCTTACCTGGAGCTCTTTATAGTTATGGACTAGTTCATATAATAACTGGGGGTGTACTATTTACTCCACCAGTTTTTTTTCTTTTAGATATTTATTATAACTCAACATTAGTGGAATAAACTATGCTTTCACAAAACTGATTTTTTTTGTATGCAATCAGTTGCTGAATTTATTCTGATGAACATAAAAAGTTTCCTATTTTGAAAACCCCCTGTAAGCCGCACTTGATAGTCTTGTATATAACCAGTAGCCTCTATACTTTTTGCAGGCCTGATATAGAGTGACAAAGTGATTGAATGCAGGGATTTAGAGTTTTGATTTTTATTGTTGCCAGGGTAAAAGATACTTTCAAAAGGGATCAGTGATCGTCAGTCTCTCATCTTATTCAATTGTTTTTTCTTTTGTGTTCCAGTTCTACTCGTGTCTCATCTCAGAACAAATCCGGCCCTTCTAACCTTCTAACTGCGTCGACAACAACACCAACATTTATAGGTCCTCGAAAAAAGAAGGTGATTAAAACCAAACCTCAGCCTCCATGCACTGAAGTATCAGATACAGAAAGAAACATTCTACTCCTGGTCAGTGGAATTGCGGATTATTGTGAATATTCATGTTCAGCAACACAGATTCACTTCAAAGATACACTCATGTTTCAGACAAGGACTTACAAGTGAGTAGATTATTTTTTATCAGTTTATTTATTGTTTTTTTTTATTCACTTCACCCCCAACTGAGGGGTAAGTGCTTACTGGGAGTGAAAGGGAATGAGAAGGCTTTAGTGAAGAAAAAGGACAATAAAAGAACAGGGTTCAAGAAGACAGAAAATGCTGATTTAAGTTGCATTTAAATTTTGTAAGATTGTTGGTGACAGGGAAACAAGAAATTGAAAGAGTGTTCCACAGGTGAGAAGTGCAAGAAAAGAAACTATTAGAATAAAACTATAGTTACAGCTGTAAAATGATGAGACCTAACTGCCAATTTAGTACTGCTCTTAAATTCATGAAGTCTAATTACCAAAGAGGATAGCTCATCAAAACAATTACTATGAACATACTTATCAGATTAAGAAACTGTTAGCATAGAACTTATGGTTACATCTAGCCATTTCAACTGTAAAATGATGAGACCTAGCTGTCAATCTAGCAGTCTGCTTAAATTCATGTGTTTGAGGCACCACAGAAGAAATCTCATAGGAAGAATTGCCATGAAAATATAGAAAAGACAGAGGAAACCATGTCATGGTAGTAGGAAAGTGATTAAAGAATATATGCCAGATCAGGACTGGTAACATTACAGAATCTTCTTTAGATTTTGTTGAGAAACTTGAGATATATAGCTGGAGCACCAGACCAGAAATATTCAATGCTCAGATGAATGGTAGAATTAAAAATATGCAAGGTGAATTCTGACAAGAAACTATTGTTTGGCACGATACAGTTAACCCACTTTCCTAGAAGTAGACCGAGAAAATTGAATTTATTAGATTAATAAAAGCAGTCATATTAGAAAATACTAAAATATATTTAATAGAAAAAAAAGGAACAATTTATAACAAAGAAGAGGGCCAGCAAAAATCATATATTATCATAAAATAATAATAATACCAAAACAACTAAAAACAGCTAAACAAGTTTATTGGCCCTCTATCCTATTTTATGGTGATAAAGGCTGTTCCAATAACTTGGAGTGATTTTAAATGTGAATTAAATTTAAGCATCTAATGTTTTTTTTCTTTTTCTTTCAGATTTAACAACTTAAGTCTTTGGCAATTTCAACTATGGAAACATTAACAATCAAACGTGTTAAAGTTATCAAAGCCTACTACGAAAATGGATGTTCAGACAAAAATGCATTTTGCACACTTCGTGATTTTGCAACTGAAAGTGCAATTGGAAACAATGTAGTGTTGTTATGGAGAGGTTTAATTCATGTACATGATTATGAATAGAGGTGTCTGGATTTTTGGCCATGTTCTTGTGCACTGCAGCAATGTTTTCAGCTGAATGGCGTAAATGAGCATGCAGTGGTGTTTTCACATCTGCAACCAACCCAGTTTGTTTGAATTTACAAGCAACTTTTCTGATTGCACTCTAGAAACTTTAACACATTGTTTAATTGTTAATCTTTCCATGGCTGAAATTGCCAAAGACTTAAGTTGTTAAAGCTGAAAGAAAAAGAAAAAAATTATTAGATGCTTAAACTTAATTCACATTTAAAATCGGTCCAAGTTATCAGAATACCTTTTATATACTTTTTTTTATGAATGACATTTTAATATGTTTGATTTTATTGCTCTAATAAAAATTTATCACCTTGCAAAAAACTGAATTTACTTTTCAAATGCTTAAGAAATGTAAAGTTGAAGAATAAAAGAAACTGTAAATAAAAAAATTGGGAAAAAGTTTTTGTGGAAATCATTTTTGTAGTGTAGCATTCATTAGACCCTCTTCAAAGCACAACATCAAAAAATATTGATTTTTAAAATAATTTTAGAAGGTGGATCCTGTTCATTATGTTGATAGAGTGAAAAATCAATCACTGACTTTTTACCAAGTTAGGTGAACTTCACTGTTCTGTGTACAAAAACAGACATATTTTTACAAAAAGATTTCTTTTAAATAATGAATGGATGCATACATTTTTAGTTAAAGAACAAAAATTTAGATAAATTGATAAAAGCATATGTGTCTGTTTATTTTTCATTTAAGATAAACAATTATTATCTCCCCAATGTTTGTGCAGGTGCTTTGGAAAAAAATTCCTCACCAAAACCAAATTTTGTAAAAAAAAAAGGTTTTAAAAAAATTCAGAAAATTAAAAAAATATGCAGATATCAAGAATGTAAGCACATTTTCAAACTAGACACTTGTAAATAACAACTCAGACCAAGATTTTTACACAGTATCAATATTATAATCAGTATTATAATCATTATTACACATGTAGATCAATTAAAAAATGAATATTTTTTATTCTAATAAATGCTTTGGTTTGAGAATGATCTGATGAATGTAAATCTAGAAAAATTACTCCCCAGAAAAATTTTCTCCATTTTTATAAGTGGACCTGTCTACTTAAGTAGTACCCAGGAATCATTCGATCTATGATATTTCTAGTATTATTTATATTACTTAAATGCAGACTATTGTCTTCATCTTTGTTGTTTTTATCATAATGTTTTGGCTGTTGTGCCCTCTCACTTTCATCATGTTCTTGTCAGTGCAAGTAACCTTCAGGGAAAATAGCCTAGTAGATTAAAGTGTTGGTTGGTGAATAGAGTAATTGTGAGTTCAATCCTTGGGCCTGGTAGTACAGACTTGGACTCAGTATAAATGGGGCAAGCAATAACCGAGCAGTCCTAAATAATATCAAGAGAAGTTAGAAGAACAAAAATAATCTATGTCTGTAGATTAAATAAATGGCTCTTGATTTTGGTTGTTTTGCTCTCTACATTTTAATCAAGTGATTCTTTGTTTTTTCTCATCAACTAAAATTCTGAGATTAATTATTTTCATTATTCCAGAACTAATTTGGACTAGCATCTTCATTTTGTTTTTTTCTATCACAATTGTGTGGGGTGGTGTAATGATAGCAGATCAGAACAAGAAATCAACAAGCTGAGTTCAAATTCCAGCTGAGTTTGTTATGTTCACTTTTACACAAATACCCTTCAGAAATATATTAACCTATTTCTACTCCCCCAATCTGAGCACTCTACCTGTAGTAAGCAACCAGAATTTAAAACTTTATGTAGCCCTAGCATAACACATACTATAAAGCCATCAACATGATCATGAACTTCATAATGACTCTCCATAGTCTTAACTGGGGTTGACCTACAATTGTGCATCAACACTGTGATTATTGCAATCACAGTGTTGCTCTGTTTTACTTGCTGATCTTCCAAATTGTGGTTGGAACAACAATGATGAGGATGTTAGTCCAAATTATTTCTGGAATAATGGCAATACTTTATCACAGAATTTCAGAAGATAAGGAGAACAAGGAATTCACAGATTGAAAATAGGGATCAAAAAACTATTTTGTGTATTTCCTGCCAGAAATTACTAGAGATTTGAATCAAATTAGGACCAAAGGGAATTGTAATAGAAATGTTGGCAGTCTTATATGATTTCAGTATTGACAAGATTACAGACCTAATAAATGAAATATACAACAATGGTCATATGCCAGAAGACCTGAGTAGAGCCATTTTCATAACACTGCTGAAGAAGCTAGGTGCAAACAAATGCACAGAAGTTCATTGAACAATCAGCCTACTGAGCCACATAGCAAAACTTATCATCCAAATTCTGATGAAGAGAGCACACGGAGAATCAGACCAGAAATAGGACAAGAAACAGTGCAACTTTGTTAAAGACATTGGAACAAGGAATGCAATATTTATGTTCAGAATGATATTAAAAAGAGTAATACAAATACAGAAAGATGTGTACCTGTGTTTTATAGATTATGTAAAAGCGTTTGATAAAGTACATCACAAAGAATTGTTGGAACTGTGAAGTAATTTCAACATATTTGGGAAGGATATTAGAATAATCCAGAACCTATACTGGCAGCAAGCCAGCTGCATATGGACAGGAATTGTCTTCACTAAAAATACAAAAATAGAAGAGAGTGTAAGACAAGGCTGTGTCTTCTCAGCGGACTTATTCAACCTATACAGCAAGGCCAGGATTCATTATTGGCGACCATAATCTTAACCACAGCTGCAGATGATATAGTATTGATATCAGACAAAGATAGAAAACTACAAGAACTCCTGCAGAAGGTGCAGTGATGGGGAAAGTAAGAAGAAAGGACTTAATATCAATTCCAAGAAGATAGAATTTCATGGTAGTTAGCAAAAGGAACAGTTCAACATAAATTACAAAAGTATCTGAAGATATCTAAGATCAGAGAAAGTACTGAGTGAATGGTAAGGGTAATATTAGCCATTTCTCTATAAGGAAACATTTGGCATTCATTGACCAATTAGCCAGTACTGCTTTCGGTTGAAATTTATAAAATCTTTCTCTTAAAACAATTTCTTAAGAAAACAAGTTTCTCAAGTCCAGTGGCTGTTATCACTCTTTCCAGTATTGAGGAGGGGGTGTTCCTTCCTATCCTTATATTTGATGTGGTGTGGAGGGTCAACATCTTGATTTTGTCATTATTTTCTCTTTGAGTTACACGTGATATCCATTTAAGTTGATGATGCTAGTCCTCAGGTGATGTGGTTTCTGTTATTTGGTACAGTTCTTAGTGATTGCACCAGTCCACAATGTTCAAAGAGGAATGATATTTGCCAAAATCCTTAGGTTTCACTTGCTCAAAGCTGTTTATCAGTACTGATCTTAGGAAGTTGTTGTATACAGCTGACAGTTTAGAGTAGTAGTGATCAAAATAACAAAGGTGAAGATACTAGTTTAAATAATTGATGGAATAATGACAATATATCATCTGAGAACTTCTGAAGTTGTCTAAGGCCAGATAGTGCGCTGAGGAAACAGCAATGATCAAAATAACAAAGATAAGGATACTAGTCAAAATAATTGCTAAAATACGGACATTACTTTATCTCAGAAGTTTATAAAAAGTTGTTTTTTATTAATATCAAAATAAGGATTAATAAAATTTAAAACCAAAAGTGCAATCTTGACTTGATTCAAACATTTGACCATTGGCATAAGACTGGCAAGAAATACATATCTGTTATAGCTATTGTTTTAACCAACTGTTAACTAAGTTATACAAAATGCGCAGACCCTACACTGATCCTAGACAATCAGTATATATCAAGACCTGTGTACTTTTCCCAACAGTGTTTGCAACTTAATTTGATGATGTTGCTAAAACAACAGTGTCATGTGTATGAACAAAAGAAATAAGAAAAGAAAAGTAAAAGCAACAATAAGAAGACCAAGTTACTTTATAATAAACAAAAGAGGTTTTATTTTAATTTGAATGTTTTGGTCAGTGGGCTAAAAGGAAAAAAAATGGCTTACCAGCTCGAATTTCAGATTAACTCTCAGTAAACTTCAGTTGGGAGATGCTATTTTCTTTTAGCATTGTTACATATCCAGTTCAGTGAACAGCTCCAAAGCAGATTTTTGTGACAACTGATTCAGCCAGGTCCCTTGCTTTTTTCTTTTGGTGCCAACCAATGAAAGCCCAGATGAAGACCCACACTTTGCAAGTCATCTGACCACATCAAAGAATTCTTTGAAATCTTTGAGATGTTTCATCAGTAAAAGGGGAATCTCTTAAAGACAACTCTGCTTAAGTTGTGGCATTGCTCAAACTGTCAAAACTTGAAGTTGTATGTTTCAATCAAGACAAGAATTCATTAATTTTTTACATACATTTGTTACCATGTGATAGAAGTTACAAATGGAGAAAAAAAGACACAGGAAAAAGTCACACTATATATTATTATTATTACTACTACTACTACTACTACTACTACTACTATTATTATTATTATTGTTATTATTTTCTTTGATTTCTGGCATTTACACATTTCTTTCCGGGTCCCGCCCAGAGACCTAAGGTTAGAAATGGCATCATGACACCTTCCACTGACAAAAAAAAAAAAAAAATATTACATAAATAAAGCCCTTCGTAAAGTGTAGGCTGTACTTGTCAGAACAATTTTTTGTATCTCCTTGAGGCATGGACTTCCAGGAATCCCTTCAATTAGTCTACTGCAATCTTTTCCAACCATTCCTAGGGCTCCAACTACAACAGGGATTGTTGATGTTCCCATATGCCACCTTTTTGAGATTTCTATTTCAAGGTCCTTATATTTTGACAGCTTTTAGAATATCTTCAAAGATACATTGCAGTCAGCAGGGACTGCCATATCAATAAGAAGGCACTTTTTTTGTTTGTGGTCTTTAATAACAATATCTGGGTGGTTGGCTTTGATTGTTCTGTCAGTGTGTATTGTGTAGTCCCATAGAATTGTAACAGGTCCTATCTCCGTAACCGGGTCTGGGTGGTGTTCATACCATTTTCTTTCAGTTTCCTTCCTGTAGAATTTGCAGATTTTCCAGTGCGGATATTGGCCCACTCTGTCATGCCGGGTTTTATATTCAGTGGGTGCCAATATCGTGCAACCTGATACAAGATGATCAATCAATTTATCACAGAATCTGCATTTTGGGCTGACACAATATTTTAGTATATGTGCTTTATAATTCCTAGTTAGCAAGCATTGGTCCTGTGCAGCAAGGATAAAACCTTCAGTTTCAGCTTCCAACCCTGCACTATGTAGCCTCTGATGGGTACGGGTTTTGTCTACGTCCGCTTGTTTGGTACGGGCAGAGTATTGGCCATGAAGTGGTTTATCTTGCCATCACTTCTGTATGTGGTCGATTGCATTCGTCTTTGCTGTTTTTTTAAGTATTTTGCAGTTTCAGCCAGTGTATTGTGCTGTACTTGCATCTCTATGCCCATTTGAAACTCCATTTTGAATTTGTTGGCTTCTTTTATTACGGAGTAAAGATGCTTACTACTTTCATGTTCCTTGACGCATACCATCATCCAGTCTTCTTTAGTTTCCAAGTATCTTTGGAGGCTAATTGTTGTAGTTTTTGTAGGACAGTTCTAGTTGAACTAATCCTCTGTCTCCTCCGGATCTGGGCACATACAGAAGATCAACATCAGCTTTGGAATGATGCATGCGGTAGCAAGTGAGAAGCTTTCTTGTTTTTGTGTCCATTCACTTAATTTCAGCTATGGTCCAGTTAAGGACATTAAAGCTGTATTGCACCACAGGGACAGCCAATGTGTTTATGGCTGATATTCTGTTTTTTGAGTTTAGTTCAGTATTTAGTACCAGACGTACATGCCTGTAGTACTCTTTTCTTATTTTTTCCTTCATTTGGGGGTGTTGTATGCCATCTCCTTTGCTAATTCCTAGGTACTTATAAGCTTCATCATGCTCCAGTTCCCTTATCTTTGTGACAAAATCTAAATCTATTAAGGGTGTTTCTGTGATTCTACCTTTCTTGAATGTTACTTTTGCATTCTGTAATTCTACCTTTCTTGAATGTTACTTTTGCATTATTATAATAATAATAATAATAATAATAATAATAATAATAATATCATCATCATCTTGTTCTTTGATAAATTTAAGAGAAATACTATAGACCAAGTTTTGATGTTAGTTGACTGTATGTAATCAGGTGATTTTCTTTTCTTTAAAGTTTTTTTTTTTTTTTTGGCAGGTTCAGCATATTAAACAAAGGGTTGGTTCAGATGGACTACAATTGGCAAGTGATTATGGACACCTTCAGACCATCAATTACTGATGGAGAAAAACAAACAAATGAAGGAGCACCAGCCTCACCAGCACCCTCCCCTGATTCATATGTTCCATTCTTTATTGAACCTGCATTTGGAACCATTGCAGCCAAAGGAACAGTAAACTTTACGGTCAAGTTTTCTCCACTCAACATCACAGAGAATTCCGGACACTTAATTTGCAGGTAGGAAATTATTGTATATAATCTTGTGTTATATTGGGCTGCATTAACATCCATCTGTTTTAGGAGATGATGGTAAAGCACAAAGTACTTCAGGCCTGTGTATATGTTCATTTGAAACAATGCAAAAGATTTACCTTTCATAGATTTTTTTATATATCAAGTTGAAAAAGTAGTAACAACGACAGGTGTGGGAGGAGCAAATACCATGGCTAACAACAAAAAACAATTTCATATTTATTTGTGCGTAATGCTGAAACTACCATCTTTATTTATGGCTATAGTCAGTTTTATCTGGGCTCCTAGATTCAAACGCTGATTTCAAACCGAATAGTGAAAAGGCTACGGATGTAAACTCAGATAGGAGAACCAGAGTGAAGACTTAAAGGTGTTTGGCTATCATCACTGTCAACCTTCTGTCGATCTTCTGGCAACTCCTGCAGCCAATCCGGATTGAAATGTAATGCCCTGTATTTCTTTGGGTCTTGTTGGTATGGCTGAGAGGTGGTGAATGTGGTCTGGGCAGTGCACAGCGTCAGCATACCATCACTCATGCCCTACACCCTGGAAAAGTCACTCCAGTTTCACTACCAAAGGACTGAATTTTGATCAAACTGATTGCTGTCTTTATCTTGTGAGATAAACGGATGCCTACTATAGTGAAGTGTCATAGTTATTTTATGGCTGTTGATGATTGTCTTTTGAGTTTTTCATGCACTTCTAAAACTATAAAAAAAAAAAAAATCAAACCAATTTTAGTCATTGTGGCAGATTTTGTTTCTCATCTTGACATGAGGGTTATATGAGAAAAATTCAGTATTTATGTTAGATTTGATTGTTTCCTATGGCTTATGAACTCTTTGTGGGTTATTTAAAACCAGAAAATATTTTTAGATTGTAAAAATATTTTTTTTTGACATAATAATGGTTTACAGATACAAGTTTTACTAATTAACCCATAGCCGGAGGAAAAAGAGGTGGATTCATACATTTTCCAAGCATATTTGCATATAAATGAATATAACGAACCCAACTGAAATTGGAACTCTGTTTTCTGATTAACAATTTCGAGGGATTATCCATTACACCACTTTCACATTCAAGTTTACAGCATTTGGCACTGTCATATCTGAGGAATATTCATTGTTTATAAAGAGCCCAATCTCTAGTCGAGCCTCATATTCATTCTATGTCTCCCTTCATCCATCACTCAAATTATAGTCATGAAATCAGTTTTCATGTACTTCTTCACCCGACTTACATATTTCTCTTTGTGATGTTAACTTAAAAGTGGTAGTTTGATTGCTTTCATGCCTTTAACTAATGTCCTTAATAGTCTGCATCTCTCTGTTTAATCTTAGTTGCCTAATACTAGTGGGAGGGCCTTAATAATTAGGGGCTCAGAATTTTTCTCAGTATGTGGTGAGATCTTAAGGTGAGGTTAGAAAATCATATAACTCTTTAGCATTCAAACTGCCCCATGAATATTGGCTCTCAATGTTCAACCCGGTGTAACCCACCACATGTATACTTTACCATAATGCATGATAACATCATTGCAAATAATGCACAAAGTCATGCAAAGAGTCAGATATTGGTCGCAAACAGTGAGACTTTGATCATAAAACTGTCAGACTTTAAGAGCTGATATTTATGGGACAGCTTTCAGTGTGTGGAATGCTAAAGGATTAAAAGGTAAAAAATTTAGAATTTAAGTAAATGAATCCATTCTGTAACATGTAACCTAATCAGCATAACTTTTTGCACTTTCTAATAAGATAGTAACATTTGGAGAGAGGCCCCTTGACACAATTTAATTAACATACACAAAAGCTTGCATAACAAATGAAAAAGCATTTTTTTTTAAAAAACAAAGTTTATCAAAGACTGGAAAGAATAAAAACAGACAATGGAACATTGATATTTTTTTTTAAACAATGAATATTTGGACATGTGACATATCATAAAAGAAAGTGAAAACTTGAACCAACTATAATAATTAGTCTCTCTTGTTTGAGTTCTGGGGGTGAATAATAAATTTAAAAAATAGGGTATCTTAAGTTTCACTGGGGTTCAAAATTTCCTTGAAAAAAATAAACGTTTTTCTCCTATTAGGTACCTAACGGTACAATTACAGCTCAAGATTTTTCAAATATTTTCTTGCTACTCAATTCACTTTTCCTCTTTATTAATATTCTAAGTTTTTCTAATTTTTTAATATTAATTTTTCTAAATATTTTATTTTTTCTAAATATTTTAATATTTTTAATTTCTTTGTGAAAAAATATTTATCTTATTCTCAACTTAATGTTTTAATTTTTTCTGACTTTTAATTTTAATTTTTCAAAATTTTAAAATTTTTTTAAGATTTTTAATTTCTTTATGAGAAGTTTTATTAATGCATCCAATTTATTTTTTGATTGTTCTTTAATCTTCATTTAACTTTTTCACAATTTCTACTGTCTTTTTCTTTTGAGATTATATTTTTCATATGACACACAGAAATCTTTATCTGAAATTAAAAATAAATCAATAATTATACTCTTATTTACAGCATGATGCACAATCCTTGAGATGCATAATAAAATCTTACACCCCCAAAATAAGCCGACGTAAATATTTCTAATAAAAACAGGTATTATAAGCATGTTGTACATATTATTTAGGTATATCCTGAGAATTTTACCAACATTACTTGCTTAATAGTTTTTGTGAGAATATTATATATAAAAAGTAATGTATATCAAAACAGTGTTGGGACTACAGGGTGATCAGTAAAGAAGACAGTAAATTCAGAAAGAAATTTATTTAGCAATTATGATTCATGCACAAGCTGAACAATCATTGTAAATGTCCAAAATGTTTGCCTGAATGTTCAACACAAAGTTGTAAGCGTAGTAACCAGGAGGTAGTAGCTTTGCGGATAGTGTCAAGAAGAATTTCATGCCAAGCTTCAGTCAAGTTCCATTTAAAGCTGGTGAATTTTCTCAATGAATAAATTTCCACTTTTTTATTGGCCATCCTGTAGACCGACAATTGTTTTGTAAAAACATTGACTTGCATCAAAGTGTTCAATTAACATTTAAATGACAAATTCTATTTTTCTTTGTAGTGTTCCAAATTTGCCAGGCAGCAGCCAAGGACCAAGTATTGGAGTAAAGGGCAGGAGTTTAATGCCTTATTGTCATTTTGAGTTGGAAGATTCCGATTATATTCGTACACGTCGAAATCCTGAAATGCGAGGCCCAGGAGGAGCGCCCCCTGGATCAGCTCTTGATGTCAACACTAGAGTTGTTGAAATAGAATGCATTGGGATAGGAGTCAGTGTACAGAAGTAAGAGGAAATTTAAATGTCCACAAATGGAAAATAATTCCACAATTATGAAATGCAGACACTCCTCACTGAACAACCTGGTCACTAAGTGAGAACTGACCACTATTTCAGGCATACTACACATGTAATGGGTTTTTGATATCACTTTTGCACCATTTGTAACATTTCTAATTTATTTTTAAATGTTTACAATGTACATCAGTGTAAATGAGGAATGTGAAAAATACTATATGATTTTATCATTTTCCTGTCATGTCTGCACCATTTAGGAGTTTTTTCTTGTCCAACACCTCAGCCATTTAGGGACTCACATTTTTGCTTTCCAGTCAACTATGATCTTCCACAATTTAAATGCAACATCAATCATCATGTTTTCTGTCCCCTTGAATCCTGTTTTATTTTTTTTTTTTGTCCTTTCTCCTCAGTAACATTTTTTTCAGTTTCCTTCACACTTGGTACCCCCCCCCCTTTTGCATCTTAGTGTCTTTATCATTTTGCTTGGGGTGAAATGATTAAAAAAAACGCAAATCGAAGTAACATACAGAATACAGAGCTAACATTCTACTGTACTCTATAAACATTTAGAAATGTTACAGATCACTGAAGTTAAGCAATTTTGATCCTGGTCATACCTACATGAGTGACTGCTTGGGAATACCAGGTACTTTAAGCTTTAGTGTGTGGATGGGGTAATGGATATTGGCTCGGAATTGTTAATCAGAGAGAGCTGTGTTTCAATCCCAGTTGGGTTCATTCTGAGCAAATACCATTGGCAAAGGTATGAAGCCACATCTTCTCCCCCAGCTATGGGTTAATTAGTAAAAGCATCATTAGACCATTATTATTTTTTTTTAAATTCTTACAATCTAAAAATATTTTCTGGTTTTAAATAATCTGCAAAGGGTTGATAAGATATAGAAAATGATGGAAACAATAAATCAGTCAGCAGAAATGATACAAATGATACTAAAGCCACATTAAAGCTATCTGAAGCTGATTAACACAAACCCATTACGCACATAGTATGCCTGAACTAGTGTTGGCATGGAGGAAATCAGATACAGAAGAATGCAACTATAGAACTAAATTTGAATTTGGTTTACTGATGGGCCTCCATAGCCAAATTAGTCAAAAATCATTCTGAAGTCCCAACAATGAGAAGCAAATTTAAGGCTTGTGTCTTTATTTTCAGTCATTGATAGTTGTAGAATGTAAAACAACAACAACAAGAAATTGAAAGAAAAATGATTACAAAACAAGTACAAAATACAGTTAGTACTGTAGTAAAAAAAAAACAGTGAGTAAACTTAAACCAAAGCTTTATTTCACTTTACTCTGACTACTCATCTACCGACGGATATTACAGAATGATTTTTTATACTGCATAGATATTAAGGGGAGGTAACTGATTATTCATCAGTACAAGTACATTCCATGCCACCTCCAAGTATTGAAGCCACCCTCATTTCTTCTGTGTCCCAAATATAAGAAGGAGGTTCCACTCAGACAGCCTTTTCCCCAATAACTGCCACTTTGTGGAACATACTCCTGAATGGGTGCTTCCCTGAACACTTCAGTTTTGACCTTTTCAAATCAAAGGTCATCTTCTTTATTCTCATAAGGCTCATTTCCTACCTGCTGCCTTCTCTTTCATTCATATCACATACCTCGTGTTCAGTATTACTACTTTGCTGGCTGTAACCCTCTACCATGAGTGGTTCTTGAGCATTGTATTAGGTGAAACTTAGTAAATAAAAAAAGTAATGAAAATGCCACATCTATATGCAATCTATACAACTTAACATAGTTATCCTGTGGCTACTACAAGGATGTAAAGAAGAAGAAATAAAAATGAAATAATGATTAATCAAAAATGAATAATAATCACATAATGATTCATGTCAGAATTTGGACTATTTCTTTTGGTTCCAATCTGTGGTGATGTCTGCTAAAGACCCCCCCCCCTCTCCAATCTTATAAACAAATCCTGACGATGCATGCTGGGATTTACTGTTGCTTTGCCTTGTATTACATTGTTTATGTTTTGTATTATTTGGCTCTGTTCTTATTTTTATTATTGTTATTGAGAATTTTATCATTTCTTTTTAAAAATGGCTGCTTATTCAACAACTTCAAACAATCATTTTTTTTTTAATCTTTTAATGATTTTAGGAAATTCTACATTTTGAATCCAACCAACAAGGCATATTGCTATGAATGGATATCTGAAGACGAAATGAACCCAAAGAATTTTACTGGATTTAGCTGCTTATCCCCCAAGGGAAATGTCTCTCCAGGAAAACAAGCTGAGGTAAGTTGGCAAAAAGTACAGACATTTTGATTGGTCAAAATAAATGGATCCTCTAGTTGATGAATTTAGTCTGATTAAATATATAATGTTTAATGTGTGTGTGTTTATATAATGTTTAGTCTGTTAGTTTATAACATTTAGTCAGGGTGATTATATAATATTTAGTATATTTATATAATGTTTAATGTGTGTGTTTATATGTTTAGTTTGTGTTTATATAATGTTTAGTTGGGGGTGATTATATAATGTTTAGTTGGTGCCATTAATAAAGAGTATTTGGTTGTGTGTATGTGTGTTGATTAGGAAAGAAATTACAGTGAAAAATAAATATTTGTTGCGTAAAATAAATGTTTTTTTTTATTATTATTATTACGTTACAGGCTTAATAATGTTCCTACAGATCCATATGCCTTTGTAGTTCAAACCTTTCTAGATGAGTGAGCCTTTTGTCCTTTATCAGGACATTACTTTTTGTTATTGAATCAGTCATGGCATATCGTTTTAAAAGTATTATAACATAATTATGTATTAAAAGTAATAATGATGATGTATCTGCAATATTTATTAGTGACCGATATCTGTATAATACCAAATATTAGTAATTGTTTTGAGCCTATGATTTGCAACCTTTCTAGAGATATTTCTGTTGTTTTTTTTTCATGTCCGTGTTAGTCTCTTCATATCTATCTGGATACCTATTTTACAAACAGTCATAAAAGTTCTTTTACCTTTCTAGAATTTCTGTAAAAACAGTCTTTTCAGCCAGACACCTATTTTCTAAAGTTTCTTTTTGTCATTATGCTTACGTCCATTCTGAACTTAGATAATTATAAGGAAAACATTTGAATAATTTTCTAATGTTTATATTAAAAATAAAAATGAGTTCAGCAACCTTGTTTTTTTCATGTTTAAATAATTCAGTAGAGTTTTAAGAAAATGTAATTAAACTGATTCATTTGACTTATTTAGATAATCCTATGATATTTTTTGGTCCTTTCAACTAATTTGTATTGATGTGAAATATTTCATTGAAATTTAGAAATAAAATTATCAACAAAAATATTGCTTATATATAGCAATTTTTAAAATGTACATTAAAAATGAACAATACTAACAAAATATTTATTAAAATATGTTTTTAAAAGTGTTATGCAAATTAAATATTACCAGTAATGTTCTAAACACTATTTGCTAGTAATACATAAAATGGTTGGGACATACGGGTGGCACTTTTAGGGCATCTCGACCTGGTGTAATAGCACAATTATGACTGTGTCATGAGTCTGATCCTTACTGGGTGCCTCATGCTTTTGGCCTTGTGTTGCATCTAATCTACTCTTAGAAAATCACCATACCATCAGAGTGTTGTTGATTTCACATTCTTGGGAATGATTATTTGATGTTGTGTAATTAAAACAATTGCCACACAAGGATAAAGGGGATGTGGGGTAAGGCTGGTGAACAGTAACTATCCTAGATGTAGCTAATCAAATTCACGACCCATTCATTCAATACAATTTTCTCATTCATCACAAAGACACTTCCATCACCATTTAATCCTACATGTACCACAATACCACACATTCACAGGGAACCTACAAAAAAAACCCACATGACATAAAAATTTCAATAGTTTAAAAATGTCTCTTTTTTCCTTTTTCTTTTTTTTTTCTTATGAAAATATATAAATATTTCATGAACATGAAATGATAGGGGAGGGAAAGAAACCCTAAAAGACAACTAAAATATAACAAAATCATTCAAACTAAAACTAACATGATAGTAGGACCCATCCACACCTCAAAAATAATAAAATCACCACTGTAATTTGTGTATAGACAGAATCAAGAAGCATGCTCAATAATGGCGTGGGAAGGAATAATAAATGACAGAGTGGGGAAATCAAAGACTGACCCAGTCGAGAGAAAGAAAAATGGACAAAAATAAACTGGGGAGGTTTGGAATCTCAATATGGATCATAACAAAAGAGAATGCTGGGAACAAAACTTATTCACATTAACTAGGTAAACAAATAATGTCTAACTTAACCAGAGGAGGGTTCAAAGGAAACCACCCTGTTGCATCAAAGTGAACTTAAAAAATGAAACAGTTACCCACCTTTTGCTGAAATCTGTTAATAACAAACACTTTCTATCAGTTCTGATCTTCATTTTGTGCTTATGCCCAAAGAATCCGACCAAATCCTGATGAGAATAGCATTTGTATCACAAAATTTTCTCCATCCGTGATATCCTTACCACCATTCTTGCCACAACTAGCAAAATCAGAAACATCATCTGTTTCACCCTAGAGAATGAGAGTGACACATTATCGCATGTGTATGTGAGATCAATGGACACGAGCTGCTTGGGATCAATATGAGCTGTCAACTCGCTGACATAGTCCCAGAATGGATGCACCTGAGAATAATGGTAGAAGGCATGCAAAGCTCTTTCCTCTGGGACACTATAAATGCTAATCTGAAGATGCAATATGTGTAGATTCTGGTAGAAGAAATGAAAACTTCTCAGCTTAGTTGTAACAAATATTGCCTGGTCACAAAATAAACATGCAATCTAATGTTATTCTGATTGAATATTAATTTTTTTCTCTTAAATATTTATGGATTTATAGATTGTTGGCTTCAGTTGGTTCAGTTGGGGAGCAATAATTATTTATCTCTTTGGTTCTCTAATGGTTTAATCTCACTCTATATACAATCATGTCTTTATATTATCAAATCTCACTTCATCTATTTGATCATGAAGCATTGTTCCTCAAAAGATACCCAGTATGCAGTTTCACCACCACTTTTGACATATTGAATAATTTTCACTCCCTTCTCCATTAACTGCACAAATCTTTCTTTTCACATTTGAGTCATATTTTTACCTTTCTTATAATAAAAAAAGTATAATTTCCCGAAAATGCTGCTTATTTCCTTCTACCAGAAGAAAATGCCAGAATCAATAAACAAAAATACATCAGTTTTTACCAATTTAAAAAAAGTGCCTATTGATATGACAAGTGTCAAAATAAAGAGCAATACTTAAAATTGAGTTAAAACTAAATGCTCCTAATGCCACCTAACATTTGGACCAGTCATTTTTTCATATTCTATATCAGTTTGGTTGTAGTGAAACACCTCATTCTCTTTATGTTCATCTTTTGCTTTTCTTCTTTTATTCATACAACCATTTTTTTTATACAGATGTTGTTTGAATTCAAATCACGAGAAGTAGGAATTGCTGAATCATTTTGGCGATTTCTGATTCCTGACCAAAATATTACCGTTCCATTTTTACTAGTGTCCAGTGTCAAAGATCCAGATATTCTGCTTGACAGGTCTCACATGAGATTCAAACCAGTTCTTCTCAGTAAGTTCAAATTTTGCCTGTGATTTTGTTTATTATTATTATTATTATTATTATTATTGTTATTTATAAAACCTACAATACCAGGAGCAGCATGTTGGTTTCAGAGAGTTGAAAAAAAGAAATGAGAAATGAATTGAGCTGAGTTTGTATTTGGTCATCTAAAAATGGTATGTGAATATTTTTCATTATTATTTCTTGGAGAATTAGTGATAACTTGTTCAGAAAAACTGGCAACAAACAATGCCAAGGAATGCCAAGGAATGGAAAAGAGTACCGAACACTAAACACAGAAATTAAAAATAAATGCAAGTAGGTTATAGAAGAATAGATCAATGAAAAGTGTGCCGAAATAGTGAGAGTGAGCAGCACGAATACAGTGAGTATGAACAAGAGAATGAAACAATTAACAAGATGAAAGGTGAGCCAATCAACTGACTCTGTAAATCTAGAGAAGATGAATAGGAACAAAGAAACAGAGCCAGATGTGATCATAATAGAAATGGTCTCAGGTGTAGTAATAGAAAAAGTTGCTTTAGAATGTTCATAAAAGTTGATTGTTCTTTCTTCCTCAATGTGAAATATAGAATTTGGCAATAGTGTTTGTGTTCCATTTCTCCTTATTTACTTGGATTGCCTCCAAGATGAAATAAGATGTTTTCTTTGCATCTGTTTGATATAATATCCTTTATCCTTTACCCATTAAATAGTCAAATACATCCAAGTTCTCCAGGTTGACATTTCCTTATTCCTTACACAACATGTAATGGAATAAGTTTGTGAGTGAATTTCTCATCCCTCACAATCGCTTGATGAGAATCTGTTTTTCTCGCAAACTGGAGGGCAGTGGGGAACTCAAATTACAATACCAAAATTCCACTTGGTAATATATGTCATGTGAGCATAAGTGACCGATTCTTACTCACTCTCTTAGGAGGTCATTCTGTTTGTTGTCAAGTGACCCCAAATTTCTTTCCTGCTCTCTCTTAGCCGAAACACAATTCAGTCCAGATAGGTAGTAAAACAAAAAAAAAAGGAGTAAGAGAAGAAGAAACACAAAGAAAATACATCTCTTATTAAATTTATTGTACGTCTGACTTAACAGTTAATATTGAGGACCATATCACTGATCCACATAACTAAACTAATGATGTGACTCCTGACGAATAGAGCGTGAGACAGAATTAGAGTAAAAATAGGACATGAAAGCCAGAAAGAAATGTGATATTCATAATTAGAATGAATGGGCAGCCATCAGCCCTTGAAAGAATATTGGGCATCAAACTCATAGCTGACCTCAAGTGGAACTCTTATATATGATACATTGTTCTGTTTTGTTTTGTTTTGTTTTTTTTCTTTAAGCATTTCACCCCAAGTAAAGCGGGAGTGCCACTAGCATGCAAAGGGTTACAGAGAGTAAAAGTAAGAGTAAACAGGAGTGTTTGACGAAAGGATAAAGAGAAGAACAGGGATCGAGATCAAGATGTCAAAAGATGTCAATTAACATTACATTTGAATATTTGAAGATTATAGCTGTCAAGGAAGCAAGTTAGAGGAAGGGAGTTCCACTGTCAGGAAATGAGAGAGAAGCTGTTGCAGTAGAAGAGGCAGTTACATTTAACTGTTTTGACAGTGAAAGGGTGGGACTGAAATGCCAACCTAGTAGCACCCTTAAATTTATGCAGTTGGAGCACCAGTGAAAATATCCCATCAGAGCAGTTGCCATGCAAGTATTTGTAGAAAAGACAGAGGGAAGCCACATCACATTTGTGAGAAAATAACTGGTTGAGATGCCTATCACATTGCATATCTGTCTTTGCATTTTATTGAGAACCTCGAGATGAAGAGTGCGGGCACCAGACCATATATGGCAACAGTATTCAATACAAGTAAGGATGCAGGTAAAATGATGAGATTTCTCTACCACTCCGGTAACTATCTGACTCCTTACGCTATCCTCTACCTTTACAAGAGTCAGATCAGGCTGAAAATGTAATAATATTGTCATATCTGGGCTAGGCTAAAGCTTCCCAGTCCCAACCATTGCTAACTAGTGTCTGTTTTACATTATTGAGTTTTTTACGAAAAAGTGGATGATAGGATGAATTCTCATGTGCTCTCTTAAGGAAATTTTTATAACTGCTATTTTATATCTAAGTGAGCATTCATTCTTAAAATTAAGGTGGCTATAGTTTCTGCTAGTGAGTTTATTATATAATGAAGTGGTGAATGTGTTATTATGGAATTCTTTGAGAACATCTCAGAATGGGGGTTTATTTTTTTGACTCACTTCATAGGTAAAGTTAACGACAGAGTTTTTTCAAATGTAGTTTTGAGATCATCAATTTCTTATTGGTTTTTCACTAAAATAAAAATATTGTCTACATAGAAGACATATATTTTATGTATAATGATTTGTTTGTTTTCTACGTGGGACATATAGTAGTTGGAGAAGCACAGGCTGAAAGGATTTCCCATACTAACACAATTAGTATAGGTGTAGATATTACCATTACATTCCACCTACTTGACCACAGATCCATTAGGACTCATTTAAACGAGCTCAAAAACCTACCAGACTCTATTAGAAACATACTAGAAGAAAATACAAGTATAATAACCTCATCCACATCACATGTAAAAAAAGATTTAAAATTATGCAAACCCTAATAATAAAAAATAACATTAACTATGAACAGAACCACAATGTGTTGACCGTGTTTAGAAAATAACACATTCCTATAACTTTAGACATATACATAAAAAACAACATATTTAGTTAAAAAAAAAAAAAAAAAAATCACCCTTGATAATGGCTGAAAGAATAGCCGAAAGCATTTATATGTGCAGAACTTTTGAAAAGATTTTACACACATTGTGTCCAAAAAAGAAAACACTCATACGAATACAAGAAAAAGTAAATAAACAACTTAATAGCAATACCATATCAGTAGTTTTAATGAAATATGTATAAAAGAGGGATTGCTGCTGCCTAAATTCACAATACATACATAAATTACATACAATATATATATATATATATATATATATATATATATATATATATATATATATATATATATATATATTGTTTAAAATTTAGTATATTTATTGGAGAAGAATGTTCAATATCTGGGATAGTGCATTTAGAGATATAAACAGTGTGGACATGGAAATCAATTGTGCATGATCACTGAGCCAGTGGTTTCCCAAATGGTGTGGCGCACCTCACAGGTGTTTGCAGAAGAGGATAACAGGTGAGTCAGAATGATTGAAAGATAATCAAATATTTAGAAACAGTTTCAAAAAATAAATATGATTTCAAAATTTAAAGTATTATTTGAAATATTATTATTTATTAAATATTATTATTACTTGTAATTGCATGAGTCCCAGTGTAAATAGTTATAAGTAATTGTTGACCAATTTTATTACTGTGATATTTTGCATTATATCAAGTATTAAGAATATAGTAACTAGGGTCTGCAAATTGGAGGAGAGAGTTATCAATGATAATGTTCTGAGTTTAAATCTGTGATTTTCTTCCTTTAACCCTCTCTCTGTTTTTTTATTTTTAAATTTACTTTTTTTCACATAGAATATGGTAAAGTGCAAGCAAATTTTCATTCTGAAAATGCAACCCAGAGAAAAAGTTTGGGAATGACTGACTTAAGTCATCATCAACCAGATCAAGAAAACACTTGATTCCAAACTTGTACAAAGATGTCTTTCCATGTCTTTCATGCTATGCCACTTTTATTACTGTCTATTTCCTTTTTACAAGTGAAAACCTTTTCTTTTCTTTCAACAGACCATGAAACAACAGAAATTGTACATTTGGTGAACAATGAAATGAATGCTTTTCAATTTGCATTTGATGAAGGAAGTTGTTTCTCTGATGGAATCCCTTCCAGGCTGTCAATTGAGCCAATGAAAGGCTTGGTCCCTCCAAATTCCAGGTAAGAACTTCTCACAAATTGTTTTAAATATTGTACATATAATAATCCTACTTTGTCAGTATGGCTGGCATTAATTCCTGACCACTGACAATCCCTTTCTTCCTAATTTGCAATGCATTTCTATAGTAAATGTTTATCTATTATACATCTAATATCCCTATTCTGCCAGTAAGGCTTGCATTAATTCCTGACCATTTCTTCCTCATTTGCAATATAGAGTCCGTCTGAAGTTATTATGCAAATCACAGAACACGCCATAATTTGAATTTGTTTTAAACAATTTTTGTCAAATTTTAAAAACTTGAGTTAAATTTTTAGGTAGTTGTAACATGTTTTATTAAAGTTATTGGATTTATTATAAAAATTGCAGTCTGAATTTATTATGCAGATTTAATTAGTTTAAGGCTTCTTCTTTTCCATAATATTAGGTTGGTGCAAAAATAATGACGTAATAATGTCGTTTCTTGACGTATTTTTTAACGTCAAAAAACGACATTATTACGTCATTATTTTTGCACCAACCTAATATAAGTTGTAATATAGGTAAAGAGAAAGGATGTAAGAAATGATGAAAAACAGAAAATATCAATGTTATTGTTTGGTGGAATGTTCGCATTGGAGATATCAAAAGAGATTCACAGAAATCATTAAATGATTAAGAATGCTGTTGAAAATGTAACTAAGCTGAGAACTAGAAGTAAAGGAAAAAGCTTTAAGAATTTCTCCATCAAGAGGAAGAAAAACTCAAGTGATTTATAGGAAAACAATCAATTTTGACTTTGAACAGTCTGGAATTCACAAAACGAGTAGATACTTTGCAAATTGGGTTCTGTCAAAAAATTTCCTAGGCAAGGTTTCTCACAGTAAAGCAAATAAAGTGTTAAAATTGGTTCAAGAAATATATATATATATGAAAATTGACTTTTCTAAAGTAATTTTCATGGACAAATATTAGGTGACTCTTAATGAATGGGCCAAATGATGGATTTTATTTAACGTAGATATGCCTGTGGCTAAAAGACAGCAGCAAAGAAGTGACAGTGTGATAACATGAATCGTAATTGTCAATCAAACATTTATTGAATCAGTCAAAGTCAATGAATAATTTAAACATAACAGTGCTATAACTATGTAATGAAAAGACACACAGCAGAGAAACCTTATTTAGGCTTTATTCAACATATATAAATAGTTTAGACAGGAGCAGTCTATTTTACAATGAAAGGCAGGGAGAAAAAGGAATGCTCACCACAGCTAACTATTACAATTTCATGAACAAGACTTTCTTTAAATGGTATAAGTCTCGTCCTTGCAGTTTTAAAGTGAAATGTGTCTTTATGCATGATGATGCTCCTTTTTAAGTTATCTGTGAATTTTTTGAGTGTAAATGGTTTACAGGAGAGAAGATCATGGAATAACCACCATTGTCTTGATCCAAATCTGATTGAAAATCTATGAGAAGATGAAAATATATGAAGTTGGTAAACAATATGGCAGCCAAGCAAGCCTATGGGAAGCAATTAAAACTACCACGTGAGAAATTGAATGTGTTGAAATAAAAAGTTTAAGAAAATCAATGGATAATAGATTGCTGGCTGCTATGAAGAAGAAAGGTCACTATATTAAGATGTAAATGCTTCAAAAACTTATCATATATGTTTGGTATTCTTTTGTTATAGTTGTTGATCAAGTGGTGATGATTTTATTACTTTTGTTATTAAAGCGAAGAGTGGTTTTCTGATTTTGCATGACTTCAGACTGCAGTTTTTATAAAAAATCCAATAACTTTAGCAAAACATTAAAACTACCTAAAAATTTAACTCGAGCTTTGTTTTGACATTTAAATTAATCATTTAAAATTTAACAAAAATTGTTCAAAATAAATTTGGATTATTAAGGTTTATATGATTTGCATAATAACTTCAGACGGACTATATATCTACAGTAAATGTTTTTTAATATACATATAATAGTCCTATTCTGCCAGTAAAGCTTGCATTAATTCCTGATCACTGACTATCCCTTTTTCTTATTTGCAATCCATTTCTATAGTGAATGTTTCTTATACATATTTAGCCAGAAAGGATTGTCTTAGTTCTTTTCAAATAACAATCCATTTCTTTGTCACATGTGAAACATTTCTATAGTAAATATTTACCTATTATGCATATAAATGCTTGATTTTGTCAGTAATATTGGCATTAATTTTTTATCATTGAAAATTCTTTTCTTGTTTACAATTCACAAAATGTAATTTGACTGCTGAAACTTACAAAAACAAAATTCAGCTCAAAAATTGGAAAAAAATCATCAGTGTACTCTTAAGTACTTAATAGATAATGTGGGATTTTTTTCTTTCTTTTTTGAGTAAATTTTCTGACCTTTCAGACATTATCTAATAAAGATGGCTTATAAATTTTGAACTTTTCGACACCATAAACAATTTTTTGACTCCCCCTTTATTAAGGCCTTCCTTGTTTATGTGAGAAAAAATCCCCATCCCCACCAATTATTATCATTTCATCACAAGGAAGGCCACAAAGCCATTAAGATACAAGGGGTTACTGAGCATGAAAGAATATAAGAAAAAGAAAAACACTATTAACGAGTGAAACCAATTAAAGACAAGAAATTAAAAAGACAAGATAACTATTAACATTGCATTGAAATTTTGAAACATCAAAGTTGACTGGAAAATGAGAAGGAATGAAAAGATACATGGGGACATAAAAAAGGACAAAGATGTCCTCCTTTCTTTCCCTTTCTCTGAACAAAGTTAATCGTTTTATTACCTTTCAAGCAAAGGAACATTTTTCGGCCAGTCCAAAATGGATCCAGATGATTACTATGATGCACAAATGAGAATGGTTAAAAGATTTAACTGAGAAAAGAAAAAAATTAATTCCTTTAAATAATATGTGAAAATAACCATTCTTCACCTGATGAAGGTCACCAGATCCAAAACGCATGTAGCAAAATATATAGAATAAAGTATTTTAAAAATCACAATTATAATAAAAAATGTTTGTTGCTTTTTCTCTCTTTAAAGTATACACTTTCTCTTGTTGGAACAACCATAAACCCTTCACTTATATATATATATATATATATATATATATATATATATATATATATATATATATGGCCCCCAGTTATGCTAACATTTTCATGGATGCCCTTGAACAGGATATATTTAATAGATATCACCTAGCAACTCTTCACTACCACAGATACATAGAAGACATCGTCTTCATATGGACACACAGAGAGAAAAGTCTCCTAGACCTTAAAATACACCTTTATGGTTTCCACCGCACCATCAAATTTATTATAGAATATTCTACTACTTCCATTCCGTTTCTAGACACACTGGTACATCTCAATAATAACCACATCTCCACTACACTGTACACCAAACCTCCTGATGGTCATTGCTACCCCAATTTCAATAGTCGTCACCCTACCAACCTAAAAAAATCTATAATCTACAGCCAATACTTGCACATTAAATGCATCTGTTCACATGAGGAGGATTACAACAAATACATAGGACAACTTTGCAATCTCACTTTCTTAATAGGAATTATTCACTCACAATTATCAAAGAATCTATCACTAAACATAACAGAAACACTCTCCTTACCTATGAAACTAAAAAAAATATGTAACTCATCACCTCACTGAGGGAATGTCGCCTGCAACAAACCCCAGTGCCTGATCTACAAACACATCATCACTCAGATCATTTACACATCCCCCCTGCCGGCACTCACATGGTATTCAAACTGGTGGCTTTGAACTGGGCCAGTTCCAATCTCATATATTTATTTTTCTGTCACAAATGCAAGGGAATTATGTGGGAGAAGCTGGAACAGAGTTCTGTTTACAGTTCAGTAGCCACAAGAAAAACATCAAGGGCAACAACAACAATTTCTCAGTCTCTTTACACTTCAACCAACCTGGTCATAGCATTGACAATGTCAGATGCATACTTTTGGTGTCCCGGTTCAGCAGCCTGGAGGGCAGATGCAGAACAGAGTAGTTGTTGTTCATCCTAAAAGTAAATTCTTACATTGAGCCATCATCCCACCTACCTATAATATTTAATGTTCTACTGCCTATGTTTTCCCTCATGATGTAGTAGCCCGCAATAGAAGGATAACCCAGTACACTGACGGATATTTTCTTGTCACCTTCTTGATTAGAATCACCCAATTTATACCATCATAGAATCTATCACTAAGTCTCCTTTACATACAAGCTTATGTAATAATAAGAAAAGCTTAGTGAAGAGACATATTAATTTTGTAAATGTATTTATGTTTATACATGGATGGTGGTACATATGTTTGTCTGTGGGCTTGTGTGTATGTACGTACAGTTATGCGCACATATATATGCATGTGCATCTATGTGTATATGCACATTTTCCTCTCAGTTTTTCCATTATTTTATTAAAAACTTTTTAAACAATAGATTTCCAGTTTTTTATCAATAATTTTGTTCACTCATATGATAATTTATTTTTATTTTATTATAATATATTCCTCTTTTCCCTTTTCTTTCCCTTTCTCTTTCTTCCTTTTTATCACAACATATTCCAACTGCAGATTCCTAGCTTTCAACACTTGACCACATGATCTGCCAATTTTTGCTACAACTTGCTACAAGCGAAATGTCTTTCCCCCTTCTCAGCTTATAATTCTCTTCATCAATATTTACAATCTCACTCCCTCCAGACACATAGTAACACTAGATGAACCTTGCACTTTTACCCTGATCAAAATTTAAATTTATTTTTATAAAAAAATTGGCACATTGAGTGATTAGATAGAGATCTGCTTTTGTTCATAATTTCCACTGGAAAATACCTTATCTACAAAAATATCTGTTGGTGAGTAATTTCTATTTCTCTGTTTGTTCCTCAGATCATTGATAAAGGACACACATGTGTCTGAAAATTTTCAAGTTAATATCTTTCTCTTCATGCTTCATTTCTGTCAAATTGCTGATATTTAATGAATATTGTACAGGCCATATTGGTATCTTTTTGTTTGTCCTTTATATTATTAACCAACCTACCGATTCTAGACACACACACACACACACACACACATACACATATCATATATATATATCAAGAACAGTATTAGTGAAATTTTATGAGTAAGTAGAAAACATTTTACCAAAACAATCAACATACTTTTGTTATATTGATGATGCTCTACTTATATATCCGCATGATACTGATTTACCTGACCAAATTGATCAACTAAACAAAGTCGAACATGCAGTAAAATTTACCTACAAAATGAAAAAACACAATTCCTGACCCTTCCTAGATATCAAGCTACACCACATTAACAATAGTTTAAAACACTGTGTCCACCGGAAATCAACTGAGTTGTGATATTGGTGAGGAATTTTATTATATATATATATATATATATATATATATATATATATACATATATGAAAAATTCTTGGCTGGGTCAGTCTTTTTGGGTTTACTTCTACCTATTCATTACTTTCTTCTTCACTTTTCTTTCCATACCCCCTATCTCACTTTTTAAAAGAACCTGTCCATCCATCACTTTTCTTCTTTCTCTCCTTCTCTCTTGTTTTCCCTTCCTCCTGTCAATCTAATATATCAGTCCAGGGTATTGTCTCCATTTACTAAGAGATTTTGGTCTGGAGAGATGAATATATAGATATTCACGAAATAAATTATAATCAAAATGAATCTTTATAGTTTCTTCTTGATTATTATTATATTACTCTGTAGTCTACATTGAGCTCTCCCTGGATTAATATCCTCTTTGGAAATATCCCTACCAGTCACAAATTGGTAACATTTTATATATAGAATTTCTCAAGTCTGGTCTTTTCCAAAATATTTTACCCAAACATTCAACATACTTCCATTATATTGATGATGCTCTACTTATATATCCTCATGATACTGATTTACCTGACCAAATTGATCAACTAAACAAAGTCGAACACACAGTAGAATTTACCTACAAAATGAGAGAAGACAATTCCTTACACTTCCTCGATATCAAGCTACACTGTATTAACAACAGTTTAGAATTTGGTGTCCACCAGAAATCAACCAACAAAAATGACCTAATAAATTTCTATTCTCATCGTAACAACAAAATAAAATCCAGCATAATCATTGGATTCTACCTATGAACACAAAGAATATGCAGTTCGGATTACCTACATGAAGAGGAGAAATACATTGAAAACATTTTCAAACTTCTCCAGTACCCTAATTATTTTATATTCAATTTCAAACAAAAGGCCGACAAAATATTCCTAAACAAAAAAATGGCTCCTCCTGAGAAACCCAATGAATCGAAAAAATATATTATCCTGACTACTAATTCTATCACATCTACAATAAAAAAGAATCTATCTAAACTCAACATAAAAGTCATTACTATTACATCCAAAACAATAAAAGACTTAGTTAATACTAAACAAAACAATAAGCTAAAACCTAGAAGAAGAGTTTACTCCATCACCTGTAATAATTGTTACAATAAATACATAGAAGAAACCTCAAGGAATCTAAATAAAAGATTATATGAAAACAAAATGATATATCAAATGCAAGACTGACCACAACTTTGATATAAAAAATTCTACTCTGATCAGATGAGAAAATAATTCATTATGACATAAATGCCTAGAGATTTCCTTAATCACAAGGTCATCTACAGTAAATTTGCGTCATGGCTCTTATATCATTTCACCATTCCTAGCAGATCTAAAATCACATTGTGGAATGCCTACTTACAAATGTGATGGAAAGAAAAGGAAAAAAACGCTAAATTAATTTGTCTGAAAAGAAAAATGTGTGCATATGTAGTCCTACCAACATATCAAAATTAGTCTGCTGAAGCACTGAAGGACAAAATGGGTCACAAACTTTTTCCATTTTGTCATATGGGCACCTCCACAAAATCAATAAAAACTCAGCATACCATGATGAAAACATACTTCAAACATCAAGGTATTTTTTAATATTTAATTAAATTTTTACTCCTATTTAGAACATTCAAAATTTTAATTAAAAAATTTGTTTTTCTTGTGACAGTTGTTGTACTAACTCTTTAGCATAGCAAATTTTAGCCTCTTTTTTCAGTGACAGACACATTAATTTGGAAATTTTTGCAAAATTTAAATATTTGTCAGATTTTAATTAAATTTTCAGGACTTTCCACAAATCAATGAAATTATTTTTGAAATTTTTTTATTAGAAAGTCTTGGTAAAAATATTTTTTTTACATGTTTCAGCAAATCAAGTAAGAGGCTAAAACATGTAAAATAATATTTTAACTTTAAATTTGCTAATTTTCCTCAAATAACGTTTCAGAAACTTTAATTTTTGCAACATTTTTAGACTGAGAATTAACTTTTGTTTACAAATGTGTCAAAATGGCCGATTTTATGGACTTTTATTGAAAAAAATATCGATTCTGATCAATAAAATTTCTGTTTGAAATACACCACAGAGTATTTTGCTTACTGGAAATTTTAAATACTTTAGCTTTCAGTTGAACAAAACCAAACCTAGCCAAACCAGAGTTACTAACACACTTCATGATTATGGAACTCTCTTCCACCCTCTTGCTTACTAGTCAACATTTATCTTCAAAAACTTAAATGCAAGAACAATCATTTCCTTCTGTCTACTTAATTCCTGTTCTTTTATTGTTCTCTCTCCTTATTAATAATTTTTTCTTTTTCTCATGTTCTTTCACACTTGGTAACCCTCTTTCATCTCAGTAGCTTTATTGCCTTGCTTGGGTTGAAATGATTAAAAAAAATTTTTGCAGTGTAAACTAATTTGAAATATTTGTATGCTTAATTATTTGTTTGTTTCATTTTTCAGGCTTCCAATTGCATTCACTTTCATTCCTTTGAATGAAAAGCCAGTCAATTTTAATGTTGTGTGCAAAGTGATTGGTAAATTGTCTCCTTTGCAAATGAATATCAAGAGTGAAGGTTATGCTATGAGTTGTGCTGTCCTCTGTGAAGATAGACAGGCTATACAGATTGAGCTTACAAAGTGGGGACTCAATGAGATAGACTTCAGTGAGGTACAAAAACTATTTTTCTTTTAATATATCTTTGAAGAAGGTCAGAGTGTATAATGGCCGAAACGTCATGAATATGGCAATAAAGATGAGAACAACAGATCAAATGATGTAAATAGTGTAAATATTACTCTTATTTCCATGAATCACCTGGCTTGTGTAATATTACACCTAAATGGCTAATTAAGAAACCATAGATTGAATCTGCAAAAGAAATACTTGAGAAGATAAACTTTGCAAGCATAAAAGATGGAGTATTATAGCCAGTCCTCACTTTCTAGCCTTGATAAATTATTTCCCACCTTACAATCCCTTTCCCCACAGCCAAAACGTTGCTAGCCTCTTACTACTCTATAACTAATTACTATGGAAAATTTTCAACAAAGTTACAATCCTCTGTCCACCAAGTCAGATTTTCACCCTCCATCAGACTTGACTCACCGTGCCATGTTCATAGATGCTAATCATCCACATTTCTTTTGTGTCCCGTTGGTAAGGAAAAAGTTCCACTCAGACAGTTTTTTCCCCCAGAACTGTTACTTTGTGGAACAAACTTCTGAGCAGATGCTTCCATGACCATTACAATTTTAATGACCTCAAGGTCAGGGTCATCCAATATCTATCCTACATATCCTCATGATCTGTATGTTCTACTTCGTCCTGCTTATCTTACAACAATCTCACATCTACCTTGAGTGGCCCTTGAGTATTGTATTGGATGAACTAAAGTAAAAAAAAAAAGTTCACTCCAAGCAAGGCAATAAAGCCACTAACATACAAGGGGTTTGTGAGAGTAAAATTGAGAAAATGTTATTGAGGAGAGAGTGAGGATTTAAGGAGACAGAAGCTGACAATAGACATTCCAGTTATGTTTCCAAAGATCATAATTGACAGGAAAACAAGTAGCTGGGCGAGAGTTCCACAGGGGGAAGTGTGAGAAAAGTTGTTAGCATTGAGCTTATGTGGCTAAATCTAATAATTTCAACAGTAAAATGATAAAACCTAATTCCCACTTTTGTAATGCAATTCATGTATTTGAGGTGGGAAAGTGACTGAAGCCAAGATGCCAGGTCAGGACTGACAACATTGCAGATTCTTCTTAGGATTTTATCAAGAATATCTAGATACATAATAGGAGCACCAAAGCAGATGTAGCAGCAATAGCAAATGCATAGATGAATGGTTGACATACATACAAAGGGGCAAGATAAATTCTGGTATGAAAAATTGTCTAGAATCACACAGTAAACCAACTTTCCTAGCAGCACACCTAGAAATTATATATTCAATATAATTATTCCATTTCATGTTGGGGGAAAAAACGTTTGACCGAAAAGGTAGAATCAGTTACTCTCCTGGAGTTATGCTGATGGAAAGCAAAAAAGGTTGTCTAAAATGATTAAAAGAGAGAAAATTTGTCTTGGAGGTGTTAAAATTAACAAGCCATTTCTTGCTCTAGATAACAACAGATTGCTATTATATGAAATTACATTTGCAATACCAGGTGTGGCATAAATATTTCCCCATTATTTAAACATAAACTGAAACATACACATTTTTAAAAATAGTTTCCATTTTTGCATAAGGTTTCCTAACATTAACATTGTGAACTTCCTTGAGTTCCTGTTTAACTAATTGAAATATAAAATTACCTTATTTTCTATCATCATGATAGAAACTATATTCTGTTCTTTTTCCATATTGTTCTCTTTTCTTTTTAAGAAACACTAAAGAAAAACAGACTTACATCTGCTTTACATTGATTTTTTTCCCCCTATTTATCGTATTGTAATACCTATATAAATACAGTGCAGTGTATTTGTCCCCCCCCTGTTTTTTGATCTTGGCAAACCATAAACAACCTGAAGTAACAGTTAGTAACTACTATAGTTGCACGTGATTAAAAATTAAATAAATAATTCATTTAAAAGTTAAATTTAAATATTGAACAGAGGGAAAGTTTTAAAAACAGTTTTTTATTAAAAGTTTAACTTTTTCACTTTTTGTTGCAATTGATATTGTCTAATTAAACTATAATTAAAACTTAAGCAGGGCACAGTATGTTGCACAGTACGTTGCTCATATGTTTTTTCTTTTTCTAGCATGTGTACTATGATGTACTCAAAATATTACATAGTTCAGGTTCCCCAATGTCTTTTAAGAGTGACTTTATGTGAAGGAATCATAATGAATTGTGATTTTAAAAGAAAACAAAAAACAAACTATGGAGGTTGGTTGCGTATACAAAGAAAGATTATGCCAAATTAAGGTGTCGAATAAAGATAAAATAATTTTATTATTTCTAAATTCTTATAATTTTGATGTACATAAGATGCTGAAGTTAAGAGGATGAAGGTTTAAAGTCTGTCTGAAAGGTGTTTTCTAGACTAGTATAAAATAATATACTTATATGATTCAATAATAAATTGTTTCTTATAGATATTCTGCTTTGATTTTTTTCTCCTTTGGATTTCAGGTGGAAATCAATGAGAAATCAACAAGGATTGTGACAATTTCAAACACAGGCAAATTTCATTTCAACTACGAATGGAAAGTTAATGACAAGGCCAACCAGTTGCTATCAGTCAGTCCAATGTCTGGAGGTGTTAAATATGGCAGCAAAGATAAATGCGTCATTTCATTTTGTCCAAAGATAAAATCTTCATTAAATGGTGCAAAAATGAAACTCAAGGTTTGAGTTGGAATATTTTAGTTCCGTTTTTTTTTTTTCTCTTTTTTTTTTATTTTTAATTTTGACCAGCACTTGATAGTGAAATTGATTTTTAAGCTCACTGATGAGTTCATATATCCTGAGATATTTTACCTTAAGTATCTGTTGTGATATAAAAACTGAGGTCTCTTTTGTGATGTTGTTCTCCCTTTCTTTTTTACTTGTGACTATTAAGGCAACTCAGTTTAAAAGTCATCCTGAGTTTGATGATAAACTGTATCTGGCAGCAAGGCCTCTGATCAGGAGGTTTTGAAGAGCATAGAACCACCTCTTAATTGCTGTTGTTCCCAAATCCACCCTGACCTGGGTTGGTATGACCTATTAGGGTCCCAGCTATGGTTAAATAATTAACCCCCCAAACTGAGGTCAAAACACTATGAAAGTATAAAAATAGATTTTTATAGTAAAAATACAAGCAATACATTTTTGAAAAAAATATTACCAGCAATACATTTGACTCTCGTCAAAAACACTCTTTACAAAAATACATCAATGAAACCTGATCTACAAACAGATTTCTTACACATACATATTCTATTCATACAAACCTATCTTAAAAGTGTTGTCAGCATTAAATAACACATTGATGTTGATATGCTGTAAAACAAAATAAACCAAACCAGTGTAAAAGACTTTGGAACTTACATCTAAGAAGAACTTTCAAATGTATTTCTGCTTATGGCTTTCTCACATACATCTTCAGCCATGCTGACTTTTATTATCTTGCCTACTGCCTCTTACTATCTTCTTTACTGATTATGTCGACCTTCTTCATTTCTACTTATTCCTGTCAAATAACAGTATTCTATCATTTTCTGAGAATGATTTGACTAAACACTGAATTATTTGCAAACATTAAGCAATTTTTTCTGTTATTCAAATGTTAATTACAATGAGAATTATTTGATTGCACCCATTTCCACCAACTAGCATGAGACAGATTTTATTGGGTTACGTGGTACCTGCAACAACATGTAATCTCTGATCTGTTCTTGAAACTAACACTGAAGCAGTTTCCCATTGCCTTCTAGAAGGTTTTTAATTCAGATTAGACATTCTCCTGAAATGGCTGCCAACCAAGGCTAGATTGTCAAGTCTACTCTTTTATTTATTTGGCCCATAGCTGTTGAGGATTCATGTTTTTTCAAGAGTCATTAGTGTGAAAAATTAATGCAACACATTCTTTTTTTATTCTGATAACTGTAATGACTGCATTGAAAAGATAGTGAAGTGGTTTCCCATTTGCCTTCTCAGTGGTTTTCAATTCACTATAGTGTTTCTCCTTGATTTGTTGCTCTTTCAAGACAATCAAACTCCAGGCTCTTCTGAGAGTGAGAAAAGATAGATTCACTTCATAAGAAACTTAATGCAATAATGACCATAAAAGATTTGATAAAATGGGAATTTTGTTCACCAATTCCACTTTCTGTGGTGCTGATAACTATTAAGACATATTTTTAAGATTATGTTTATAGAACTGTAAAGAGTTTGTTCAGTTGAATGTTTCTAACTAACAATTGTATTATATTTTCATTTCAGGTCTCCAATGGTCCAACTTACCAGATTGTTTTTAATGGCTCTGGAATCTTTCCTGGACTTCAGTTCTCTTTCCTCTCCCATAATTATGGAACTTGCTTTATTTTCAAAGCAGGCATGGAGCCCAAAATTGCAACACTAAGAATTACCAATAAAGACACTAAAGATATCAGGTTAGTTGCCCAAAGTGTTTGCAAAATCTTTGGTTTCCTGCATTTGCCAGAGTATATAAGATGTCTTTTTCTATCTATCTAACCCCCCATCTCTTTTAGATGCTAAGTCTTTTCAGGATGTAGTGAAGCATAGCTTTCCACAGATTATTTTTCTTTATTATCTGTGAATTGCCATGACTTCTTGCGAAAAACAGTGGAGTGGTTTCCTGTTGCCTTCTCCACAGATTCCTTTTCTGTATTATCTGTGAATTGCCATGACTTCTTGGGAAAGACAGTGGAGAGTTTTCCCGTTGCCTTGTCCACAGATTCCTTTTCTTTATTATCTGTGAATTGCCATGACTTCTTGGGAAAGACAGTGGAGTGGTTTCCTGTTGCCTTCTCCACAGATTCCTTTTCTTTATTATCTGTGAATTGACTTCTTGGAAAAGACAGTGGAATGGTTTCCCGTTGCCTTCTCCACAGATTCCTTTTCTTTATTATCTGTGAATTGACTTCTTGGAAAAGACAATGGAGTGGTTTCCCGTTGCCTTCTCCACAGATTCCTTTTATTTTTGTGAATTACCATAGATTCTTTGGAAAAGTAGTGAAATATTTTCCACTTACTTTTTCTGCAGTTTAGATTTCTGAGTAATCCTTCTCTTAAACAGGTTGCCACTCATTTCTAGAGTGCTAAATCTATGTTGATATTTAATCCAGAAATGGAAGAAGGAGAAGAGATCGATTCATGTTTTTCTCAAGGGCATTTGTGTGAAAGGGAATGCAACAGACTAATGTTGAATTTGAACAAAACTTTGCCAATTCTCCTTTCTATGCTAATATCCATTTTTTCACTCTTATCCCATGGATTTCCTTTGTTTATGAATGATATTTCAACTCTTTTCTTCTGTGTGCCACATTCCTTCAGGACATTGGTGAACATGGCTCTCCAAAACTTCCTATTCCTTGTGGCCTTTAGTCTACCATTGGTTTGATTAATGGGGGGACATTTCAAGTTCAAGGGTGGCCGAGTTCTTTTAAATTTTTTTTATTGTTTTTCTAGAATTGATTTTTATTTTTGCATATAAGTTTATTTTTCTCAGGAATGATTGTCTATCTTGTAGTAGTGCTTTTTTCAGAAGTGCAAAAGTCGGCACATTCTCTTATCATATGTTTTATAGGATAAGGATTCTGGCAAAATGCATATATTGGTTGGTTGTGTAATGATGTCAGAATGTGTGATTTTTTTATCTTCAATATAGATTACATTTAAGTGCATTTGCATTATGATGAGAGAGTCAAATATTGAAGTTCAAAATGAACTGGCATAGCATTTAGATGAGCTGCAATTAGTGGTAGTCCCTCAAATATGCTTATAAACCATTTCATAAGCGTAACATTGGTCTATTCATTGAATGTTGATGCCACAATTAATATTTATTTTTTATTACTAGGAGTCAATATTTCATGCTTATTGTCTGGTTCAAATTTCTCCCCAGTCTTTTGAACAGGCATAGAAGTTTATTCCTTGTTTCTTGTTTAGAATTCGGTTTCCAGTTCCTTCTAACACCTCTGCCTAAACTCTGAAATTTTAAAGCCTGATCAATAACTTTTTAACATGAATCTCATTTTACTCTGTTGGTTTAATTGTAAATGTAAATTCTGTTTTTGGCATTGGTGATAAAAGTTGCTTGGATGAACCAGAACTTGTCAAGATTTGGATCTGGTGTTTTGCAGCCCAGGCTAGGGATAAAAAATTGAAAAACAGCCAAGCAAGAATGATGGGGAATAAATGAAATAATTGATGTCTTTCTAGATTTGGCAGGTTGTGAAGCTATAATGAAAATTTGTTATGGCATACCCCAAATAATTGGAGAATTTAACTTTCATTGAAATTTCAGAAATTGTAAAAAGAAGTTGATTACCAATCAGATGTCATCAAACAACATAATACAGCAACTGTTGATATAAATTTTAAAATAAATTTGCTTCCCCTGTTCCATGAGGAGTTGATATTTTTTTGTTTCCGTCTTTTGAACAATCCATGAAAACTAACAATTGTGAATTTCTACATGGCCAGGTTGCTTGTGTGACACTTAAGATGGACAGTTTTTACAGATTACTAAGGGGTCCCATATGTCCTGACATTTTTTTCATTAATTGTTCCCCCAAGAGCAACTCAAAGTAGAGGATTACTGAATCAGGTTGTAGGAGCATAAGAAATGGGGAGGGTAAAAAGTGCATACTATGAGGATACATATTAAAGATAATGGTTAACTCTAGACTTGAAGTGCTTAAGAGTGTAATGATCGAGGAAAGCATCTTCTCAGGAGTATGTTTCACAAAGTAGAGGTTCTTGGTAAGAAGCTGTCAGAGTGGAACTTCTTGCCAATAAAATACAAAGGGAATGGGGGTAAAATCATCACAGTGTATGTGGCACAAATACTCTTAGCTGTGAAAGTCGAAACAGATGAAACGAGGGAAATAGCAATAGATTTATAACTGTTGTAGAGTGTAAAATAATTCATCCAACACAAGAGGCTGCATTGATGTTTTTTTTTTTCCAGAGTTATTGCCCATATCCCATCTGATAAACTTATCACCTATGGTGGCATCTCTCAAGTCAGCATTTCTACTTTGCAGTCTTTGATTACCTCAATATATCCCTTGAACAATCCTAATCTGCAAGGCCAGTATATACTCTACCCTTGGACATCCTGACTGGTGGGGTCCAAGCCTGATGAGAGACTCTGTCTACTGCTTTGTGACCCTTGCTATCTTATCAACATTTGCTCTTTCTACCTACATCTATATACATTACAAATTAAACTAAGCACAACTGACAATTAAAGGATGAAAAAAATTGGTGGGTGGATTTTGATGCCATTCTGAGTTCTTTTTTTTTTTTTTTTTTTTGGCAAAATCTGTGAATTTTTTCGCTCATGATAAGTCTCAAAGTAGCACAATATAAAATTCACTATTTTTTATCTGTAATGTTGAATGCGTTAAAATTCTTCAATTTTTTAACAAGAAAAATCTCAAGTTGATGTTAAAAATTGTCAGTAAACATTGTTGTTATTTACATTATTTACATTGTTCAGACTGTTATTCTCATCTTTATCAACATATTCATCATGTTTTAGCCATTGTATGCTCTGGCCTTCTTTGGGTGATTGGAATTTCAAACTGTACCCTTTATTTTGTCCACTAGGTAGATTGTTCTAATTCCATGTGTCATGCCACTTCTGCATGTCTCAGTAATCTTCCTTTAACTCAACTCTCCAAGTTTTTGTTCAACTCTTCAAGTTTTTATTGAACTCACAACTCTTTTGGTCAAGTCACTGGATTCAACCAATGCTTTTATCCACTGTGCCATATGCCTTCAAGGACATCAATGGATAAATTTTGGGGACTTATAAACTTAATGTCTCAGTAACCATTTTTTAACAGAGCTTATAGTGCAATTTTGTTGTTATTGTTGTTTTTCGCTAGCTTTCTGTATAACTGGTTCCATATTGTATTCATTTCTATGCTTGACAAGCTTAGGAAATTTTTGTGGCCTAGCATATGTGCTGATTCCTTAAGCTTTTGTATTTATTTAAAATGACATGATCTATTATGATATGTCTTTAATTAGTATTTATTTTCAATTTTTCTAGTTGAGTTGTTCACCTATATTATTGTATCTGATTCATTATTGTAAATAATTAGATTACAATAAAATTTGTATTTTATATGAATACAACGTTATGAAAATTGAGATATAGCAAAGTGTCGAGGCTGTATCATAAATTTGGGGTGTCCCATATCATAGATTCGGTCAGGGCCTACATGACCCTTGTACCAGTCCTACTAATATACACAATAATGGCCACAGTTCCCATAGATTAGACTTGTTGAGGGACTAGCTCTCGGTGCTTTCTTTCTGCATATTTCACCTTCCTTGTGTGTTAATATCATAAATTTAGTCCTTCCAACATTAAAAGCTATATCCCCAGTTTGTCAGCACTTTAAATAGTAATATAGCAGTGAGGGGCTTGCCACATTCTGCCTGTGAGAGAGAAATGTTGAAGGATGGAAAATAATTTGTCACACACAAGGACACGGAGATGCTTTTAAACTCTATCGAGACTGGAAAATAAGAACTGGGCAGCTCCCACCCGAATATGACAATAGCAGTACATCCATTTTCAGCCCGATTTGGCTCTTGTAACAGTAGAGGTTAGCAGAACGGGTCAGGTACTTACTGGGGTGGTACAAGGAGCTGACCATTTTACCTGTATCTTTAGTGATGGCTCATATGTACAAGTTCTAGTTGAGGTCAGGTATGAGTTTAAGGCCCAGTATTCTCCCAAGGCATAGTGCCTCCTCAAGTGCCTGTTCATCATGACTGGTGGTAGTTCAGGGTCTGATGGACAGTGATGGAATGTGTTGACCATCAGAGACTTGAGAAATGGCTGTTAATAACTACCTTCAAGGATCTACCTGTTAGGAACAATTTTATAATTGAGAAAACTTCCAGTGATTCTATAGCTGGAGAGCTTGTGTAGCAAACCTTTGTGCCATACCTAGTCAAAGGCTTTTGAGATATCTAATGCTATGGTCCTTGAGGTATGTCTGTCATCAAGAGCCTCACTAATTCTGTGTATAATAGTAGTTAGGATGTATGTACTTCTATTCTTCTCTTCAATTCTTCCAGGGGGATCTCATCATCAGTCTACCATTCTTTTGTGTCCTCAGGGCCACAGTCATTTCCTGTTGCATTATTGACTATCAGCTGTGAATTATGAGGTTCCAACTCTACCTTTCTATCTGAACTCTCCTGATTGAGCTTGAGGCTCAGCCAAACTCACCTGCCAAACTGGTCTTTTATTGCCTGTTCCTCATTTTCAGCCAGTTTCATTTTAATGTGTCCTTATCGTTTTGCTTGTCATTTGATCACATATCATGAAAGAGAATGGTCTTGTTTGTTATGCTATCCAATAGTAAAGTTTTCCCCTTGAATCCAATTTATCGTTCCTCACAGGTGCCTTATAGAAGACTGGATCACCTATAGTCAAATTTACTTCCTTGGTTTTCATGTTAACTCTCTGATTTTCTGCTTTTGAACTTTGCAGATTCTATTTCTTGCATGCAGAAAGATTTTATGTTGTTGTTCAATGAAAACCTTGTGGCATTTCTACATATAAAATAAATCTTTTTATATATGGCTGATAAAGGATTAGCATGAAATAAAATATACTTGTGTGCAGGCAAAAATATTTGAAAAGAAAAAAAAATCTAGCTATTAGGAATGGTGTGTGTCTGTGTGAAATAGTTCAGTCATCCGGGGAGAAATATCCCCAACCTTGGAACAAATCCTGTGTTGCTGTTGCTACTATGACATGCTGAAAGGAAAGACAGAAAAAGAAGAAAAATGGAATGTTTTGTTTTTATAGTTCTGACATGACACTGCATAATGGTGTCTTTGTAAATCAAGTAGGGGTAATCTGAAATGACTCCCCCAGATTGGGAAAACTTTATATTTTGTCAATAAGTCCAGTTATTTTCCACCCTACAACACATTTCTCACAGACAAAATGTTGCAAACCTCTCTCTGTTTTGTTGCGATTTTCATGGAAAGTGTTTGACTGAACTACATTCCTTAGTTCCACCAATTCTAGCATTCATAGCTAAGACCCACCATGCTACAAACATTGTAGCAAACCACCCTCATTCTCTTTGTATTCCATTGGTGAGATGTAAGGTCCACTTGAACAAATTATTCTCACGGACCACTGCTTTAGAGAACTGCCTCCCAAGAGGTTACTTCCCAATCAATACAATCTTAACCTATACAAGTTGAGGGTTAACCATTATCTTCCCCATATATCTGAATAAGCTATGTCTTGTAATATGTAACCCTCTACCTCAAATGGCGTTGTGTAGGGAAAACATCATTGTAAAAAAAAAATACTGTTCGGGTTTGTTCTTTGTAGCTTGAAAATTTGGATGGTATTGTTGAGATTTGAGTAACTAACATGAGGCTGATAGAACAAAAGGTACTTGTTTGAAGCCCAGCATTATGTCAAAATTTCTTGTGTCAGAATGTGACACCTTTTGAAAAGTATGTCGGTAGTGTTTGTCTTTTGCGTTGAAAAAGAGAGACCAGCAGTTGTTTAGAAAATCTGTTGTTGTTTTCTAATGATTGATTTTTGTTTGAGATCCATTTGCAGTTGATTTTATTTTGGCAACATAAGTCTAACATTTCTATTAAAACTTTTGAAGTGATCTGGAATGATTATTGATATTTTGGAGGTTCTCCTGTCTTTAGTATCATTCAATTAATCTTGCAGATGTCTTAGTCATTCTAGTTCATTTTTGAAGTGTTTGTTAGTCAACAGTCATCGCATCAAAATATTTTTGTTAAGTCTTGAAAGAGATTGTGCAGTAGTTTCATTTTTTGCTGCATGTTCAAAAGAGTCTTTGAGTGTTACCTTTGTGTATTACAGACATTTTCTTGTGCAGTTCACACACTGGCTTCTTACAATTCCTACTTTCCTTTACTCTTTTGCAATTTTCTTTCCGCATCTATCATCAACATGGTGTAATTTGCATATTATTGGTTGTTAAAATTGTACCCCCAATAATAAATCCTGGTTAGACTTCTTGTTCTCCCAGGATCACCTCGGTGAATAAGATTTGTATGACATAGCAGTTCAGCACTCATTTCTTTGTTTCTAATAAAGTTTTGCACTTTATCTCTTGAAGCTACCTTTTCTTGCTCCAATGTCTCTTCAGATTTTCTGTCATATCTTGAGTCTGATGTCTCTAGTTCATAGCCCTCATCTTGGGTTGACTCTCTTGCAAATGACAATATGGCTTATAAAAGAAGTTATTAATCAATTCACCCAAAGGAAGGCAATGATGCCACTAAGAATGGAAAAGAATGAAAAAGACTTTAGAAGGAACTGGAAACCCAAGACAATATGCAAACCTATCTACTCTTATTGAGGAAAAAAAAAATTTCAGAGTTTAGGTGGAGATGTTAGAAGTATAGAGTTGAACTAGACTTCAGAAGGAACCAGAAGAGCCCAATCTTAAACAGGAAACAAGGGATAAACCGCTACATCTATTCAAAAGATTGGAGAGGAGTGTGAACCAGATAATAGGTGACTCTATATCTACTCTAATATTTAAAAAGCATGTTGTTAATTTCTGAGACCTTTAGTTTGTTTCTTTTAATTTTTTTCAATTCTCAAATATTAGAATTGGTATGACTCCATGAAGCTGATGCCTCCTCAACGTTAACAAATATAGTTAATTGCTTGAGATCAGTAAAGAGCACTGCAAACAAAATTGACATTATTTTTAACATCATCTAACTTAACTCCTAAATCTCAAATCCAAAGTTATTTTTTTTTCATAAAAGTTCATATTTACAACATATCTGCATTTGTTGCTTATTTGCTGAAAATAATTAATTACGCAGTCTTGTGGGGAATTTTTATTTTCCACCCTACAACTACTATGTGATAATGTTGCATGCCTATCTGTATTCCAATACTATTTCCATGGGAAAGGTTCAGATGAGCTCTACTCTTTAGTCACACCAGTTCAGACCTTTTATCGTGATGACAAACTGTGCTACTTTCCAGAAAGTCTAATCAAACTCATTTCCTCCATCTTCCAAATGTCTAGAAAAATTTCACTCTGACAGATTTTTTTCCCTAAGAACTGTTACTTTGTGTAACAGATTGCCATGTTGATGATTCCCTGAACGCTACGATGTTAACCTCTTCAAGACAAGGGTCAGTTGTTATCTATGCCCATAATTTTCACTTCTTAGCACTGCCTATTTCATTCATATCACATACACCTCATTCATCATAACCCTCTACCTTCATTGGCTCTCAAGCTTTGTATTGGATGAACTTTAGTGTAAAAAAGAACATTTTAAGAGTAACCCTCTGTATTGAGTGGCCCTCGAGGCTTATATTGGGTTAAATTTAGTATTAAAAAAATCCTGAAATCTTTTCTACTCTTTGGCGATATTTAACCATTTAGCATTCAACATGATCAAAACCACCCTATAAATATTGGCACTCAAATTCTCACTGTGCGACTTCCCATTTTATTTTCAATGATGTCATCATATATTATTTCAGAATATACATGGGGCTGGTTATAGTGGATTAAACATTGAGAGCCACTATTTATGTGGTAGGTTTGGGTGGGTTGAATGTTAAACATTAAAGTCTTTTATTTTTTTCTTTAATTCAAATTTGATTTTCTGATTTTTCAGAGCAGTCATGAAATATAATTGTCTTTTCATTATTGGTTTCAGTTTGGACTGTTTGTATGCCTGTACAAATCAATTGATGCACAACTTTAAGCCTGTTGTCCTCCAACCAGGAATGTTAATCGATGTTTCCTTTTTCTTCTACCCAAGAGAGGCAGTTAAATACAAGGAAATAGTTACCTTTGAAGTGAACGGTTTGTCGACAAAGACAGTAGAATTTTTGGGAGAAGGATGCGAAATGAAGGTAAGCATAAACCTGTCGTATTTCTAGGTCTTTATCTGATTTTGATAAGATTTTTTTTAGAGTCTTGATCTTCTTTAAGCTAAGGATAAATTCTAGTGAAAATTGGGATTTTTAAACTTGTTTTGACCCTGGTGGACTGGTGCTACAGAATCAAAAACAAAGATCTATACCAAATAACAGATACCACATCATTTGGGGCCTTTCAAAAGCAGCAACAACTAAAATGGATAGCACATATAACTGAAAGAGAAAATAATGAAGGCTGAGTGTCTTGACAAGGGTCATCCTTCTTTGAACTTTGTGAACTGGTGCTTCAGGATCACATACAAAGAAATGTACCAAATAACAGAAACCACATCATTTGAGGCCTTTCAACAGCGGCAACAACTAAAATGGATAGCAAATGTAACTGGGAATGAAAATAATGGAAATAAGGGAAAACAGGAATTTTTAGCCTTGGACTTCACCAAGGTAAGGAGAAATAGCACTAAAAATTTGACGTTCCTGCTTTTGTCTCCTACATTCTATGTATAAATTGATTTCGTAATAAAGGGAATTGGAACTGATGCAATAAATAAAATATCAATAATGGAATATAAAGGTGAGAAATTAATATTGTTAAGCTAATGGGAAAAGGATGTCTGTATATGGAAGAAGAATAACTGTTCATTATTTGTTTGAGTTGACAAACTACATTTAGAATTGTTAGCTTTAAAGTTCTAGTGTGGTCTTCTGGTATTTCACCACTGTTGTATATTTCATTCATCATTTCAGTATTTAAAGTCATTCATTGTAAGAAGACATTGAATATGCTCAATGGTGGGCAGGACTAAAGCTACATTTCTTGGTGGAATATGCTATTTTCTCACATCTTACAGTCTGAATCAATAACAATTAAAATGCCTTGATCTTTATAGTTTGTCGTTGGAAATTCAGATGGCTTAATGGTTATTGATGCAGAAAATCGAATTATCAAGATGAATTCAGATTTTGTCTGCTAAGTCATTTGGCATTCACGTCATGCTAATGACCTTTTAGTAAAAAGCATGATTCACTTCCTTCCAATCAACTAGGAGTAACTAACAAATAAAACTAGGCATAGATGGCATTGAATAACTGGGCTTTCTAGCTTGGTCTCTTTTGAGCCATGCTTAAACAACAGGGGAAACTGAGCTTTCTAACCTTGGTCTCTTCAGAGCTAAGCAGGAGAAACTGGATTTTGCTTTGGTTGCCTCTGAGTTATGGTTAAATAACAAGGAAAACTGGGCTTTCATTCAAAAATTTATAAAAATTATGAAATTATCAAAATATATAAAATAACTGCAATGCAATATTTATTTTGAAAAAGTTTTGAATTATTGCTAATTTAAAAATAAACATGCCTAGAAAATCTGCCAAAATGTTAAATAATCAATCTAATAAATAAATAGTATTTAATATGATTTGTAGCATTGGTAATGGTATTTGCAGTGGTAGCTGCTAGGTCATCTCTTTCATCATCTAGAAAATTCTGTCAACAATGTCAATACCTCCAAACCTGAATTCATAGGCCTCAACCAAAATGGCTCAATACAAACTGTTTCAATTGAATCAATAAAATCTGTTGAATCTTTTACACACCTAGGAGGTGAAATAAATTCTACTGAAAAAGATGTGAAAATTTGTTTAGCTAAATCATGGGCCACCTTGAATAAAATAGTTGCAATCTGGATATCTGAAGCAGAGGTACTTTCGAGCCACTGTACAGGTGGTGTTAATGTATGGTGCCACTGATTACGCATTAACTAAAGCCTTAGTTTTTAAGATTGATAGAACCTACAATTGGATTCTTAGTGCTATACTTAACATCTCTTGGAGGCGACATACAACAAAATCAAAGCTCTATGGACCCATACCTGATATTTTTACAGTTTTATGCAAATATAGAATGCACTTTACAGGATACTGCTGGTGGGCAAAACAAGAACTTGCAAGTGATCTACTGCTCTGGACACTTAGCCATGGTGCAAAACAAGTTGGTCACCCAGAAACCTCCCCCATTGACCAGCCATATTATGACACAGAATGCCATCCTAATGACCTTTTGACCTTGATGTGAGATTGTGACGGTTGCCGTGATAGACTCATGAATGTCCAAGCTCACTTGACCAAATGAAAAGTAATGTCTTTGTTGTCAATTCTCAAGAAAATACATAAATTCACTTTCATATTTTGGGGTTTTATTAAAATTTTAATCATTACTTTTTAAAAAACAATAAACATTTCTGATGGAGTTAAAAGAAAGCAGTGTGAATGAGTAAAACATTGCCATGATTTTTTATTACTTTAAACATTTTATTTTAGGGGAACAGACATTTTCAAGGAGAGATTCATGTTTAAATTTACATTTACAGGCTTGTGTATTTGGGAGTCTTAATAAAGTAAATGTGCCTTCTGGTAAGGCTCAAACCTGCATCTCCCTTATAGAAAAAAACCACTATATGGCCTGATGTGCTTTCAATCACTAAGCCAAGCAAGATTCAATAACCCCATTTAAGGAATGCTCATCTTCATTTGGGATCCCTCAAAATCCATATCTGCTAACTCATATCTGAAAAGTAAACATGGTAACTTTAAGAATTAGTGGATTTTATTTATAATCTGACATTATTTCTTATTACCTTAAATGTGATATCAGTAGACATTTATATATTTACTTCCTTCCATATTTAAAGAAAAATCCCAGTTTCCTTCTTTTTCTTTTTTGAACTTTTTTACCTCCACTGTATTGTTCATTTGATAGCCTTAATAAAAAAAAATGTGGCTGCCAGCAGGGTTTGAACCTGCACCTCCACCATCTGGCTCACCAAAAGCCTTACACTTTTCTCTCTTTTGTATCTCTCAAAGTAACATTATGTTTTTATCTTAAAAGGGTAATTGAACCTTACTAGGCTGTGAAAACTTTTAATGAATGAGTGGTCTGAAGCACACTGGAAAATGATAGCGATATCTTCTAAGACTTGTGTATCCACGAAATATAACCTTTAAAGTCATAAGAAAGAATAAAAAAAATTTGGATTATGAATTAAAATAATACCAAACAAACAATACGTGTGTGTGTGTGTGTGTGTGTGTGTGTGTGTATTTGTCACTTAGCTGAGTGATGTTATCTTCAGCATCCCAATTCCAAAGTTTCATAGATGGAACCTCTAGGAAACACTCTGTCCACTCATCAGGGGATATCAGCAATTGACTGCTTATACTTATTGATTTTTCTTTTTTATATGCACTTTCATTGGTGCAAGATTTTTTTAACATTGTGTGTGTGTGTGTGTGTGTGTGTGTGCAGGTATTCATGCATGTGTGTATAAAAATGCAAGTTAAAAGCAAACTCATTTTTTAAAACAGTAAAAACGACACTTATATTTAACATTAGGAAGTGACAGTTGAGATTTATGGGGCACATAATGAGGAAAAAGAGCTTGTAAAATCTGATACTCACAGGATATATTGATGGTAAGAGGGGCCAGAGGAAAGCAAAGCATAACCTTCTTGGCAAAATTGAGCAAATGGATCATGGAGCAGGGTTTGTAAGAGATGACAAAAAGGTAAAAGTTATTAAAAGCTACGAAGGACAAGAAAATGTGGAAAGCCATGATTGCCAACATCCTGAAGGGGCATGTCACAAAGAAGAAGAAGAAGAAGAAGGGATCAAAACTTCACAAGAAGGAATAGTGTCCAGATTTTTTTTAAAATCATTTCACCCCAAACAAGGACTAATGCCACTAAGCCTCAAAAGTTTTCTGGGAGTGGAAGAGAATGAAAAAACTTTGAGGCATGAAAAGTACTGATTTGGAATACAGTAGCTTACAATTGATGTTGCATTTAAATTTTTGAAGATTGTAGGTGGCAGGGAAGCAAGAAAATCAAAAGAAAGTTCCACAGGTGAGTAGTGCAAGAAGAGAAACTATCAGAATAGAACTTACAGTCGCATCTTGCTATTTCAACAATAAAATGATGAGACCTAATAGCCAATCTAGTAGTAGTCTTAAATTCATGCAGTCAAAGTATCAAGAAGGAGAGCTCATTAGAATATACAAAAGAGATACAGTTGGGTGGTCATAACCTTCTGGCTTCAAGGCTACTGATGATTTTGTTTAGCAACATATCAACCCCTATAGGTCATTTAGTGCTAAAATTTAAATAATTAGAACACAATCTTATGGCATCAACTAAATATATTTTGAATGAAATTCTATGCCTACAACTATAGATAAAATGTATTGTTGGTCATTTTTTTATATAAAAATGTATTTTTATACTTTTTGGGGGTTTACTATTTGCCCATAGCTAGGACTCTAACAGGTGCTACCACCCAGGGTCAGGGTGGAACTGGGAACAACAGCAATCAAGAGGTGGTTACACACTCCTCAAAACCTTCAATCTCGCAATCAGAGGCCTTGCTGCTGGATGTAGTTTATCATCATACCCACGATTAGGCTTCAAGACAAGAAAGAAACAAAAATGTGGTGGTAAGACAGAGACTTTTTTTTCATTAGTTAAGGACTCCCTACCTGCATTTGTAAAATTTGTCTATAAATTTGTTGGGTGGAGGTTTTTAGCAGTCATTCCTGTCAGGTGCCACCAATATTTAAAAACTTCAAAATATCCCAGTCAAAAAAAAAAAAAAATATACTTTCTATGTTTGATAATATGGTTATTGTTTGTTATAGAATGTTTCTTTCTTTTTTTTTTTTTTTTTTGTTTTGCAATTATTGATCAGCCAGACAGGTTACTTTTTATAAAGATAAACATTTCAAGCAAAGTCACGTTTCTTTTTTTCTTTTTAAATTGGTATCACCTGCTGCAAAGCAGTAAATCGACTATGACACAAAGGGTTACAGAGTGTGGAAGAATTAGGAACAGAAACATTAATAATGAGCAAAAAAAGTAACCAGGAGGACAGTGGATAATGATTGACATTGCATTTAAATTTTTGTAGATTAACGTTGGCTGGAAAGCAAGGAATTGGAAATGAGTTCAACAAGCGAGAAAAGAATCTTTTAGCATAGAATTTACGGTTACATCTAGCCAGCTCAACTGTAAATTGATGAGATGTTGACATCAGTCTAGTACTGCACTTAAATTCAAAAAGTCTAGGTACCATAGTGAAGAGCTCATCTGAACAATTACCATGAAAGTATTTATAGAAAAATTTCTGATCTATATTCTTTCCTGTAATGTTTAGGTTTTCCGTTCTCATAAGAATCCTGCTTCCAATAAATCTGTATTGTCTTGGAAAATAATCCCTAAAATATAATTTATCAAAAGACTATATTGCCTTATCCAAATCTTATTTTACAATGCAAATCCATTGTTCTTAGATTTTGGTGTCTCAGATGAAAATAAAAAAAGTAGAGAATATAGCTTTCAATTCTTCAGGAATAAGTGCTCAAGACATTTTCCTTGATTTTATATCTGTAATATAATGATCAGTTCTTCAGACAAGAGAACTTTAAAAATATTTGCATGTCTACTTTCTGGCTAATTTTTTACAAACAAAAAATCAACTATTAAATTACATCCAAAATATGGATGTTATGTCTTCTAGCCTAATTGTTGAAGGCTGGGGCTGAACAGCTATAATGACATATTAGCTCCTGATTGAATATTTAATGTCAAAATCTGCTTGTTTATACTTGAGTCTATAGGTATCTATCTTGAGTCTATATATAAATATTGATTTTGTTTTTACATGAGTCTATTGGTAAACATTGGTTGTTTATAAAAACAACTAATGGGTTTATAGATAGATATTGTTTGTATTTACACTTAAGTCTGTTGAAAAACATTAGATGTCTTTATACTTGAGTCTATCACAAACATTTGTTGGGTTTCAACTTGTGTCAAAAGGTAAACAATGATTCTATTTATACTTGAGTCTATAGATAAACACTGGTCAGGTTTATACTTGAGCCTGTAGGTGAATATTGGATAGGTTGGCAAATGATTTAAACCAAAAATATGTTTTTATGAAAGCTGACTTTCTATGAAACAAATTTTAACATTGTTTCAAAAGTTCTCATATCCTACATTACACAAACCTTAGGAAAAAGATCAAACAAGAACAAGGGGCAAATTAAGTATTTATTGAACAATTGATATGCTGTAGTATTGATAGCAATTCATGAATCAACACTTTAATCCACTATGCTATTGTCCATTATAAACGTTGTGATAACAACAACAAAGATAAGGAAAATAGCCTGAATATAAATCGTGTAAATAATTACATATCTAGGATCGATAGAAAGTAATTGATAATTTGAATATAAGATTTTCATTTAAAATTTTAATTTTTAGAAATCTGAATTTTCAAATGGAAATTTTGTATCTTAAATTATTAAAATTACTTCTTTAATTTATTTATTTTAAATTTATTTAAATTAAAAATTTGTAAGGTGGTTTTCATTAAAATTGTTTTAATGAAAGGTTGTTTACTGGAAGGTCATTTGATGTAAGGTCATGGTAGCACATTTTGGCAAATAAAATGCAGGAATGGAAAAAGCTTCTTCTTGATAAAATCCAATGAAGAATCAGTGATATGATTGGATGCTTGCTGATGAAGTGAGTGCTGGTATTGTCATTGGTTTGTGTCTGTGCCACAAATTGAGGGATGGGCATAAATTAGTGGTAGTATTTGCATGTACTTTATTCAGCACACTTGCGAAGAACCACCTCCTGTTTTGTTTTGTTTTTTATATAGGTAATCTTTTCCTTCTCTCTCACCCCAGCTGTATACATAGCGATAGTTGTTTCAGTTTAACTTGCCGTTAAACTTAAGTTCTGTTAAACTAACTTGTAGAGAAGTATTCGTTTGTGCTAGCTGTGGAAAATGATTGTTTTGGTTAAGGCAATCACTGCACGTAAGCCAATATAATGAAACCAGCTGGAATTGGAACTTGGTTCTCTGATTAAAAATTCCTTGCCATTATCAGTAACACCACCAGCACATCCAAGCTTACCACACATAGCATTCACAAGTGGTCACCCATCTAGGTAGTGACCAGGCTCAAAGTTACTTAACTTTGGTAATTGTATGGTGAAACCAGTGTTAACTAGGGCTTTCTGCTATTTCCAAACCAGCATAAGCATAGAGTAATGTGTCTTTTGTGTTTTCATTATGTTACAAGATGAGATCTTGCCCTGCTTCGATAAACGGAAGTTACCATCACGAGTCCCTGACTCGAAATGAAAACTGCACGTCTACGCATACTTCCGTTTGGGATAAACTCAAAAAAAAAAATGAAAAGAATTAAATCAACCAATCGGACCATCTCCTGCGTACTCAAAAAAATTTCCATTTGGAGCCGATAGGCGTGTATAAGTTCAACACGAGAAAGTCAAAGGGGTCCCATTCAACGGCAGGAGGCAGAAGGGTCACGTCGCTCGCTCCTGACACACTGGCCCGGCGACGAAATGAAGCATGTGACCGCTGCTGCTAATGAACTCTCGTCCGACTCTTGTCAAAGGGTACCTTTCCCCTTCCATAAATCAAGTTAACTCCATGAACTTTACTTGCCACTACCATAGACATTCAACTTCTTAAATATGAACTTTCTACTTGTTCTTATTTTCCTCACTAAAAAGACTATAAAATATATCTTTCTTGTTCTTTCGATTCTGAATTTCATTTGTTTTGCAACCAGATGCAGTATTTCGCCCACATTGTTTCCACATCACCCATGCATCTAAATACGGAATATAACAATTATATTGCCTGTTCGGAATGCCATTTACTTTAATCTATCCTCCAGTGGATTGAATTGAAGCCGAAATATTGGCACCTGTAAGAAATTAGCGTCACTCTCTTTATCGTCATTTATTTCCTATTTTCCTGAAATGGGCCAGCACAGCCAGGCAGCAATGTTCCAGCAATGCAGCAGTGAAAGTGTTAATGATTCTTCTCATTTTAGTATATTCATGTGATTTAGAAAGATTGAAGGCAATGATGCAACTTTGTGTCTTTAACAGGTGACAGTTGCTGAAAGTAAGCACAAAATTGTGAAGTTAGGTGCCCATAGTATCGGCAGCTGTACCAAACGGATCATCCCCATTGTCAACAAGAGCTTAGCTTCCATGACGTTCAATCTTCAGTTCTCTCCTGTATGCACACAACTTAAAGATGTCATCTCTGTCACCCCATCATCAACCATCACTCTACCTGCAAAGGTGGGGACAATAAATATACAAGTCATCTTTAAGCCAACAATAAGAATCCCCCAGTTCTCTGAAGAGGTAAGCACAAATGAACACTCATATCTCTGTATCTGTCTATATTTCTGAGATGAGGTATTATGTACACTATTTACATTTGGACTATTGTCCTCATCTTTGTCGCCATATTTATTGCTTCAGCCTTCTTCTGTTGGTCAGAATGTTGAACTGAATGAGCAAAATAAAGGGTTCAGTTTGACATTCCAACCACTTGAAAAAGGCCAGAGTGTACAAGGCCGAAACATTGTAATAAATATGGCGACAAAAATGAGGACAATAGTTCGAATAATGTAAATAATGTACTCGTATCTCTATTTGATCATATTGTTTATTACTGAAATTGTGAATACTCTTTTAATTCTGGTCTCAATAATTGTGGAGGTGAGGAGTTGGTAACAGTAGAGAAAATGAAATTGTTTGACTGAGATCAAGTTTCAGGTGAGGTACTTTTTCTTCAGTTCATACTACTACACTTTGTAAAGGCATGTATACACCTCTCCATGTAGGTCAGGTCATGGATTAATATCTGCTCCTGGCACTCTAAGGCAAGGGTGTGTTGAGGTTGGCTGAGACACTTAATGGGTAACAGATTGTTCTCTGGACTGATAAGAGGGAACAGGCAGAGAAGAGATAGAGAGAGGAAGAAAAAAAATGGCTACTGCTTCAAAACCCACTGCATGGTGGGTGTTACGTAACTTCCAGAAGAAAATATGCCAAGTGAACATTTTTACAAGATACCAAATCTCTGATGATAGTGTAGATGAAAGGTTGTAAACTTTTTGTTTCTTTTCTTGCAAACAATTCCTGAAATCTATTTTCTCTCAAACAATCTTCTGACTGCAACAAGTATAGAGCCTGTTTGATACGACAGTAACCGTTCTACCTGTCACCTCGTTCTCCACATTTTACCACTTCATTTATAGCCCAAATTTCCATATGTGAAAAGATAACTTCACGAGAGAGTATCTGACTTTGGGATCTATCTGTTATAAATGTGTAACCCACAACGCCACCCTTTCTTTCTTTTTTGGACAATTTACATGTGAGGGATATTCGAATCTGTGTTTGCACTAGAGGTAAGCCATTTTCTTCTAGCAAAAAATGCATGCAACCCTGGACCTCTTTGCTCTCTGTGGTAGTTCACTACACTCCCCACTGATCTCATGATCACAGCAAATGCAACTAGGAGGAGGCCTCTTCTGTTGGGTACTCCTCCTCTGAGGAGCAACACAAGCTTCATCTTCAGATAAATCATCATTGGTGGAGTCATTGAGTTCTCCTATGCCAGAATCTGTGCTGCTAGTATCAGGAGAATCGACTGTCAAAGTTGATCTCAAGTCAACTAACAGCTCACTTTCTGTTCAATCACCTCTGTGTTCAGATAGAGAATACAGACCCCAAAAAGGACACAAGTCCTTCACTTGACAGGAAATACTGTCAATCTGTACTTACTACAAACAGTTAACCTTGGTCATGTGGCCTGTTTTAAACTTGGTCATTCACCTCCCTTGCAGTGTCCGAGCCCAGACAACATCTCCCATTTCATACACTTCATGAGTATTCCATGGACATGATACTTATGTAGCACATCTGCGACACTAGATGAGAGGTTGTTCTTAGGTGTGATGTTATGACAGTAGACTGCATCTGGTATTGAGCACTGCTTTCTAGTGGTAATGGTTTTAATGCTTTTTTTGTGATGTCAGTGAACACTTGTTGCCACTTTTGTGATGTCAACGAGTACTGGTTGTCACTTTCATAATGTTCATTGTAGTAGAGATTTTGTAATCACAGATAAAACGATAGTAATGCCGTTGAACAATACTGGTGTCAGATGCTTTCAAATAACACTCGCACTAATAATACTTGCATAATAATACTCACTCAGAAAGTAACCACCAAATAGTGATCCCTGTAGTGATCCATATAAAGAGATCAGTAAAGAGAATAGTATAGTGAATAGTGTAGAGAATAGTGATCCATATAGTAATAGAGGATAGAGTAGAAATAGTGATCGGTTAGATGCTATGCTAATTCCCATATATACATTTCCTTTACTATCACATGATCTACTTATTCAAAATGGGATTGCCAGTGTTTGCTTTCTGGTGATCTGTGTTTAGACTCCAGTGTCAACAGCAACACTTTATTCCTATATAGCAGCTTCTGTGATTCCTTTTGACTATACCATTTGCTGTTGGTGCATAAGGACATCAAAATCAAAGCTGCACACCACAGTCACTGAGGAATTTTCTGAAGTGCCCACATGTGAAAGCTGAATCATTGTCAGTTAAGATTTCAGTCAGTGGACCCTGCTCGAAAAAAAATGATGTTAATTAGTTAATGACACTGGTGGAGTCTTGTCAATAACATGGTCACCATGTTACGAATTGAGATGGACCACAATCAATAAAGTTTAGGAAGTGTCCACTGCTGTAGTGTGCGATATCCATCGCTAACCTGCTCCAGTTGTTTTTCATGCCAAGCTTTCCTTTCTGCCAATGTACTGGTGCTGGATCAATAGATTGGCTAGCTTCACAATTCTTGATGGTTGACTTTGCAAATGTTGTTGATACTGAAGGGTCAACAGACCTGGTAAAATACAGTGTCCTATTCATACTCGCATACACACATTGTCAGTGGGTGTTAGCTACTTGACTCTCACTCAACTTTCTTATAGTGGCACACACTATTTATACAGTTTCAGCTCCTTTCTTGTGCAGCTCCAACCATCTCTAGGGCACTCTGCCCTGTTTAGTGCTGATTTGATATCCAGCGATGAACACATGCAGAGTCAGTGACCAGGTACATGACCATTATCTGCCATCAATGCCTTTTATCATTGCATTGAGTTCTGCTAAACTGATATGCTTTGCTGGATGCAAACAACAAGCATCCTCAACAATGCCTTTGTTCATTTCCAATACTACTCCTGTGATGAAGGAACTGGTGTCCATCCATACCTTCATTTCATAGCCACTCACACACCTGTTCCCACCAGCAGGATCCATTTCATGTACTCTGGTTACTATCTCAATTAGCATGCTATGGATAAAGGCATTTTCAATTGTATCATCCCATCCATTAGACACAACCACATTTGCTTGTCACTTGATATAGGCAGTTGCTATTCTTAGCCAGTCACACACATGAGAAAGTGACCCACAAGTTGTCCACAAATAGAAAACACGCTTTGGTAAGTAATGACTTTGCAGGGGTGCTGGCCCAATACCTATGGCAGTTTAGCCATCAGATGTCAGCACCTTCACCTACTGCCATCGCCAAAGGCGGCATATAAATCTGCTCACCAGTGTCTGTGAGCAGCCAGAATCTACAATGGCTACGAGAACTTCAATGGCTGGTAGTGCAGCATTCTTTACTTGTTCAGGGAAGAGACTGACATTGACATTTCCTCTCCTGAATTGTTTCCCTGGCACTCAGACGAGATGTGCCCAAACTTGTTGCAACAAAAGCAATGCACTTCACAGTGCGAACTGTGCATCCAGTTATCCGTCCCTTCCAGTCATCTTTGTTTACAGTACTTAGCAAAGTGATTGGGACCAGAACAGAAGGAGGCATCTCAGTGCATATTTATTGAATGAATGTGGCAACTGACTCTTCAGGTTTTTGGTTATCAGTCATAATGGCCTTTGTCTGGGTTAGAAGTTGCTCCAAGTTTATAGTCTCTATTCTGAACAATGCTCAAAGAAGCCATCTAATGCCCTTTGGAAGCCCAGACATGAATGCACATACCATCCATTGCTCAGGCAACTGTCCACCAACCAGCCAAGCAAAGTGTTGTAGCTCCATCAAAAATTCATTGACAGTTTCCCAGTAGAAATTGCCTCATCATGAACTGATCAAACACATTGAAATAGTCCACTGCATATGTTGTCACAAGGGCTTGCTATATCTGCTCTGCATCTGACCTCTGCTCCTTACTTAGTTGCTGGTATTATGGTGAGAAATCCACCTAGTAGTGGCCGGCTACACTCGATACTCTTCATGTCACACACTTCACATATCAACTCAACGTTCTCAAACCACTCCATGATTAGTAAATTGGTGGCAATACCTCTAAATTCAGGGATCAATCAGTTGTCAAATGCTTTGTCTGCCATCTTGTAGAAAAATTCAGAACTGCCAAAATAGCTTGTAGATAAAAGTAAACTTTTCATTTCTTGCAAACAATTCCCAAAATCTGTTTCCTCTCAAACACTCTTCTGACCACAAGTGTAGCCTGTTTGACACAGCAGTAAACTGTTCTGCCTGTCACCTTGTTCTCCCTGTTTTTATCTCCTCATTCACAGCCAAAATTTACATATGTGAAAAAATAATCTTGTGATATAATATCCGACTCTGGGATTTATTCATTTTAAATGTAACCAGTGAAGCCACCATTTTTCCTTTTTGGACAGTTTACATACAAGGCACATTCAAATTTGCGTTCACCCTGGAGGTAAGTCATTTTCTTCTAACATTGCAAAAAATGCATGCAGCACTGGGCCTCTTCACCCTCTGTGATAGTTCACTACAGATAGCAAAGTGAGTCTCGACCAAATCCGACTGCTGACTATTGGTTTTCCCTTGACTTTTATTGACATGAGACAGTTGACAAAAACCTAGATCTGGACAATTTACAGAGGGGCCTGTATATGGATATACTAAGCTGTTCTGGTCATAGGGAAACCTGGATGTAACTAAATAGTTTTGAAGGACATGTCCACATGCAACTCAGAGCCTCTTATACATCTATATTGATATGTATTTGCCATAGTAATGCAACTTGTCTCATGCTACTTGGAGAGAAAATAGATACTCTTACAGCCCCCCCCCACCAATTGTTATGAAGGATACAGAATGGTGCTCTGATGATCTACTAAGTCATGATTCAATTTGATTTCATTGTGCTAGGAAAGGCATGAATCCATTTCTCCCTACTAGACAGGTCAGGGACTGCACTTTGATGCTAGTACCATGTAGCCTAGTCAACCTGTCTCTTGTTACCTGGAGGGTAGATAAGTGCTGCTAGGTAATCTGCATTACCCTGAATAATGTGAAGGACCAAACATTATGATCTTAAATTTACAAATAGTATAATAGAAAGTATTAAAAACTAATTTGTCCAAAATAGAAATGTTGACAAGAAGAAGTGTCTTATTTGAATGTCACATTCACCTGAGATAACCATATGAAACCGGTATCTCTCAAGTTGAGAAATGCGGAAAGGGATATCTGTTTAGTTTTAGCCTCTCATTTAAGCTGTGAATCTTTTCTCCACTTGTGTGGTGTTGTTTTATGACACTTGATATGTAAGAGCAGATAATTATTTTTGTATTCTTACAAATGTAAACAGAATGACACTTTCACAAAACACTGATGAATCTTCTGCATAAGATCAAGTTAGGGTCACCATTTATCAGCTAAGTTCTCTGTAGCTCAGTTAGTCTACACCATGTTGAATCTAATGACGGTTCCCTCTGCCCAGGGAGAGACAAGTTCATATCCTGTTGGAGAGAGTGCATATTTTCATTTAAAAAGATTTCTCAAATATTCAGGCTTGTAGATGAAAATAAATAAAAATATTGGTTAACAAATAAACGGAGTGTCTACTCCCCTAAATATAATGTTTAAAGTGATATATATATATATGATTATTCTCTTATGTTTGCATACAGGTACTCATAGATGCGGCTGGCTACAGTCAACCCCTTTTTGTCATTCAAGGAAGCTGCTTAGCAATGCAACTTGACTTAGAGACTAACTACATCCCTTTTGGGGCTGTTGTTCTGCAAAGTTACAGTACACGCAAATTAGTCCTCAGCAACACAGGAGACATCAATGCAAGGTAAAATTTGGAAAGTATGAAAGTTTTTTCATATTAAAAAGAAAATGGTCACATATATATATATATATATATATATATATATATATATGAATAAACAGAAATTTGATGCCTCAGAACATTTATACACAGATTTGAAAATGCAGGAAAGCATTCTTTCTTTAGAGATCCCTTTTGACAAAGACATCATTAGAAGAATACGTTGGTCATGTTGATTGACACAAAACAATTTGCACTGTGAGAAAATATGAGGAGATAAAGGAACCATAACTAAAATACAAATTTATTAATAAAACGAGGGGAAGAAAAGAAAAAAGGGTGAAAAATACAATCAGTGGGCTAATATAAATGGCTCCAGGTGAGTATAAAATGGAAATTTTTAAAATTTAACACTTTAACTACAGGTGAGTTATAATTAAAGTGAAACATTCAATTTTAATTGTTTTCCTATCAGTTTCATATTTTATCTTTCTATTGGATTTAATCCATATTTTTTCAACTCATATATATATATATATATATATATATATATATATATATTGTAAGGGAGTTATAGCTAAATAATTATAAAGCCTCTTGCACAAAAATACTCATGGAAAGACATGGAAATAACAAAATGAGTCTTATTTATTATCTGGTTGTTATGTGGGTTTGGAGACACATGAGACAGTAATATTGAGTAAAATTGTGAGTTTGGTGTCAAATATGAATCAGAATCTGACAGAAGGATAAGATAAAGAATAGGCTAAATGTATAGAATCTTTATTATATGTCTTTTTTTATACATACATTTAATGAGTGTCAAGATAATTCAGTTGGAAAAATACAAGAACTGTTTGGGTTTTCTTTACCTCTGTTTTTTTTTGAGTGCTAAGGGATAAATATTACTATCATGACCTGAAAATGAAAATGAGCCAAAGTTTTAGCTGATGTACATGTTGACAGCCTTTCCGTGTTGACAGCTTGTCTGATAGTGAGAATGTCACATGTTTGTATGTGAAGGGGAGAAAAGTGGGATTGATTCTCATTGGTTTAGAATGAGTGAATTAATGATAATTAGAATTGTTATAATTATTTTATTATAATCATTTTTGACATTTTAATAAATTTTTTATTTATTTATTTTTCATCGCCACAACACAGTGACAGTATAATTCATTTTTTGATTTATGTATTTCATTATGAACACATCAATATATTTGTGTGTAAGTTTCATTAAAAATGGATGACAAGGTACTGATGTTAATTTTTTTGTTCAATTTTTCCCTTGTTCTTATAATTTTCTTCTTTTCTTGACATAAATTATGTATAAATTTTCCAAATGTTCTGTATGTCCGAGCTTTTCTTGGCTATATATTTGGCTCAACTTATACAAAATTGAATAAAAAGTTTAATCGCAGATGAAACTTGTATAAAAGTGAGACACAGTGATCAACACCGAATGTTTTGTGAATGGATTCAATCTTCATGCCATGCATGTTAGATAGTGGCTCAACTATTTATACATGTTAGCCATTGGGATATTACGTGTAGCAAGGTAAATTATTTCCGGTTTATTGTTTTATTATAACAGCTGTTGAATAGACAAGAATGATTACTCACAACTAAGACAGTTTAATAATAATAATAATAATAATAATAATCAGTTGGAAATCATGTATAAATACAAAAATACATGAAAGTAATGAGAACTAAAAGTGAATTAAAAAGTTGACAAACAAAACCTGATACAATATAAAATAATTGCTTTCTGGCACAGACATTAGAATGACATAATAAACTGGAAATAATTGACCTTGCTACTCATAATGCCCCAAGACAAGCATACAATGACTGTGTGAAAAGTAACAGGTCTAGGACTGGATATACTGTGTGAGCTATGGGAGAAAGAGGGATAAGCAGATTGTGTTATCATCTAACATGATATTTTGGGAGTATAGAACTGTAATCTTAGTGCTTGCTTTGCTCTGTGCATGGCAAAAGACGAGAGTTGTGACAGGACAAATTGTGGCTGCTTAACCATGAGAACACACCTTCTCACAACACCCTGAGTGTCTGTTAATTCCTGGCCAAGAGGAATATTGCCGTACTAGAACAGCCTACCTATTCATCTGATCTGGAGAGCATAACAGCCGAAACATTGTGAGAAAATTTTTTTCATAACTTATATTTTGTTTTAATATTTACTCTCTCTTTTGTTTTTTTTTTCTTTTTTTTTTCAGAGTTCACTGGGATGTAGAGAAATTCAAACCAGACTTTTTCATTAGTCCTGTTGACAGTCATGTGGTTGCAGGCAAACAGATTTTGTTTGATGTGATATTTAAGCCACAAAAAATTTTGCCTGACATTCGCTATGAGGTAAAACTGTATATTTTTCTGCAATTTCTTTTTATTATTTTCTTCTTTCACACAGTTTTCCTTTTCAACCAGAGATCTTGTATTACGGATGTTTTCCATTTAGTCATTTGATGGCACCTTTCGCAAAATATTTGCAGTTGCAAGCAGTGAAGACTCCTGAAGCGATGGGATATTAGGCTTTATTCTGATTTTTCTCAATATAGAACTTTAATTTTGGTGGTATAGACCTATTGTGAATTTGAATCAACCCACAGCAAAGAAAAAGGCGAGACAGGTTTTTAAATATAAAAATATAAAATATTTTTATTCTTGGGTTTTTTACAACTAAATTTTTCTCAGAGTGTATAAGTATTAAAGTTCCTTTCTTTTGTAGTTTTGTTTGTTAAGATGAAAAGAAATGGGATTAGTTTGACTGTATGTTTGAGAAAAAAGAGGCAAAGTAGAAAGTGGGAAGAGAAGTGTAAGTGTCAAGTAGCTTGGTGAGGAAAAGTGTAAGTGTTACATAGCTTGGTGAGGTAGTGGTTATAATATTATGTCTTAGACTACTTGCCGTGACATCATCAACTCTTGACTGACTCCAACGGACTTCCCCTGACAAAGGTTCTTTATTTAAAACATCTTGCCTACTTACTTCGTGTTACTGAGGGTGTCTTATTTACTCCACAACATCCTCCCTTTTGAATTTTTCTTTTTTTCACTAGTAAATATTTTATTTTATTTCCTCATATTCACCCCTGCTCCTCTTTTTGCCGAGTTCACCATTTACTGATCTTTGTATTTCTTTCATTTTAGGTCAACCTCTAGTTTTTCTGTACATTTCCTTTTTCTGTTAATCATACTTGTACATTCAACAAAATTTTGGGGTGTTAGTAAGTCAAAAATATCATCCAATACTTGCATAGGTTCTTCCTTTCTTGTATGCCTTTTTTCAGTAAACCTTTTCTTTAACTGATTCCAATGCCTTTTGTATTTTCATTTTTTTTCCTTTTACCATATACATCATTTTTCCAATTTGTGACCTTATTATGTCGTTTTCCCACATTTGTTTTCCATTTTTACATACTCTGAAAAACACATTTTTGCCAATTTTGAAAAATTTTGTATCCTTTTTTATTATGTGTTCTTATTCTTTTTTGACTTGGTAACAACTTGCTGAACACCAATTTAATTTTTCTTGTGAACATCAATATTCTGTCAATGTACTGGGATTTGGCATTATCCAAGATACTCTCAAGAATTTTTGGAGTGCTTTTATGCTCACTTTTTCAAAGCTCTCTTAAAAGTACCCAGAAACTTTTCCTCTTATCTGTTGGATGAGACAGCGAGGTACTAATATGTTCAGTCAAGAATATTATACAAAATTCTTTAAATTCATAAGCAGTGAATTGTATACCATTATCCAAGACTATGGCATCCAGAATGCCATATCTTCCACACAGTTTGTGTAAAAAATTCTCTCTAACTGAGGTAGTTGGTTTTTTGCATCTACAATTTTCAGGCCACTTAGTAAAGCTATCCACTGCCACAAGATAATGTGATCCATTTATTGGACCTGTGAAATCTATGTGTAGTCTTAACCATGGGTTATTTGTCTTTGGCCAAGGTTGTAATTTCATGGTAGGTAATTTTTTTCTGCCAGAGCACAAACTCTGCAGGCTTTTACTCATTTTTCAATGACTTGATCCATTTTGGTCCAGTATAAATAGCTTCTCATAAGAGATTTAATCCTAGAAATTCCCAGATATCCACTATGAAATCTATTTAATATCTGCTTTTGTAATATAATAAGTATTTCTACTTTTTGGGCAACTTTGTCACATAGTGAATAAGTGTTCAAGTCTGAATAGCAGCCTAAAAACTGTCTATCTTTCTTTGTTTTGTTATTTTTTTTTTATTTTTGAAATAAACATTTCTTCTTCTGCTTTTACTTTTATTTCTTCCAGGATAACTTTTTGTTCATGTACTACATTTCATAATATATTTTAAATTTCTATTTCACTTTTTAATGCTGCAATAACAATGTCCTCAAACAGTTCAATATTTTTTGGCATCAGCATGTCCTAATTTTTAGGGTGATTAGTATTCCATCCTGAAATCATAATTTAATAAGATGGTACCCCAGAATTGTAATTAATTCATTGTATGCTTAGGAATTCCTTTTTTCAAATCATAAATTGATAATTGATGCCTGTGTTCCATCTGTAAATGAAAACTCCTGTGTATAAATTTGTGAAATTTTTTTCACTGCAAATATTATTGTTAACACCTCTTTTTCAATCTGGTTGGAGTTTTTTTTTACTTTCATCAGACGCCAATATGATTTCTTTTTTGGGTCGTAGTTTACTAATAATAAGTCTGATATTAGTATTTTCTTGATTCTTCAGACACCTTTTTTGATACTCATCAGTCTAGTTCCAATGCCGTTTTTAAGCAAATTGTTCAATGGAGCTCTCAAATTCTGAATATTAGGTACATAGATGTGAAAATAGTTTACTAGTCCCAGAAATGCTTGTAACCTAGTAACATTTGTTGGGGGAGGTATATTCTTAACTACACTTGCTCTTGACGGATCTGGTTTTAGATCATTTTTGTCAATGATTTGTCCTAGGTACTTGATTTTAGGTAAAAGCAATTCGCACTTTTCCTCACTGAGTTTGAAACTTTATTCTTGTATTTTTTTCAAAAATTCTTTTCACATGCCAGATATGTTGTTCTTTAGATACACTTTTAATTAATATATTATCCAGATAACTGCAAAATTACAATCTGAAAGCATAGTATCCATAGCTTGTATAAATATAGCTAGAGCCACTTTTATCCCAAAAGGAAGTTGGTTGAACTTGTACAATCCCTTGGGCGTATTTATAGTTATTAACTCTGAACATATTTCTTCAACCTGTATTTGCAAATATGCTTCAGAAAGATCCAGCTTCGAAAAAATTTTTCCACCATTTAAATTCACAAAAATTTCCTCTGGACTTGATAATGGGTAATTATGGGGTTTTAAATATTTGTTTAACCCTGTTGAAAAATCAGCACAAACATGAATTTTATTATTTTTTTCTTTTTACATACACTGTTGGGGCTGCCCATTTTGAATGGTCAATCTTTTCAATGACATATTTTTTCAACTCTGACTAATTCTTTGCCAATTTGATCCAATACTGTGAATAGTACACTACGTTTCAGTTTAAACACTGGCATTGACCCTTTTTTCACTTGAAATGTTTTGACTTTGCAACACCAACCCAACTCATCCAACAGAACATCTAGAAAACATTTTTTCAATTCTTCCTTTAAATTTTCATACTGTTTTTTTTAAACTGGTAACTTGTCCACTTACTTTCTTACAATAAATACTTATAGGTAAATAACTCAAATAATTCCATTCAGTCAGTACTGTATAAGTTTGTAGTACTTTTTAACACATAAGCATTAGCTTTTATACACTTGTTACAAAATGAAACGTTACCAAGCATTTCATCAATAAAAAATAATTTCTTACCCGACACGCTACGTGCGATTTTTGAAGTTCTTTTTAATATAGGCTTTCAGTTTACTTTCCATGTGGCTTCATTGATTATTGCAATATCACTACCAGTGTCTAGTTGCATTTTTACATCCACATTATTCATTTTCACATATACAAATTTCCTTTGGTTTTCTATAATTATTTTTTCTGTCACAATGCTGTGCATGAAATTTCTTCTTCAAGAACTTTTCCTTGATTTAATTTTACAGTGTGACTTTTCCTTGCTTTAATTTTACAGTGTGACTATTATATCCAACTTTTCTATACTTGTAGCACTTCAAAATTCTTAAAGGGACAGTTGTGTTTAAGATGTAACATTCCATATTTGAAATATGGATTAATTTTTCTTTTTCCACATTTTTCTTTAGTTTGTATGTATGTGCATTTTATTTCTACAATTTATTCCATATTGTGTCTCAGATTTAGGATTCTCTGACATTCTTCGGATATTTCTTGTAGTGTTAGTTGATGATTCTGTTCAAGTTTTGTTAGAATTCTAGCAAATATTTCTGCATCTTTTTTTATTGTTAATCCTTGAACGAAAATTAAGTCTTTAAACATATCCAGAGTCAGTTCATTTAATTTGAATCTTTCACACTCCTGTTAATGTTTCCATCATATGTGACAAAATCTTTGTATTCTTTTTTCATCAGATTCATACACTTCCAATGAATATTGAATAACAAACTATTTTTGCTGAAATTTTAATCAGAATATTTACTTTTTCTGCAAAGCAAATTTCTCCTGTTTTTTCAGTAGTATAAAAATTACAGTACTTTTCATGTTCTAACTTTCGCAATAAAAGTTTTGTTTTTTTTCCTCATCTTCCCAGTCACTACGTTCTCTGAAAATTTGCTTGTATCTTCTAAAATAAGCAGAAAAGGTAATTCCATCATCTGAATTACATATGAATTCAGATATGGCATTTGCCATGTTATTGGGAGTGAAAGAACTTGGTGAATTTTCCATTTTCATCTGTATTATTTCAATTAAATTTTATTGTTGTTTCTGGAGTTTCAGCAACTGCTGTCGTATTTTTACCACTTGGGATAATAATTCTTCCATATTTAAGGAATATCTGGGTGTTTTTTCTTTCTCTATTTTTTTCTTTTTTACACATATCAAACAAAAAAAAATTAAACTAACCTGGTTCTAATTTACTCATTGACACTGTTATCATGTGTCCCAAAGTAAAAAGTACTTTTTCCTACTCTGTATGAGTTTTGATCATTTGTTGCCATGACGTCATTAATTCTTTCTCCTTGATTGACTCCAACAGACTTCTCCTAACTTGCATTGAGTTCTTTATTTAAAGTTTCTTACCAAATTCATTTGTGTTACCGGGGGCTGTCTTATTTACTCCACAACACAGTGTCATTTAATTTGGTGAGGAAAAGTGTAAGTGTCATGAAGCTTAGTGAGGAAGATGTGTGAATGAGTAAAGGAATCACTTTTAAGCCAATGCATTGTGAACTTGTCATTGTTGCTGTCCCTTCTCCTTATTGGCTTGTCTGCTCAAGAAACTTTGCTTATATACCCTTCAAAGGAATCACGAAGCATGTTTTTTATTGTCAGTGGGAATATAACCCTTTGGTTGGAAAATATTAAATATCTATTTTCAAAGGATTAATTTATTAACTGGAAGAATGCATGAATCCTCTGACTCAGAAACCATTTTCTTGTCGTTTGATGTTTGACTGTTTGAAACATTCCACATTCTGTCAGCTTCAATTCAGAAAACAGTATATTTCTTAAGTTTGTCACCAGAAACAGCCACATCAATGAAGAGGCATTTACATTATTTTTTTTTTTAATGACAGAGATATTTGGTTGGGTGGCAACAAGGATGCTTGTCTGTTTGCATGTTGAAATGTCCCAAAATTTAGACTTGGTCATTTTCAATCCCCTTTTCTGGTTATTGGTGATACCATTTCTCATTGACTTCAAATCCATACTTCCTACATAGGTACCAATGCAAATGAGAGGTCTCTATTATTATTCATTTACAATTCCAGTGCTAAATTCTCCAAGACCTCTTTCCTCATTATGTGCCCTAGAAATTTCAATTGTCTATTTCAGATTTTAAATACAAGTGTCCTGTTTGTTTCCATTTTCTTTATAACTTTCTCATTGCTCACACGTTGAATCTATGGCATTCTCAGTATTTTTCTGCAGATCCACATTTTTGTTTACCATAAGGTTCACACTGTACAAGGCCTGGAGGCCACTCAAGGTAGAGGGTTACATTAAGGGGTAGTTTATATAGATAGGAGGGGAAGATAATGGTTAACTCTTGACTTGAACAGGTTAAGATTGTAGTGATTGGGGAAATATCCTCTTTGGAATTTGTCCCACAGAGCAGTGGTTTGAGGTAAGAAGCTGTTTGAGTGGAACTTCTCTGTTATGGAATATGGTAGGAATGTCGGTGGTTTGCTACAATGTAAGTGGCATGACTGGTCATAGCTATGAAGGTTAGATCTGGTGCAACCAAGGAATATTGTTCATCCAAGCACTTTCTATGGAAGTAATGATAGAGCAATGATATGCTTGCAACGTCCCACCTGTAAGAGAGGTTGCAAGGGGGAAAATAGTTCTTCTCCAACAAGGTGTTGGAGGCACTTTTGAAGTCCCTCAAGATTGGAAAGTGAGGACTGGGCTTCTCCCATCCAAATATGACAGCAGTCCTCCATTTTCAACCTGATCTGGCTCTTATAGAGGTTGAGGATAGCATGTACAAGAAGTCAATCTTTTTACCTGCATTTTTAGCAATGGATCATATGTAAAAGTTTCACTTGAGGCCAGGTATGAATTTGAGGTCCAATATTCTCTCAAGGCATGGTGCCTCCTCAAAGGGACATCTATCCATCATGATTAGTGGTAGTTCGAGGTTTGGTGGTGATGAAATGTAACTGTAATTTGTTGAATCACAGATTCTAGTAACACGAGAGTGGGAGATGTAGAATCAGAAGCAGACAAAAGAAAAATCTGGTCTGTTGGTCTGTCATGAGAGAAGAGAGAAGGAAGAAGAGTAACAGTTAAGTTGTCCTGTCTCTGCCAACCCCCAGAGAGTATCAGTTAGCTGTGTAAATAAAGAGCCCAATATATCACTGTGGTGAGATTACACCTTCCATTACTTTGTTGAGTGTGCACCAGGACTTTTCCAGTTTTTGCTCACCCTGTGGCACACTGTTATGTAAAGATGCCTTCCGAAAGTTAAACAAAGCATTAAGAAACATAAAAATCTCATTAGAAAAAAAAGAAAAGTGCTGAACTGCTATGTAATATCAATGATGGTTGATTTCCTCATGGATGAAGAAGAGACGTGGGTCAATAGATGTGCTTCTACAGAAGGATGCTGAGAATAACAGGGACTGAACATGTAAGCAACAAGAAAGTTTTAAGGAAAATAGAAACAATATGACACTTAGAATCAGCAACAACTAAAATTTTTTGGACATATAATGAAGAAAGAAGGCTTAGCAAACTTGACTCTCATAGGACATAATAAAGACTAGAGAAAGAGAGATAAACATCAAGCAAGCTACATAATGGGCTTGTGTAAATTAATAGCAGAACAGGGATTGAGGGGTGAAAGATAAACACATTGTGTATTTGTCTTGTCTCATTGTCCACAAGTCGAGAGCACTTCTCCACAACTGAGAAAAAACTGGTGTTATATAGCTCTCTCAGTCCCAGACTCATACTGACTATTCACTAATACCTACCCAATATCATTCATATGCAAATTTTGTCAGCAGGATGTCCTCTCTCAACAGCCAATTGTGAAAGAGGATGTAACTCCTGGTGCTTACTGGACCACATGCAACCAATTCTGGATCTCTTGTTGGGTTGACCAGATTTGCCATTACAAAAACTAACCTCACAAACTAGCACTTTAATCTCATCTTGATTAATCATAAAGTTGAGGGCATTATAATTTGTTGTGTTTCCATACAAGCAAGGCAACAAAGTCACTAAGATACAGAGGGTTACTAAGTAAAAGAACATAAGAAAAAAGAGCATATTAAGAAGCAAGAACAATAATAGAACAGAAATTAAGACCAAAGATAACAATTAACATTGAATTTAAATTTTTGATGATCAAAACTTGACTGGAATGCAAGAAGATGGAAGAGAGTTAACTCCTTAGAAATTCAAAAATATCTCATTTTGTTCTTTTTTAGTACTGCTCAGTTATTGCTTTCCCCATTTCCACCAAGGCTGTACTACCCAGCATAGAGATTGAACTCACAATTACAAAACTAACTGATTTTCTGTATGGCAAGAGCACTTCTCCGCAACTGAGAAAATACTGGTTTTATATAGCTCTCTCAGTCCCAGACCCATGCTGACTACTGGCTAATACCTACCCTGTATCATTCATATGCAAATTTTGTCAGCAGGATGTCCTCTCTCAACAGCCAATTGTGAAAGAGAACATAATTCCTGGTGCTTACTGGACCACATGCAACCAATTCTGGGTCTCTTGTTGGGTTAACCTGATTCTCCACAACACATTGCTAAAAGCTATAAAGGATATGAAGTCATAGAAAGTTATGATCGTCCACATCTTGAAAACACATAGAAGATTATTAGAAATCTTTTTATTATATACTGTGACTCAATATTTACAATCATCTCTCAAGCATCATTTTTTCAGCAAATTTATCAAGTAGAGGCCAAATAGTTCACTTGTCTTAAGTAAAAGACTTCTGTCCATCTATGGCAGTATATGCTGGACAGTTTCCTCATGTTTGTAATTTCTAGAACACAATGAGGAAAGAGGGCTTGGAGAACTTAACACCAACAGGACATATTGAAAGCCAGAAGGAAAAAAGGAAGGAGCAATTAACATATGTAACAAGGATTAGAGACATATCATGTTAAAACACCAGTTCCCATACCATCATTGAAGTTAAGCAACATCCAGCCTGGTCAGTACCTAGAAGGGTGATCGCTTGGAAATACCAGGTGTTGTAAGCTTGGATGTGTGGGTGGTATAATGGATAATAGCTTGGAAATGTTAATTGGAGAGCTGACTTCCAAATCCCATTGGGTTCGTTATTTTCACTTACATGCAAATACTCCTGGGAAAGCGTGAATCCACCTCTCCCCCCAGCTATGGGTTAATAAGTAAAACTTGTATCCCAAAATCGTTATTATCTCAAAAAAATTCTTACAATCTAAAAATATTTTCTGGCTTTAGATAACTGGCAAAGGGTTGATAACCAATAAAAAACGAATGAATCAATTACCTAACAAAGTTGTGTAAAGGTAGCATAGGGCCTGTGAGTGAGGGTGAAAAGACAAATGTCACTAAGAGCTACAAGTAATATGAAGTTGTAGAGAGCCATAATTGACCACATCATTAAAGGACATGGCACATTGAAATACATCATGGGTTGAATCTGTCATGTCAGACTGGGGACCACAGTTGTACGTTTACACTTGTGAAAAAAAAAACAGGATAATCTTTTTGGTGGTAAGCCATTATTAAATAGTGTGTGATTACCAAATCTGTATTATTTTCTTCTTACCAACATTGTATAAAATTCCTGGCCTAATTTGATGACATCTGTTGATTTAAATAGATTATTTGGCTGCTTTTTACACTGCAATTCCTTTCCCATATTGCTGGCCTCTTGCTACCGTAAATTACTATTTCCATGGCAAATATTCAGATGACCATCACTTTTTAGTTCCACCCATTCAAACCTTTACAGCTTGCACCCACCATGCAACATATTTATTTTATTCAGTCAAGCTAGCTTGGATATTCATGAGTCTATCACTCCAACCATCACAGTCCTGCATCAAGGTCATTAGGATTGCAGTCTGTCATAACATAGCTGGTCAATATAGGTGGCTGCTGGGTGACGGACATGTCTTGCCCCATGAATACATGCCCAGAGCAGTAGATAACTTACATGTTCTTGTTTTGGTTGACAGCAGTGTCCTGCAAAGTGCATTCTGCATTCACATAAGATTATCAAAATATCATATTGCATATTATGAGATTATATAGGATAGGTAACGGTTAACCCTAGACTTGAAGAGGCTTGTAGTGACTTGGAGTCTGTTCCACAAAGTGACAGTTTGGGGAAAGTGGAACTACCTTGTTACCAAAGGATTACAAACAGAATGAGGACGTGTTGACTCAGTGTAGTCTAAGCTTCATAGAACGTACACTCGGATGTTGAGAGCTATACTTAACATCTCTTGGAGACAACATCCAACTAAATCACAGCTCTATGGATCCATCCATCACACCACTTGCAAAACTAAGCTTACAGTACCTGCTTTTTTGCCAAACAGTGATCCCTCTAGGTACTGACCAGTTGTGACATTGCTTAACTTTGATGATCATACAGGAACTGGCATTTCAATGTGATGCTGCTATAGGCCTAATGAAAAGTGAAAAGAATTCACAAAATCTGTATGTACAGAAACTCACAAAAAATTCTTACAATCTAAGAATGTCTTCTGGCTTTAAATAACCTGCAAAGGGTTGATAACCCATAAAAAATGAATCAATCACTTGTCATCTTTTAATGGTTGGTCTTTGCTTTATATTTTCAGAACTTAATGTGCTTTGTGAATGATGGTGAGTATCCTCCTCTGAAGCTGACCCTCACAGGTACTTGTGCCAGTACCCCTACTTCTCGAGAAGTACTCCACTTCCAGACTTTTGTACGGCACAAAGAGACAAAGAGTATACCAATCAGTAACAGATCAAATCAGCAGTGGGATCTCCGCCCAATTATTGATGGGAACTACTGGCAAGGGGTGCATAAATTCTCAGTGGAGCCTCAATCAACAAAACAATATGAGATTACATACTCACCAATGACGATGACAGTGGCTGATAATAAAAAGCACACTGTAAGTATCAGTTTCAATTCTACTTTCTATAAAATTTTCTTCATACATTTAATTCTTGTACATAGAAATGAATTCTTAGATTATCTTATAAATGGCATTTTATTAGTGGGGCAACTAAAATTATCCACTATCTCACAGCTCTGAACAGTGTCGGTTATCTCTACATGGCTTTGCCAGTTTTGCCAAGAAATCATTAAGTGTTGCTGTCAAGCAGCTATGAAAAGGAAACATTTCCTGTTTTCATTCTCTTTTCTCCCTTCTTTTTCCCATGCTGTGGTGATGACATCTGTGAGACCTTGTTCCTGAGCATAGGAATATTTTTCCCCTCAGTGACTAAACGTTATTCACATACACACATACATACTTAATTGGTAACTTTTAATATCTTCTTTTTGTACGGTTACTAGTGTACACTCTCTCTCTCTTTTTACTCAATTATATAAGGACAGCTCTTCTCTCACGCTTTGCCTGTATCTTCTCATTCTCATCCTTATCCCTTCCAATATTACTAATATTATCCATTACCTCATGCCTCAGCTCTTCTCTCACTCTTTACCTATATCTTCTCATTCTCTCCCTTATCCCTTCCAATATAAGGAATATTATCCATTCTCTCATGCCTCGGCTCTTCTCTCACTCTTTGCCTGTACCTTCTCATTCCCTCCCTTATCCCTTCCAATATAACTAATATTATCCATTATCTAATGTCTCAGCTCTTCTCTCACTCTTTACCTGTATCTTCTCATTCACATCCTTATCCCTTCCAATGTAAGGAATATTATCCATTATCTCATGCCTCGGCTCTTCTCTCACTCTTTGCCTGTACCTTCTCATTCCATCCCTTATCCCTTCCAATATAACTAATATTATCCATTATCTAATGTCTCAGCTCTTCTCTCACTCTTTACCTGTATCTTCTCATTCTCATCCTTATCCCTTCCAATATTACTAATATTATCCATTACCTCATGCCTCAGCTCTTCTCTCATGCTTTGCCTGTATCTTCTCATTCTCTCCCTTATCCCTTCCAATATAAGGAATATTATCCATTATCTCATGCCTCAGCTCTTCTCTCACTCTTTGCCTGTATCATCTCATCCTCATCCCTTCCAATATCACTAATATTAGGTTGGTGCAAAAATAATGACGTAATAATGTTGTTTTTTCACGTTAAAAAATACGTCAAAAAACGACATTATTATGTCATTATTTTTGCACCAACCTAATATTATCCATTACCTCATGCCTCAGCTCTTCTCTCATGCTTTGCCTGTATCTTCTCATTCTCATCCTTATCCCTTCCAATATTACTAATATTATCCATTACCTCATGCCTCAGCTCTTCTCTCACTCTTTGCCTGTATCTTCTCATTCTCTCCCTTCTGAGATTATTCATTATCACATGTCTCTACTATCTCTGTTTTTTTTTTCCTGTATCTTCTCATTCTCTTCCTTATACCCTCTATTGTAACTAAGATTTTTTTCTCTTATGTCCCTGTTTGTATCATGATTTTTACAAGTATCTTCTAATGCTCTCCCTTATCTCTTCTAATATAAAAAAAAATTATCTTCTGCCTAAGCTCTTCTTTTGGTGATAAATTTAGTTTCGGGTCAATTTTAACCCAACAGTATTTGATTGAAAAATGTGTCTATTTTTAAGAACTTTTGAATGTTTAATATGAATAAAATAAATTTATCTTTAATCCAAAATAAAGTTATTTTACATCAATTTTTTTTTTTTTAGCAGTTTTTTGGGTTTTATGAATGTTGAGAGCTGATAATAAATATACATATTTGAACCATTTTGGTGTGGTGGGGGATATTTGCATGGTGCAATATTTTGGCTGTAGATCTTATCACTATTCTAGGAAAATTATTGCTTTGACAATTTTAATCATCATTTGCGAATTGCCATGAGTCACTAGCCAGTTCAATGTTAGATTGATTGATTTGTTTTCTACGATTTATCAACACTTTGCAGAAAATATTTTAATATTGTAAGAATTTCAAGTGGAGGTAATAATGGTTTAGTCATTCCAGTTTCACTAATTAATCCATAGCTAGTGGCCAAACAGGTAGAATTATACCTTTCCAAGGGTATTTGTCAATAAGTGAATATAACAATCCTAACTGGAATTGGAACTTGGCTCTCCAATTAACAATTCCAAGCCATTATCCACTACACCAACTGCATATCCACACTTACAGCACGTGGTATTTCCAAATGGTGACCCCTCTAGGTACTTACTAGGCTCAACGTTGCTTAACTTCAGTGATTGTATGGGAACCAGTATTTCAATGAGTTCAATGCTAGAATACAAAGATCTATGACAAAGCAGTTTTTCATATATGGGCATCTGAGGATTTGCTGTTGTTCAGCACACATTCTTGCAGAGTTGCCAATAATCTCTACAACCAAACTTGTGAGAGGTTATACATTGTTTCTTTCTATCAGCACACACTAACTTCACTTCTCTGAGGATACACTTGCACTCATTATGAGCAGTGACAAAGAGACAATCAGAACTGTTTCTCTGGTACAGCTGGAAGATGTGATTCGTGTGGGCTATAGCATCTGAGCATGCAGGTGAGAACCAAAGAGATGATTGTAGTTTCACTTGTTATTTCTGTGCTGGAATGAAATCTTCAATGCTGGCAATCACTCAGGAGGAGACCCTCAGTGAAACTGCTATTTTGACTACTTTAAAATATCAATGTAGTTCTGATGAAAGCAAAGCTGTGGATATTGTAACAATAAAAATTTTAAAAGCTTTCTTTTTTATTTTATTTCCAGGGTTCAATATTCTTTCCTCTTCCTGATGGCACAGCCATATTTTACAGTCTGACTGGCATTGCTGAGCCGCCAAAACCGAATGGCAAAATCTCCAGAGACATTCCATGCAAAGTGCACTACACAGAACCTTTGACTGTTTATAATTGGTCCAAACAATCAATGAGGTTAGCTTTCATCTTTTGTCTTTTAATTATTATGCTCTAAGGAATGAAAAGTCAATAGTCATGGCCGATGCTTGACTCCTGGAGAATAACACACTGTGCCTTCTTGGCCTCACATTTTCTACTGACTTAAAGTGGAACAACTACATTGAATCATTAGCTGCATCTACTGCAAGGAAAGTAAGTGTTATGCCAGAAAACTTTCCACGTCTCAATCAATCTCGCACATTTACAACTATACCATTCATCCGTGCTTTGAATACTGTTGCCATATCTGTTCTGATGCTCCTACTGTTAATCTCAAGGTTCTTGACAGAATCCAAAGAGAGATCTGTAATGTAATGGATCCTGACCTGGCATCCCAACTATCTCATTGACATGGCATGGCTTCCCTCTGTCTTGTCTATAAATATTTTCATGGCAACTACTCTGACAAGCTTTTTTCTTCCCTGGTGCCTGAATACATGAATTTAAGCATGCTACAAGACTGGCATTTAGATCTCAGTCAGCTGTTTACTGTTGAAATAGCTAAATGCAATCACTACTTCTATTCCAACAGTTTCTTTTCTCACACTTCCTGCCTGTGGAACTCCTTCCATTTACTTGCTTACCTGATAACTACAATCTTCAAAAATTTAAATGCAATGTCAGTTGCATCTTCTACCTCCTTGAATACCATTCATCTTTTGTCCTTTCCTCACTCCTCCCTTTTCTCTTTCATTCTCTGTAACCTCCTGTGTACTAGTGTAATTTCTACTTTGCTTGGTTTGGAGGAAAATGATTAAAAAAATAATATATAAACAAAAAAAAAAAAAACGGATTCAAATTAAATAAGACATTCACTTTCTATTAAAACCCTTAATCTCTCTCTTTCTCTTTCTGTATATATATATATATATATATATATATATATATATATATATATATATATATATATTATTTACATATAAAGTAGATAGGTTGGTCAATAAAACAAAGTCAAAGGAAAGTGTACCAATGAAATCAGTACAAAAAATATTTACTAATATTAACCAGGTGACAGAAATGAAGCACTAAGATTGAGGTTCCAGGTTCGGAATTTTTGAGCACACTTGTGTTCTTTATCAGCAGGTGTGAGAAATAAACATAGGGATGGTGGAAACTATCCAACATTAGTTTTTTGAAGTGGTTAGTTCAATTTCAACTAACAAGAAGGTAACCCTCAAATAAAAAAAAGGTAAAAAAAACTGGACCCGCCTGAAAAATGCAGGAAGTTTTGGGGACCAGAGCTTCTCTATTTATGACTATAAATCTACAAAAATAAATCAGGCTCCACGTATAATTTCCCCCTATATAAAAAGATGAATTGATTTTTGTCAAGCCTTTCTCTCTTATTGTTTGACTTCTTTTTCTTTTCTGGTGGCTTGAAAGTTTTTGGTTCTGATGCTGATGAAACTCTGCCAGGACAGTCTGGGTAACCTTGAAGGAATTTCAAATTGAACACTATTTAATCTATGGGAGTAGATTGTTCTCATTCCACTATCCATAGCTAAGGATCATCTCATTTTTAGTCCTTATTTAGCCTTGCTTGATTATTGTTTGTTCTGCTACTGAGTTGGCAAATGACAATTATTAATTGAATTAAAGTATTTGTTTGTGAATTTGGTGAAATAGTAATTGAGAGTTCAGTCTCTCGGCCAGGTAGTGTATATGCCAGGAATTTTTATGTAAGTTGCAGGTTTAGATAATCAGGAAATTATTTAAATTTGTCAGTTTCATTTTTTTTCAAATATTGTGTCTGTGCCTCACAACATTTTTTCTTAAATTATCACATCCCAATGCACGTAACCAGTTAGAAAAATAACTCACTTTCCAACGAATGCGGTAGCCAAAATACATCAATTTTTCCCTCCCGATTCGAGAAAACCAACTCCTTTTATCAGCCGAGCATTTTTTTTCTTTCATTGACAAATGGGAGAGGACGCCAAATTTTTGCATATCAAAATACTTTTATAGAGACTCCTGCGACGGACTTGTTTTTAATCAAAATATTCCATTTTCAGTGTGTCATTCAGAATACGTGCCCTTTTTTTGGTAAGTAATTTTTTTTTCCGTCGTAGGATACACGCAACATGCTGTCACTTGGTTTGATGAGGTAAATTGCCATTTTCTTCACTATAGTACTCTAATTCAAAATTTGTGACCACTGTGTTACATTTTTTAATCATTTTGGGATCACCAATTTTGTTGTGGATTTGAAATAACCCACAAAGAAAAAGGCAAGACAGTTTTTTTTAAATATTTTTATATTTTTATTTTTGTGTTTTTACAACTAAATTTTTCTCAGTGTGTATGCCTGTTAAGACCCCTTGTTTGCAGTTGTTTGTTAAGATGGAAAGAATTGTGATTTTTTTGCATGTATGTGTGAGAAAAAAGAGGCAAGGGAGAAAATGAGATGGAAATGTCACGTAGCTTGATGTGGAAGAGCATAAGCGTCATGTAGCTTAGTGAAGAAGACGGGTGAATGGGCAAGGGAATATCTTTGAAGCTGTGCCATCATGAACTGCTGTCATATGTTGCCATCTTTTTTCCTTACTGGCTTGGTGACTTTGCTTATATACTCTTCAAAGGGATCATGAAACAGGTTTTTTTTTTTTATTGTCAGCAGGAATGCAACCCAGTGGTTGGAAAATGTTAAATATTTATTTTCAAAGTATTAATTTATTAACGAGAAGGATGCATGAATCCTTCAAGTTAGAAACCATCTTTTTGTCATTTGATGACTGTTAGTGTTTATTTCTGTCTTCGTTCCACAACTCAACATTATTTTATTTTTCTCCATGTTACTTTTGTGCATAAATACAGGTTATGGAAAAAAATTCATATTGTCTTAACAAAAATCTTTAATGAATGAAACCTACTGACCTAAAAGTTTTTTCTTATCTTTCTCTTTTATTTATATTGTTTACAAATACATTTATATCTGATTTTTTGTACACACAAGCACAAACAGGATGCAATGGATAAACTGTTGCCATTTTATATTTTTAATTTCACACGTGTGCATTGTTTGTTTTTGATTTTGTACAGTATAGTAGGATCAGTTGGGAACTGTCTGTGAGTAAAAGAGCATCAAGACGCAATTCGCTCCACCAGAAATTTGGTAATAGCATGCTCTTCAGTCTGCAATCCCCTTGATTATTATGTGTGGGACACAGGTGAGCATGAGACCTATAAAAATCCTTGTAACACTGATGAGCTGAAGGTAAGGATTATGGCAGCATTTACCAACTTAAACAAGGAGACTGTCCAGAAGAGTTGTAGAAGGATTCTGAAGTTGTCTGGAGGCTGAGGTTAAAGCCAATGGTTATTTTATTGAATAAATTTACTCTATATCTCTTTCAAGATATTTTTGTGTAATTTTGGTAAATATATCTGTTAAAATGAGATGTCAGTGTTATTTTCATTTTTGCATAATTCAGACGACAATTTATCCCTCGCACCCTTTATACATATGCTGTGTGCTGTACATCGTAATTGGTGGCTACTTTCAAGTTTGTATTTTCTGGTTTATTTTGCAGGTTCAAGATGAAATCAGAGATTGTGAAAACAGAAAAAACTGACATGAGCACAACATTCAAAGGAATGGATTACATCGATGTTCCTGCAGGTGGCCAGAAAGAATATCGATTGGAATTCCATGCGTATAAAGAAGGAATAACTTGCATCAGGGTAAAAAGAAAAAAAAAAAGAATTCCTTAATTTGTTCTTTTAACTATAGTGTGAATTGTGATGCTGTGAAGGTCGGATGAGAGGTTCATAGGTGTAGTCAAAAGTAATTAGTGATTCTGTTTTGGGACAAAATTTCAGATTGGATGTTCCTTCCCTCTACACCAGTTTCTTAGAATTTATCATTGTTCTCTTCCCTGTATCTGCTTCATCATTCCTTCCTTCCACAACTGCATGTATTGTATGATGTACCCCAATGGAAGATCCCTCTCATCTCTACAATGGTCTACTTATAATCATGAGTCACCAATTACTTGCCCAGATGATAAACATACTAGACATACGGGCACCTCAGAATGGAGCCCTAACACACTCGGATAGCCCTCCTTGATTCCGTTCAACTACGCTAATATTATGCTCACTGACGATATTGGTGACACACCCTTTTTTGAAGTTGGTGGTGCACAAGCTATGGGGAGACTTCACACAGACAGTCTCCCATCCTATGTGTTCCACGCATTTCTCTTCGTTCAGGCAGGTACATGTCGTCGATCCCTTTTACTGGTACCCGGTAGGAGTAGAATGCATTGGCAGGTGCACTTGTAGTAGACACGTTGTCCTTTAGTGTCGTGTTATATCTATACACAGTTTTCATGACTGTACACTGCTTTCTGGTGGCAAATCCTCTTTACACTTCAGTGGCACCTTTCTGCTATGCCACTGCCACTTTCCATCATGTGTGTAGTAGTAGCACCCACACACGTTATCAGCCATTTGAAAAGATCATGGGCATCTACTGATAGAGATGAGTCAGGTCCATTAACCTCACAAACTCATATCATAAGCTGTAAAAAGCATGCAATTGTAAGCTCCTTGAATGCAAGGACACTTGGCTCTCTAGGCTGCCTTGAAGAGCGCTAGCTGAGAATGCAAAATCACAATCTATATATATCTTTGCGGTCCAAGAACACCGCTTCCATCATTGTAAGGATATCACCAAGCAGGATCTTGTTAACTTGTCACCTCATCAGCTACAAAAACTCCAGCAATGCTACCATTGGAGGTGTTGGCTTTTTTCTTTCATCTTGAGCCAGCAACAATCTCTTATTAACTCATCTCCCCCAGAATACTAGTACTTGAGCTGAAGGAAAACCTAAAACAACCATGATATGTGTCTATAGCCCTCACAGTTCCTCTGAATTAGGTGAGGTCGTAGACTTTTATACAACTTTGCATACCACTGTAGAACAAGTACCTCTGCATAACTTTCTAGTTATTGCTGGTGACCTGAATGCAAAACTAGATCCTGATGAAGTGACAAACCGAAATGGGGAATACCTCAAAAACTTCATGGAAAAATTCAACCTCTTTAGCTCAAATACCAGCTTCATGAAGCCAAGAAGTCAACTGTGGACATTTGAATGCCCCTTTGGTGAACATGCTCAGATTAATTATCTGATCTTATGGAAAAAGTGGAGGAATCATGTTTGAGACTCTAGATCCTACTCGTCTCAGCTCCGTTGGTTCCGACCATAGACATCTCTGCTACCATCAAACTTAGCCTTAGGTCATCCAAACGAGCCAAACCACACCCCACAAAACAGATTGACTGGAAGGTGGTCTCATGCAGCCAAGACCTTTAAAAAAACTTTGCTCTTGAAGTATACAATAGATTACAGTCTTTTTCCACTGTTGATATCACCACAGATAATGTTGAAGAAGTGTATGCCAGTTTTATTTTGTCTACTGAGGAAGTAGCACTTGCAATTCTCCCCAAATGAAGAGTAGAGGCTAAATAAAATCCAGTAACTCCCCTCAAGTATTTGAGTCTAGAGACAACTTCAAATGCTATCTCACAATCCTAACATCATTCCCTATCTCGGGCAAAGAAGATACAGCAGATAATGGCCAAACAGGAACTTGATGATGCCAATCTTGAAGCTGAATCTAAGCACATCAACAGTAAGATAGATGACCTTTCAAGACAGCACATCAGCAAGCAACACCATCTAGCCTGGAAAACTGTAAAAGACCTCTCCAGTAAAAATTCTGGCTCCACCATCAGAATCAAAGGAGGATTCATTGAGAAACGTCTCAAAAACTGGTTAAACCATTTCAAGATCTTTCTTGGTAAAGAAGTGAAGCTTCTTGAGAACTGTATACGCCCAAGTTCAAATCTCGGATCCTCTAGAGATTGACACATCTTCCTTCTTGATCAGTGAGCTTAAAGCAGCAACCAGACAATTTAAAGGTTCCAAAGCATTTGGTCCAGACAACATCCCAGCCCTTATCTGGAAAGATGAGCATTTTCAACAGCTCCTACTCAACCTTTGTAACCACATCTTCTCAACATTCAAAAGTCCAAACATTTGGTACAAATCACAGATCATTTCTATGCCAAAAAAGAGAAACCTCTCTCTAGCAACCAACTATAGAGGGATCTCATTGATGCCAATTGGTGCTAAGGTGTACAATAAACTCAACTGTTTGATACCCTTTGTTGAGCCTGTACTTCGGAACAACCAAAACAGCTTCAGACATGGCAGATCTACTCTAAGCCAAAGACTTATTGAGAAATCTGAACTGAGCAAATTAGACTTTGCACTGGTTTTCATTGACTTCTCAAAAGCTTGTGACTCTCTTAACAGATCTAAAATGTTTGAGGTTCTTAAAATTTATGGAATCCCTGACAAAATGATTGATGCCATCAGGGTCATGTACACAGACACCTCATCAACCATTCTCACTCCTGATGGAGAAATACCACCTTTTTCCATTAGAGCTGGAATGCTCCAGGCGATACACTTGCACCATTTCTGTTCATTATGGTTGTGGATTATGTGCTTCATTGACAATCTGGAAGATAAAGGTTTCCAACTATGTCCTGCAAGAAACTCTTGCTTCCCTGCCAAATATCTTACAGGTATTGATTTCACAGATGACATCGTGCTTATCAGTCAGTCTCTAGAGAATGAACAAGCTCTCCTACAATCTCTTGAGCAAGCCTTCAACAGCATAGGTCTCTATCTCAATGAGTCAAAAACTAAATACATGAACAGATGTACAGCTAACAATGGCCATCCTATAAAATCCCTTGATAACACCAATTTGAATCAAGTTGAGGATTATAAATATCTAGGATCATTCATTTCCTCCTCCTCCTCCTTGAAAGACTTCCAAACTAACAGGGTCTACATGCAGTGATATGCACAAGATCTGGACATCACGAGCAGACAGAAAACTCAAGATCAAAATATAGAAAGCTGCTGTTGAGCTGATTCTACTCTATGGCTCAGAGACATGGACATTCTCTAAAGGCATGGAGAAATGTCTAGATGGAACTTACATCCGTCTTCTGATGAGAGCTCAAAACCTCTTGGAAACACCATCTGACCATCCACCAAATCTACAGCAGTCTTCCTCATATTTCCTCTCTCATAAGAGCTCGTCAACTGTCACCATGCTGGGGATGAGGTTGTTTCCTCCCTCCCTCCCTCCTACTCTGGAAGCCTGCATCAAACTTGACTAGGAGCAGAAAACTATCATTCCATGACATCATCTCAAGAGATACTGGCATTGGTAGGCAGGACTTGGGTACAGCAATGAAGGACTGGGAGGTCTGCTGTCATGTTGTGGACTCCATGATCTCCACTGCAGTCAACACATGATGATTGATATATATATATATAACAAAAAAAGTCCCCGATTTAAAATCTTACAATACCAAATGGCTCTAATACATATATAGATAAAACAAACAGGTAGACAAACACTCTCCATGTCTAGTCATAAAAGAGGTGATAAGGTAATTTAATTTAATTTCTGATTCCCACTTATCCTCAGAGATCCCAAGGCATTTTTCTTCACTTGCAGTTTTGTCTTTCTTTCATTTTAACCTGCAGAAACCAAAGAGAGCAGAAGCTTTTCTGGCAAAATATGTCATTAATAAAATTTTTCATTTTGTCTTTGTAGAAGTCAAGTGACTTACCTGCCAACATGGCTGCCTCCTTCTATTTCCTTGTAAAAGCTGATTTTACCTTATTTTATAGGAGAGCGCCTAATACACCAGTTGGGTTGGTCCATTTTGCTAGAATGGACCTTCCCAATACATTTGCATGAGGGGTCTTTGTTCAGCTATATATTTCTCCATAAATGACTCAAGTCAGTTTTGGCTTTGGCTACATTTGCCTACTTGTGTGCTAAACCTCTGGCAAGCTAGCTAATATTCAACATGGCGCTGCGAACAGGATACGATGACTGGCAAGAGCTACTTATCAAAATTGGCATTCCTACCGACTCTGCCAAAACCTATGCTGAATCAGCAAATTGTTTCAGTAACCATTTTTTGAGGTTCTCCACATTTCCTTCGTTTGCTGGAAAGGGGATTTCTTCAGGGCGATCTGGTAGCTGAAATCTTCTGAGTTGCTTTTGCTCGACAGCTGCTGTGTGATCGTTGGTTGTCCAATCTAATTTGCTGTGGGTTGTCATAGTCATAGGCGTGGGGAAGTGAGGAGACAGTATGCCAACATCAATACAGGCGGCCTTGCTAAAATATATCTTATCGATGTTATTGCAGATGTACAATGCTTGCTTTGTCGACATTTCTCCAACACTAAATTGAATAGGCAACCATCCCTGGCTTATAAGGGTTGAGCCACCCACAGCACGAATAACTTTCTTTGATGGGATCAAGTTACTTTCCTTGAGACCCATGCTATGTAGGTGCTTGGGTCCTCCAAGGCAGATGGTGGCCCCACTATCTGGGAAGATTTTCAAACGAGTGCTTTGATTACCTGGAATATCTTCAGGATTTCTGGGGTCTGGCCTTGGAGAGAATGGGACCAGTGTTGCTTCTATCTGAACAACACTATTTTTAAGTTCCTTCTATTTCCTTGTAAAATCAGCTTTTACAAGGAAATAGAAGGAGGCAGCCATGTTGGCAGGTAAGTCACTTGACTTCTACATCTCCCTCCTCTCCCCATTGCGGAAGCATATTGGCCGTTGGGGAGGAATTAATTCCCTATTGCCTGGCTGATTGTACGAGAGTAGTCGGGATAGCGCCCTGGGAATCCTCGTTCTTGATGGCTGTGATTGAGTAGGGCCCTGGGACGCTGGTTTATTTTGTAATGTAATGTCACCATTTTCCAAGTCTTTGGCAGATTGATGTGGTCTGCATGTATCCGTAATTGTCGGCTCAGGTGACACAGGCATGGCGCTTGGTATGGGGGTCTTGATTATGGGTGCTTCAAGTTTCCTTAGAAACCCACCACACTGCCTCACCTTTCCAGCTGGCAATGCAAGTGCCACCCAATACCAAGAAAACAGTACTGGATGCTGTCGATGGCTACCACTCTATTATATTAGATGAGGAGTCCCAACCGCTCACAACTTTTATCACAGAGTGGGGAAGGTTTATGTACCTTAGGATGCCTCAAGGCTACTTAGCATCTGGTGATGCATACACCCGTAGATATGATGAAGTCATAAAAGATATTCCCAGGAAAATCAAATTGGTTGATGATACTTTGCTCTACGACACCGGCATCAAAGAGGCATTCTATCATACCTTTGATTTTCTAATGAGATGTGCACAAAATGGGATTGTACTCAGCAAAGACAAATTCCAGTTTTGTAAGGACACTGTTCAGTTTGGTGGACTTCAAATAACTTCATCGGGAGTATCTCCCTCTGAATCAATGCTTAATGCTATTTTAAATTTCCCTGTTCCGAAAACCATCACCGATGCAAGGTCTTGGTTTGGACTGGTAAACCAACTTGCCTGGGCATATTCATTAAGTCCCATTATGCTACCTTTTCGGGACCTTGTCAAAAAAAACTCAAAATTCACCTGGAACCAGACCCTTGAGAAAGCATTTCAGGAATCAAAGCGGGTCATTGTTGAACTAGTAAAGCGGGGCGTCTCAACATTTGACATCAACAGAATTACCTGCTTAGCTCCTGACTGGAGTAAAGACGGCATGGGATTTTTACTTCTTCAGAAACACTGTACATGTGCAATCGAACAAGCCCCTGTCTGTTGCCCTGAAGGCTGGCATCTTGTGTTTGCTGGAAGCAGATTCTGTACTGAGGCTGAGCAAAGATATGCACCCATAGAAGGTGAAGCAGCAGCTATCAGCTGGGCACTTGAAAAGTGCCGCATGTTCATACTAGGTTGCCCAAACGTTATAGTCGTGACCGACCATGAACCACTCAAAGGACTTTTTGGTGATCGAGATCTCAGCAAAATTCACAACCCTCGCCTATTCCGACTCAAAGAGAAAAGCTTGAGATATCGTTTCACCATGCAACACTGCCCTGGAAAATGGCACAGAGCCTCTGATACTATTTCCCGCAATCCAGTCACTACAGTACAAAGCCTACTTGATACATTCTCCATAGAACCCTCCCTTATAGAAATTGATGAATCAGATGAGACTTGTGCAACAATGAGATTGACAGCCCTCACATCAATATCTCAATTAGATGATAATCCTGCCATAACTTCCCCTGACCACATTCGTTTTGCTGGTCAAGAAGACACACAATACACCCTATTACGGAAAACCATAGACAATGGTTTTCCAAACAGTCGTCAAGCAACACCACCTACAATCCGGGAATACTGGGAAGTTCGTAACCGCCTAAGCAATGAAAATGGTCTAATACTACTTGACAGGAGAGTAGTGATACCAACCTCCCAGCGCAAGAACATATTAAAATGCCTACATTCGGCTCATCAAGGAGTAGTTGGCATGAAAGCGCGTGCCAATGACTCATTTTACTGGCCTGGAATGAATGCCTCAATTCGCAATTACAGGTATAATTGCATTACATGTTCAAGGAATGCCCCAAGTCTACCACATGAACCAATCCAAATGACACCTACACCTGAATGGCCATTTCAACAGATTGTAATGGATTTGTTCTATGTTAAATCCTTCACATATCTTGCTTGTGCAGACAGGCTCACTGGATGGCTCATTCTGTACCGCATCAAGCCAGGGCAAGCGGTTGCTTCCAGGTTGATTTCCATCTGCAGAGAAATATTCCAAACATATGGTGCACCTGATGAACTTAGTACAGATGGTGGACCGCCATTCTCAGCTTACTCATTCCAACAGTTCCTAAAAACCTGGGCTGTTAAGCAAAGAATTTCATCAGTGGCCTATCCCCAGTCTAACGGACGCGCAGAATTGGCAGTCAAGACTGCAAAAAGACTCATAAAAGACTGCACAGGACACCAGGGTTCCTTGGACAATAACATGGCAGCACAAGCAATCTTGCAATATAGAAACACCCCTATCCAAGGCATTGGCTTATCACCAGCGCAACTCCTGCTTCATAGACGTCTTCGAGATTTTATCCCATCGCACCCACAGTTATATAAACCACACCCTGAATGGATAGCCGCAGCGCAAAAACGAGAACAGAGATTATCCAAACGCAATGCAGACCTCATCGAGAAGTACAACCGTACTGCACATGCACTATCCCCACTTTATAAAGGTGACGCAGTCTCCATTCAAAACCCAAATAGCCGTCGATGGGACATAGCTGGGCGAATAGTAGAGACACTTCCCAACCGTCAATATAGAATTAGAGTTACAGGATCAGGCAGAATAACCCTGCGGAACCGTAGGTTTCTAAGGAAACTTGAAGCACCCATAATCAAGACCCCCATACCAAGCGCCATGCCTGTGTCACCTGAGCCGACAATTACGGATACATGCAGACCACATCAATCTGCCAAAGACTTGGAAAATGGTGACATTACATTACAAAATAAACCAGCGTCCCAGGGCCCTACTCAATCACAGCCATCAAGAACGAGGATTCCCAGGGCGCTATCCCGACTACTCTCGTACAATCAGCCAGGCAATAGGGAATTAATTCCTCCCCAACGGCCAATATGCTTCCGCAATGGGGAGAGGAGGGAGATGTAGAAGTCAAGTGACTTACCTGCCAACATGGCTGCCTCCTTCTATTTCCTTGTAAAAGCTGATTTTACCTTATTTTATAGGAGAGCGCCTAATACACCAGTTGGGTTGGTCCATTTTGCTAGAATGGACCTTCCCAATACATTTGCATGAGGGGTCTTTGTTCAGCTATATATTTCTCTATAAATGACTCAAGTCAGTTTTGGCTTTGGCTACATTTGCCTACTTGTGTGCTAAACCTCTGGCAAACTAGCTAATATTCAACAGTCTTGTAACGACATGGAATGTTGAGTTGTTAATGTGATTAACTCATTGTTATATATATTTGTAGTTGATAGGGGAATCCTTTTTTCTTTTTCTTTTTTTTACTGAAAACGAAATGAATAAAAATGTACAGCAATAAAAACAATAAGACCTTGGGATACGTGTTGAAATTAATGACAAGAATGTGTATTTTTCTTTTCCTGATATCAATTACAATATTGGTATTGTGTATGTTAAAAATGTTCTTAGTGTTATTGTCTCTTTTGTTTCTTTAAAAGGTTGTATTTACTTGTTTTTGCTTGATCTGAGAATTTCATGGTTAAGGGTAGCATTTGAAACCATCGACTGTGGATTTTCACAGAGTGAAGAAGATACGTCTCTGTTGTTTTTTTACTACTGCTAGTCTGCTCTACTATCCTAATCTAATGAACTCACTTGTGGAGGAAGGGTCATTTTTATATTGATGAAGTTTCAGATTTTAAAATGATGAAATATTATCATATATCATGATTGGTGGAAAGGTTTTTTTAGAATAATGAAATTTTTATCTTTATTTCCAGTATGATGAAAGATCTTTATCATCAATCATCACTGGTGGAAAGATTGTTTATAGAATGATGAAATATCATCATCATTCTGGATCATAACAGTCTCATCATCTTCATTTTTGTTTTGGATACTATTATACATCCTACAGACATATGCTATCTGAATAAGCTCCAGAATTTTTTTTTTTTTTGTTCTATTCACTGATTGGTTGCATCTTATTTCTTTTTTGATTGGTTGGAAAAGATGAATATAAGACCAGAATAGAAATTCTGGTATTCATCTTTTTCAACCAATCAAAAAAGAAATAAGATGCAACCAATCAGTGATCAACATTGTCTGCACAGAATTTGTGATTGAACTAAAAATATAATAATGTTATCCATTTCACTATATTCATATTTCATTAATACAGGATTTATAAAAAATGGTAAAGGATTTTTTGTTTTACTTTTGTTTTGATTTCTCTCTTTTCTTATTTGCTTTGAAATTATGTTGAAAAAAAATCAGTTGTTGTTCAATCACCAAAGCTAAGCAGCATCAAGTCAGTAGTTATGTGGTGGGGAATGTTTGGTGGGAACATTGGGTAAGGGTTAGAGGAGTAAACTTCAGCCTAAAAATAGTCATACTTTTAGAATGCAGGGAGGTGGTAAAAAATAGTGGAGTATACAACAACAGTTTCAGATATTGGATTACCACCCGTTTGACTAAAATTACAGGTGGCTCAGTTCTTTAATGGTTTCCTCTCTTTTCCCTTTGACATCTCAGAGTGGCAACATGTTTTTTTTTTTTCATTCTCCTGTAAAGTACATGGCATGTAAGTACTTCAGAGACCTCAAGTGAAGAGGGTGCTGAACTATCAAATAACGTCTATAAAGAAGTTTGTTTCTTTCTTTACTTTTGTGTAAACATGTTTTCATAATACATTTATAAATTGTTGTTTGTCTAGATTCCATGTCTTGTGTCTTTTTTAATCAAACTCACATGAGTGTGCAAAATATTGTTTGCAGGACAAATAATGCCAGGAACCATGAAATAGTAATTCTTTTCAGTCCACAACACAGATCATGTTTTATTTCTACTTGGTAGCCAAATATCACTGGAGATGACATAAAATCTCTAAAAATGTGACATAGCAACCTTTTGTACAGTGGCATAGCTAGCATTTTTGCCGCCCAAGGTGGCCCTCGAGTTTGCTGCCCCTCCCCAGAAGGAATACAATATTACAATGCACATTAACCCCTTAAAGTTTACACACACACACGTGAACGACAAAATTATTTGTACATGGTATACCCATCAATTTTTAATATTTTTATCCATTTCTCAGAATCTAATGCCCATATGATGCCAGTTTTTTTTTTTATATCTTAATAAGCACACAAAAAAGAATATATATTTATTATGTAATTGATACATAATTGTGGCACTAGGCCGAAGGGAGGGTTAAGGCTGGTCATTAGTAACTATCCTAGTCCTAGTTAATTATAACTCATCACTGATAAATTATGAAATAAAAGTACAATTGTATTTATTTTTTTTTTTATAAAACTGGGGATATGTAAAAAAAATACATTGTACTTTTAATTCATAATTTATCAGTTTTTTAAAATATTTATTTCAATTCTAACAAGTGAGGAGTCATAAATTAAATGCCACATTAGCAGAAACACAGTCCGTTTTTCTTTTAAGTTAAAAGTATTAACAATGTAAAAAAATGCAATGTCTTTTTAAATTATTTTGTTTTATGTAGTTGAAGTTATTATTAGCAAAGTAGTAGACTAAGAATTAAAAGTCCAATAAAATTAATTTCACTTTTAAAAACTGAAATAAATAAATGTTATCCTACCTTTTTCTTGGTCTATTTTGCATGATAAAACTTCAACTATCTAAACTAAAAAATAAAAAATTGCATTGTTTTACTTCCCTGAAAACTTGTAAATTGAAGAATTGAAAAAAAATCCCCATTTTTAGACTTTAAATAGTTTCTGCATTTTAAAAAATATAATAATTTTCAATTTTCTTTTAAATTTCCGTTCGATATTTCCGGAAAAATTTGGAATGCATGTGATATCCTTAAAGCATTGGAATTATTTCAATTTATTTATCTATTTTATAATTTATGAAAAGTAACGATTTTATATCCGTATTAAAGCTAGGCCTATGATAAAATAAAATAATTGATTCACTTATTTATTTAATTTTTTTTCACTAACAGTTCACAAGCATGAAAAATCAAAATCAAAGAACTGGTACCAGAGTTTGGACTTTTTACATAGTTGGGAAAAAACTGTGGATTCACTAAATTCACTTAATCCAGCCCCACATCAAGCTCTTTAAAAACATTCAATTTTTTTCATACCTTTTGCTCACGTCTTGTAAGTAGGGTTTATACCCACTAGCTGACAGTGCATTTTGGAGACATATTTTTTTTTATTGCTGGCTGACTTTAAGTTAAGTTTTGAGATGTCAACAACAAAATATTGTCAATTTATGATGTGTTGAGCTACCTTTCAGTAATTCGTAAATTGTGTCAACTTTTACTTATTAAATAACAAAGCAGAATAGTTGGCCTCAATATATGTACGTTCATGTATGCAATGAATATTATAGCAAACACAAATGTAAAGTAGATCATAAATTTTTTTACGGCTATCACAATAAAAACCAAAATAAAATTTTATGGACGGGAGATATGCAAGGGAGGCAATCTTTTTGACTTGGTTGCAATCTTTTTGACTTGGTTATTTCCCTTAGACTAGCGAACCATATTTTTTTTTACCTTTTTTTAAATAAAAAAGTTATTCTATTCCGACGATACGATGATTAGTAATAAATGGATGAGCACTGAATAGTATTTTCGTTCATTGAAAAACAGATTTAAACTCAAAAATTTTAAAAATTAAAATTCATTGTTCGCACATTTTCGTCACTTTCACTCGGTGTACCGTGTACATAATTATCAGCGACACACGTGCGTTTATATATTCCACCCCTCCCCTACTACACATATATAAATTCTATTGGTACAAGGTTAAAAACATTACTTCTTAGTCCGATGAAGTCCTTTTAGACGGCGAAACATGTTACATAGATTTTTTCCTCTCATTCAGTTGATTTTCATTGTTCTGATATATAGAAATTTATCATATTTTCACAAAAACACACACACACACATATATATATATATATATATATATATAAATATAAATGGTAATACTCGTTTGGAAAACCTTGGATAGCTCAGCTTGTAATAGAACAAATTCGTATCCGAGGAGAAAATTGGAAATAAAAAAACAAAAGAACCAAAAACATTAACACAATACAAAACAAATTTAAACTGAATGTTATGCATGCTGGAATTAGAGATTCTATTCTTTCTCATTTTCACATGGATCGATATATATATATATATCAATCCATGTGAAATGCTGGAATTGGATTCTATTTATTTCATGCTAGATGCAATCGTCATGAAACAGCCTGTCACCTCTGAATGTTGACTTCAATGTTCACTTTTATATTTATATTTACATACGTTCTATCTCTGATATTATGGTAGCACTTTATCCCATAAATATAACACACCTTAAAACTATATTTCTTTATATATATATATATATACTCAACGTCATCACTTGATAAGACACCGAGGGTGTTGAAACAAAATGGCTATTTTTGTAGTGATTTTATAACATATTTATGTTATAAATTTTTAAAATAAATAATTATATATATATATATATATATATATATATATATTAGGTTGGTGCAAAAATAATGTCGTTTTCTCACATAGTAATATATGCGAGAAAACGACATTATTTTTGCACCAACCTAATATATACACCCTTGGGAAAGGTGTGAATACTCTTCTTCTCCCTCCAGCTATGGATAAATAGCTGGACAAATTGGGTTCTATAGCTTTGGACGGCAACTGGTCTAGGAGAAGGACAACTCTGAATTTAAAACCTGCGGAGAGTTGTTTGGGGACCTTGTGGCATGTAGTGCACCAGGTCTCTGTATTCGGCCCTTCAAAAAGTGTGGATGGTCTTGCATGAAGCCTTCACCACTATAATAATATCTCATGTGCTGTTGTCGGGCTGTTGGTTTCCTAGGAACTGATCTGCTTGACCCTCATAAGTCGAATTCAATGGGGGAGAGTTGAGTATATATATATATATATATATATATATATATATATATATACTCATAATAAATATACATTTTGTTCCTCACCATTAATGTTTGTTTATTAGTAGTATAAATTTTAGCACTGATATTATATATTGAACACTGTTTTATTACCACCAGGCATTCATTGTGCTATTCTCTCTCTCATATTTAATAAAAAGTAAGTTTTATTTTGTTTGAAGTTGGTCATTTTCTAAAATACATTTTCATGATGTGTTGTTATAATTTAAGAGTATAAATAAGTTTTATTAAATCCTAATTCATATAGGTTTACATAATTATTTGTGATACATGTGTAATCATCACTACAAATGAATATGAGAATTTCTTTAGTTTAAAAATTGCTACAATTTGAATAGACTGATTCACTTGTAAAAATAGGGCTGAAAAGAGAAATATTTAAATAGACTGGTCCACTTGTAAAAAATAGAAAAAATATTTTTTGAAATAATTTTTGTCAGTTAGCATTCATTTTACTTTCCTTAAGCCATAAATCTTGTTAAAATAAAAAATTCCTGTTCATAATATTGATACAATTTCAAATTGATCCCTGACTTTTACTGAGTTATTTGAACTTAGTTGTTCTGTGTACAAAAACAAACTTTTACATTTCTTCCTTCGTTTTTTTTTTTTTTTCATTACAAAAAAAATTTCTTTTAAATAAACAACAAAAAGATATATTACATTTTTAGTTAATGAACAAAAATTGACATTTAATAATAAAAGTATGTCTTTTTGTTCTTCATTTAAGATAAATAATTATTATCTCCCCAATGTTTGTGCAGGTACTTCGGGAAAAAAATTCCCCACCAAAAAAGAAGTTTTAAAAAACTTTAAGCAATTCATAAAATTAAAAAGAAAAAATAAATTGCAGATATCAATGATCAATAAAGCATGACTTCAAACTTGTCATTTGTAAATAACAGCTAGTTCCAATAACTCTATAAAAATCAGGGATCAATTTGTGACTGTATTTATATTATGAAAGAGACCTTCTTCTAAATTGATAAGAAAACAATAATTCTCCATACTAACAAATGTTGTGATTTGAGAAAGATCTAATGGATACTAATCTATAAAAATTATTCTTCCCAGAAAAAAAAATGCCCCTATTCTTTATAAGTGGACCCATCAATTCCATAAAAGTCAGGGATCGATTTGACACTGTATCAATATTATGAACAAGACCTCAACTACTAAAATGATAAAAGATTAATGTTTTTTGATTCTAACAAGTGTTATGGCCTAAGGAAGTTCGAATGAATGCTAATGTGCAAAAATTATTTTCCAAAAAAATTTTCCCTATTTTTTAAATAGGTTCATCTGTTTAAATAGTATTTAAGAATTTATCTGCTAACAGTTTTTTTACCTTCAGTTTCAAACATTAAAACATGCAAAAAATTATTATCATTGGGAAAAAAATATGAAATTTAAGTCATTTTACAATGAGATCTTTTATTTAAAAAGTTAAAAATCACTTTATAAAGATTCTGACCTCATTTACTTAATTCTTTTCAACATTTTCTGTTTTGAAGGTAACTTTCACTCACACTGAATCAGGTGAGTACCAGTTCTACGAGTTGAACTTTCGTTCCACAAAACCAAGCAGTGTCGGCCTTATTGAACTGAGCAGCCCAGTACGGAACAGTGTGCCCCACACCATCACTTTGGAAAATCCATTGACTTTTGCAGTTACATTCAACATCAATACAAACCTCCCTGATTTAATTGTACCCAGCCAAGTTGTTATCGCTCCACAATCAACAGTAAGTGAAAACAATTTTAGGAAAATTCTGACATTTGCACCCACAGCAAAACAATGCCTGAAAAGGACATGTTCTTGCTTGATGCCTACTTTTACTGCAAAATTCTTCAGCAATTCTGATTGTTTTAACAAAATTCAAATATATGAAACTGGATTTAGAAAGCTATTTTTAAAATGTTTACAAACCCCAAATATATGAAACTGCATTTTCTTTTTCTTGAGAATTGGGAAAAGTATTAAACACCATTTAATTATTTTATATTTACAAGGTTATAAAAATATGTGAACCAACTACAATGCTATATTTATTATTTACCATATTAGAAAGAAATAACGATGGAAAGAAAATTTTTATTCATAAATTTATAAAAATGTCTATGAAGAAGAGAAGAAGAAAATTTAAGTAAACATCACGGCAAGTAACTGTTATTGTAAATTTCAAAAAATATTTTTGTCACTATCTGTAATTTGATTGTCACATTGAAATCACTTTTTCTTTTTTTATTAATGTTCCTTGGCACTACTTAAGTATGCTGGTCCACTAGTAAAAAAAAAAAAAAAAAATAGGTAAAACACCAGATAAAAGTAAAAGCTGCCATGAAGAATGTGTCCATGGCTTCATCGTCCCTTAACACTTCAATAAAAGGGGCAGTGCAGCATCAATTTCAATTTATTAAGTGAGTGGTATTTGAATGATACACTTTGTTTCCTTCCTAATATTTATAGTGATTTAATTCATGAGCAAGACTTTGTGAACCAACACTCTAATGTGTCTTCTGCATTTGGTGGTCCTAAGAAAAGTTTTAACTATTTTGAGTTCAACTGCTTGCAATTATCTCCATTATTTTCAAATTTTGATCTGAACTGCAAACCTATTTCTATGAAATTTAGGTGAACTTTCTTAAAACTGAGGTTAATAAAATACTAAGAGATGGAATAAATGAGAAAAGCACGTCTCCTTGGCGAGCTCAAATTTTAATTGTTGATAACAAACTGCATAAAAAGAGATTATTTGTGGATTATTGTTGAATAGGTTCACTCAACTTGACACTTACCCCCTACCAGAAATGGATGATCTGGTTTTGAAAATCTCTAAATATAAAATGTATTCTTCTTTGGATTTGAAGAGTGCATATTGCCAAGTACTCATTCAAGGGGAAGACAAACCGTCAAATTACACCAGTTTTGTTGTATTCCATTTGGGGACACTAACAGAGTATCTTGCTTCCAATGCATAATGGACAAAATTATTATGAGGAATAACTTACATGGAACATACGCTTATATGTAGATAATGTAGTTGTAGGTGGCAAGACTCAAGAGGAACACGATAAAATTTTCTCAAAATTTCTTGAGGTAGCCAAACTACATAATCTTACTTTCAACGAAAAATGGTCCTGCCTATCAACCACTTCTGTTAATTTTTTTGGCTACACCACATCTCATGGGATATTTAAACCTGAGGTTGACTGACTACGCCTACTTAAAGAATTATCTATCCCTACAGATAAAGCTGCCCTTTGTAGGCTCGTTGGTTTTTTTCTTATTATTCTCAATGGATATCAAAGTTTTGGGATAAGATTGAACTATAGCTGACTCATTCCCTTTAAATCACGAGTCTGTGGAAGCATTCCAAAAGCTTAAAGAAGAAATTGAAAGTGCCTTACTTCATGTTATTGAAGAAAACGTCCCCCTTTTAGTCGAGACAGACGCTTTTGATATGGCAATTGCTGCTGCTTTGAATCAGGCTGGCCATCCAGTGGCCTTCTTCTCATGATCACTAACTCTGACTGAATGAGAGTATGCTTTGATTGAAAAGGAAGCTTCAGCTATGATAGAAGCCATAAAAAAGTGGTCTCCCAACTTATCTGGTCAACACTTTACCATCGTTACAAACCAGCACATAGTGAAATTTCATGTTTAATATGGAGAGATCTGAAAAAATTAGAAATGATAAGATCTAGAGATGGAGAATGTGACTGAGGAACTATAATTATGAAATTACTTACAGATCAGGGAAGGATAATATACCTGCGGATACGCTCTCATGGGCTCATTGTGGTGCTATCCTACACAAAGAAAAGTTGTATGAGCTCCACAATCATCTTTGTCACCCTGCTATAACCAGGTTAGCCCACTTTGTCAAAGTTAGAAATCTAACTTACTCTATGAAAGATGTAAAAAAAAAAAAAGTATGCGTTGACTGTCCCACTTGTGCAAGATGCAAACCACATTTCTACAAATCTGAAAAAGTTTACCTAATAAAGGCTACACAACCAATGGGAAGAATCAGCTTAGATTTTAAAAGACCTCTTCGTATCAAACTCACAAAACCATTATACATTAACAGTAATAGATGGCTACTCTTGGTTTCCTTTTGCTTTTGTTTGCCCCAATATGATAACTAGCGTGGTAATTAAATGCTTAACTCAGATTTTCACCATGTTTGAGACTCCTTCCTACAACCAGTCTGACCGGGATTACTCGTTTCTAGCTAAGGAACTGCATGCATACTTCACTGATTTGGTTATAGCTACGAGTAGGACAACCTCTTACAACCTCAAAAGGAATGGTCAGTTTGAATGATACAATTTGGAAGCATGTCACACTGACCTTGGCTTCAAGAAATCTATGAGAATCTTCAATAGGAAGTTGTTCTACCTGCAGTATTGCATTTGCCTATAAGATCTTTACTCTGTACTGTGATGAACACTAAACCCTACGAAAGAATATTTTCATATCAATGCTGGTCACCTAGTGATTATTCCTCGCCCACTTGGCTAGCAGCCCTTGGTCCAGTTCTATTACATTGTAATGTCTGTGCTGATAACTATGAACTTTTAGTCAATGAGGTTCAGCTGTTAGAAGCCAATCCCCAAGATGCCCATATGTAAGATTTAATGATGGACGTGAGTCTACTGTAACTGTGTATGATTTCTCACCTGTTAGGAACAAATACGAGAACTTAAAATTAAAGAACAAGATACTATTGTGGGAAAGAGTACTACAGAAGTGGAGGGACCTATGTCTGATAACCATTCTAAACCATTGAGTAACTCTGAAATATATTTGCTGGTAACCTCCGACTTTGAGGGTCAACATTCTGCTCTGATTCCCAAAAGATTCAATGACCTAAGATACTCTTTGAGGAATCAAAGAAAACCGTTATCTCCAGAACATTTAAAAAAAATATATTAAAAAATATGGAGGGGCAGAATATCATAAGCATTAACTTCCCTTGATTTGGACTCTTCTGGAATTATCCACCTATTATATATATATGATATATATATATATATATATATATATATCTCCTCTTTTATTTGTATTATTTGCTGTTAGCCCCATCATGGGCCACTCTGTTTATTAAAGCTTTTGTCAAGATACTTCTTTAGTTCTGTTCCTTATTATGTGTATAGTAAAATTACAAATATGAAATTAAACAAAAATTAATTGGACATGCATTAGCCTATTTATCACTGTTTCCCATGGAAACCCTAGTGACCTCTTGCGAAACCATAGGGTTCTAGGTATTGCCGGTTGAGAAACACTGTTCTATGGTGACAAATTTTTCCAGGAACAGATTATAAGAAAAACTGAAGAAGACATTCAAGGTGATCACATATGAAACCTTTTTTTATTTAATCTCTGGGGGTAGATTGTCTTTGTTTCAATATCCATGTCTAGGGATAACTCATTTTATTCTCATCCTTCACACTGCCAAAACATTTTTCTTGTTTTTTTACAAGTAGACAAGTCCATTGAAGTACTGCCCTGCTTCACATTTACTAAGATCAGAAGAGGAGGTTCAAAACTGGCACCATCTTGAGTTTGATTGAATTTATGCCTTATCAACCTTTTTGAAGGTTATTTAAAGCCAGAAAATATTTTTGGATTGTAAGAATTTTTTTGAGATAAAAATGATTTTACTGATACAAGTCCTACTAATTAACCCATAGCTGGGGAATAAAATGTTGAATAAAAAATAACCCTATTGTTAATGTGAACCTTTTCTGCTACAATTTGTCAAAGATTGTTTCTTAATATCGACAATAAGTGGATATTTATTTATGAACATTACATCAAATTTGGTAAGAGGAATAGAATAGGAAGGAGGAAGATTAGTTTTCATTGTTCTATCTTTTAAACTTGCTAGTCATAATCACTAACCTAAATATTTGATAATTTTTACTTTCACCAAAAATTCACATTTATACGCCTCTTGTGTCAGGTGAATGTTTCCTATCTGTTAACTGAAATTTACTAATGGTTAAAAAAAGCAGGACGGAGTTATCTACCCCTAGGTCCTTTTTTATGTAGCTAAGGGCATAATCGAATCAAATTTATATACATGGCAATGTGAAATGTCTTTGACTTATTATGTTTGTTCCTTTACTTGGAAGCTGAAAAACTTGTTTTCAGTAAGACCAGGAATGGCTTTAATTTATCTGTCTATCAATTTCAATCTATCTGTATATCTATATATTTCATTCAATCTATATATCTATCTATATATTTCAATGTATCTATCTTATGAAATTTCAATCTCTCCATCCTATCAATTTCAAACATTCTATAAAACTTATGAATTTCAATTAATCTATCCTATTAATGTCTATCTATCCATTTCAAGCAATCTATCGAATCCTTCAATTTCAATCTATCTGTCTGTGAATTTATGACAGTATGGGCCAAGTAAAGTAAATGATAACATCTTTGTGTTAGAAATTGAAAGCCAAGTTTCAATTACAGTCAGGTTTATTATATTAATTTATGTGTAAATACCCTTGGGAAATGTCACAATCTTCATTTTCTCCTCCCAGCTATGGGTTGATTAGTAGGACTAATAAAATAATCAATGTTTTTCTCTTATTACACTAGTTTCTTTACTTGGAAGTCAAAACATTGTTGTCACTAAAACCAGTCATGGCTTTAAGTTTTCATTTACATTTGAATTTATTTTTTAAATTCCCATCTCCTCTGTTGTACTAATGACACCATAATACAGGGCATGGTAGAAATACCTCCCACGTAATGGTAAAACATTAGCTAGAGGAAAACATCATTGTCACCAATGTGGACCAGGTTAGAAAATTTAACAATAAAATTCAATAATGATATAATTGTATTTACAAAAACAAATAAAATGTTAGTATTTGAATCACCACAATACAACTGTAATTGAAGTAACTGCTAACGCATATTGTGGGGTTATTTTATAATGACTCCCTACCTCAAGGAGTGCCCAAAAAAGAATAAATATGAGGTACTAAAAAGGGAAAATGAAAAGAAGGGTGCCAAAATGCTTTTTACCATTTTTTTATTACATGCAACAATATAAAAACAACAATACAGTATGACATAAATGTAAACATGGTTCTTATGACAGACCGAGGTTTTACACTCTGTAAGTTTACTACCTTTGAGCTAAGGCGAAATGAGGTCATCAACTACCAGGATGTATCTTCATTCCCCATTGTGTGAGTTGAGATGCCAGTTGCAATGTGTGTACGACCTTCTCCCAGGTCCGGACTAACTCTGTGACAATGACCCCAATTCATCTCAATTGTCCTTACTGTTTGAAGAGCATTAAGTTACCTCGCCTTATCTCGCATGTTGGGTGTAAGAAAGGAAGACACAAACCCTAACCCACTTAATATTAAAAAAATGAAAAGGGAGGTAACCATGTATTAACGGCAAGGGAGATAACCAATTAACAATAGAGTAAATTTGGTTGAATGAATAAAGATGTTTCAGTACTGAGATATGTGGAAGATCATAACTGAAGCAAAGAATGGAAAATCTGTCAAGATGGAAGGATAGCAGCAATAACAATAAGAATTTTCTTCATTATCTTTAACATTTCTTTGTAGGTCATTGAAATCCTTTCCTCAGTTTTTTTTGGGCAATCACAGATTTAAAATAGATTTTTCTACCATTTTGTTTTTAACTAAATGAAATTGTAGACACAATTCTAGTTTGAAAATCAATATAAATACACTCACATTTTCAAGTTTCTATCCAAACATAATTATTTGTACTTTAAATTGTAATATTGTCAGGTTACCAAATAAATGCCTTTATCTATACAATTATTATTTCTTATAAAAAGAATAATCAGTCAAACATAAATGAATATGTCTGTGCGTATATATATATATATATATATATATAAGTTACAATAAAATGTTATCAGCAAAAGTAATTTTCATCTGTATATCAAATCTCTTGTTTTAAAATAGAGCACTGGGGGACTTCTTCATGCACCTAATACATACTTACTTAAATTGGGACAAATTTTTAAACTTGATTAATAAGAGTAGTAAATTAAGTCAAATTTTCAACCGTAATGCCCTCAAAGTCAGTTATAGTTGTACTAGAATTCTAGATAAACTTATTAAATCACACAACAATAGAATATTGAAACTTTATAACAACAATAAATGCAAGCCAAACATAAATTCTAGTATACCCCAGTTAATGGAACTATGTAATTGTAGAATTTCCGATCAATGTCCATTATCAAACAAGTGCCTAACGAAATACGTTGTACATATGTGTTCCATCTCATCTCAACGGAAAACCTCAATAATATTAAATTGTATGTTGGTTCCACTAGGAATGCTTTTAAGGATCAATATTATAACCACATATCCTTTTTTACTAATGCAAGCAAATGCAACATGACTTCACTTTCTACATATTTTTAGAAACTGAAGATTAAATGGAAAATCCTCAAACAAGCCAGATCTTTCAAATCTCTGAACGAACCTTGTTTTTTATGTCCGCAGGAAAAAAATATGTATTATTGAGCTTTTGAATAATAGTCAATTATTAAATCAAAGATTTGAAATTACCATTTTTTGTCGGCACATTAAAAATCTAACATTGCAATCTTGCTAAACTTTTAAATTTATAACTCACTTCCTTTATATATTTTCTACCTTCTTATATATTTTCCTACTGATCTGTCTTAAATTATAATTCTAAATTGTTTCTGCATGTATATAATACTAAAAACAGTATCAGATAAATAGATTTATATTCATACTTACAGGTTATACAGTTCAGCAGTAGGTCAAAATTTGCTTCTAAAAAATTTATATTAACATTCCATACTTTATATGTCTTTTTACTTATATCTTAAATTCTGAACTAAAATATCATTCACTGCAGGAGAAGGTATCTTGAAGTGCATATATTAATTAATATGCACATATATTTTATTATAATAATAATAATAAAAGTTAAAAATAAAAATTTAAATTAAGTTAAATAAATAAATTGCAATGTTTTTTGTGCAGCCTTATTCCCAATAACCATTATATTTCAAATGCCCATCTTCCCAAAGAATGCAAGGATGCAGACAAAGAAATTCTAATTACCACACAGACAACACATCAGTTCTTGATAATGACTGTGACAGTCAAAAATACTTGAACAAAAATAACAAAATATGAACTTTCAGCAGTTTATCCGCAACTTTGAGTGTGATACTCAACAACTTATCCAGAAATTGAAAAAATACCATAAAAAATTAGACAGACTGTGTCGATTCTTTTTATTCAAACTTGCTTGGATGAATACTTGCCACCTGAACATAACTCACACACACACACACTATCTTTGATAATGAGCATATTTTTCTTCAAATAAGGCATTTGAAATGGTATTATGTAAAATATGAACTAGTTTTTTTGGTTTGTAATAAAGTCAATCATAAATTAAATTATTTTCAGAAAAATATTTTAGAATGTCGATGTACTTTATTAAATAAAATAATAAATTACATTCCGATTTATTTATTAAAATTAATTAAAAACAAAAAACTACTTCATTTTGCTTTGCATTATTTGATTTACTTTCTTAAAAAATAGTTAAAAAGAAGTTTTATTGAATTATTTTTATTTACTTTATTAAAATATAAATTTATTTACGATTTACTATCTTACTAATATTTCGTTAGTATGTTATTAGTTTTATTTGTGGATCAGAATTCTGAGACACTATCTGGAGGGGGCAGTCAGTTCTTTCAGAAATTATTTCTCTCTTATTTATATATGAATATTAAACACACACACATTTTTTTTTTAATTATTTTACTCCAAGTGAGGCAATAAAGCCACTAAGACACAAGGGGTTACTGAGTGTGAAGGAATATGAGAAAAAGAAAAACATTAAGGAGAGAGAATTATGTTTAAATTTTCGGAGATCACATTTGACTGGAAAGCAAAAGGCTGGAAGTAAGATCTCTAAACGAGAAGTGTGAGAGAAGAAACTGTTAGCATAGAACATGGTTACATCTAGCTCTTTGAAATATAAAATGATGAGACCTAGCTGCCAATCTAGTACTGGGCATAAAGTTAAGGCACCAAAGAGAAAAACTCAGAAAAATTGCCTTGAAAATATTTAAAGAGAAAATTCCAAGCCATTATCCATCACACTATCCACACATCTGCTTCTATTTCTTTTGTTTTCATTTTCCTTAAAATTTGTTAGAATCCCCTTTTCATGGTATCCTTCATTAGAAATACATTTCTCTTGCTTTGTGGTGAGTATGAAATAATAATAACTACCTTTACCCACACCCTTCAAATTCAGAGTGGGGGGGAGCAGAGGAAAAAGATGGAAATGAATTCATGAGCCTATGTGAAATTTTCTTTGGAACAATGAAAACCTTGCCTTCACAGAAATTAGCCTTGAGCCAAGAAGAAAGAAAAGAAAGTAGTGAGTCTATGCAAAATTCTTTTTGATATAAAATGAGGAGAAAAATTAAATTAATAAGAGAAAAGTTTCTGAAGTCATATGAAAGATTTTGTTTCTGTTCATCATGTCCAGTGTTGAAGTTTCCACCAGTGTCAAATTACTCACTAATTATATTATCCACTTTTAACCAAGCATGTGCCACTTCAAAGAATTTTCTCTCAACAATTCAAGAAAGCTAAGTTTTTCAAACTATCTTGGTCTACTTTTGAACAGATACAACTGTATATCCCTTCTGTGAACAACAAACTCTCTTACCATCATTTTAAACATTTTTGAATATTATTCTGTGTCAGTTCATTTAATCTGTTGTATGAACATTTATTCTTCATGACAATTCATTAAAACCATGAACTTTAAAACTTTCTGATTTATTTTCCTGAAACGAGCGACTAACATATCTTCAAACATGTAAATTCATACATAAATTTCTCATCTTGTTTTGTTAAAATTACCTTGTCACTATCATCCTGCATTAATCTTCTTGGTGTGGGTAAATCAATTATTTATTTTAACCCCAAAGCCGACACCACTAGAGCTTCAAGTGTCCTCTTCATCTGTGACAAAATTGTCCAGCATTCACTGCCATAATTTGCCTGTTTTTTCATACTTTGGGTAGGATTAGCTTGGCTAAAAAGCCATATTTGATTGCAATACAATCAAAAGTCTTGATTAATACCATACCATAGCTGTACACAGTTAGAAGGAGAGATCTGTTCTGTATGTGTGTAAGAGGGAGAGAAAGAGAGAAAATTACTGTTCGGTTAATGTATCAATTGTGTGTATGTAATGTTTGGAGTTCTAAAACTAAAAATTCTTATTTTTAAACTGCTGATCTGATTTGAAAATGTTATGCATGTGCAGTGAAAGCCTGAAATGTTGTAAAACAGATTGTATTCTCTTATTGACGGCTTTTTTTTATTACAATTGATAGCGTCCTGTGAAAATAGAATTCCAGCCAATCAAAATTGGAGAATCCAGTGGTAAATTAGAACTGGTCAGTCCTGAATTAGGTCTCTATCTTCATGACGTGAACTTAAAAGCAACTCCTGCAGGGCCAGAGAGGGCTGTCTACATGCGCACCTCCTTAGGACAAACGGTTAACGCTGTTGCTAAATTCCTCAATTTTGCCAAACAGAGAACAGATTATGTCTGCAAGGTATGGCCATTCTTTTTTTCTTTTCCTTCCAACTTAAAAATCATAGAAAAGAATAAATTCTTTTAATTAATTTATACTATCTACATTGTTTGGACTGTTGTCCTCATCTTTATTTCCATATTCAAAATCTTTCGCCTGTTGTATGCTCCGACCTTCTTCAGGTGATATTGTACCATTAGAGAAAATGACTTACTTCCTGGACAAAAATGGATTTGGACTTGTCTCACATGTAAAATATTCCTAAAACAAAAATGGTAGCTTTACAAGTTGTATATTTAAAAAAAAAGATAGACTCTCAAGTTGGATAATTATGTGAGACTCTCTTTCCACCTCTATGCAAATTTGACTTGTCACTCAATCTATAAAAAGTGCTTAAATATGCGACAGAGCAAACAGGAGACACATGTTGGGATTGTTTGACTTTAGGCTACTTTGAAGGTTGGAGGAAATGGAGTAAGGAATTTTATTACAAGCCAGAAGAAACTGATTACAGATACAGATATACGTTGGAATTTCGAACTCAGCCCTTTATTTAGTCCATGGAGGTAGATTGTTCGAGTTCCATGTGCCATGCCCTTTTTGGGATATCTCAATATCAGTTAACATCCTTTAGTAACCCAACTCTGCAAGTTTTTGTTCCTTCTTCTGTGGCCAGGTATTGAACTCTCAACTCTTTGGATAAAGTCACTTTTTGGATTCTTTCAACCAATACTTTTATCCACTGGGCCATGTGTCCTTTCAATTAATCCGTTAACTACAAATGACAGGGATTTCTTCAGTCATTACATTTCTATGGCTCAACCGTAATGACAGATATGTCTATCAGTCACACATATATAACTAGAGCTGAATTAAAGTCAGCTGGTGCTGTAAACTTGGGTCACACCTGGTAACAACAAGGTCTTGAGTTTTTTTGTTTATACTAAAATTTTACCCAGTACAAGGCTCGAGATCCACTCTAGCTAGAGGGTTCTGTTAAATAGGTTATGATGAATGAGATGTGTGATAATGAAAGAGTGGGTGGTAAAAGTTAAGATTGTATTGTTATGGGAAGCACCACGTGGGAGTTTGTTCCATAGAGTGACTTTGTTCCCGGTGGAGGGGTGGGGAAGCTGGGTCAGACTTTCTTCTTTCACTTGGAAGGAAATGTGGGTGATTTGACTCTGTGGAAGTGGCATGGTTTGTTCTAGTTGTGAAATTCTGAACTGGTGGAACTAAAGATTTAAGCTTATCTAAACATTTGCCATGGAAATAGTGAGGGGCTTGTAACATCACATCTTTGGAAAAAGTGGGTGCAAAGTAGAGAACAAATCTTCTCTGAAAATGATTTTGAATGCTATCAAGGCTTTTATTCTAATTTAATCAGACTATAAATTCATTTTTTTTTAATCATTTCACTTCACTAAGACAGAAGGGATTATTGGGTGTTAGAGAATATGAGAAAGGAAAATAATATTAAGGAAAGAGAACATTAAAAGAACTGGAATTAAGACAACAGAAGATAACAATGGACAGTGCATTGAAATTTTGGAGAAGCAAGAAGCTGGGAGAAATTCCACAAGTGAAAATTAGGAGAGAAGAAACTGTTAGCATCGAACTTATGATTACATCTAGCCATTTCAACTGTAAAATGATGAGACCTATCTGTCAATCTAGTACTGCACTTAAATCCATAAAGTCTAGGTACCAAAGATGATAGCTCATCAAAACAATTACCATGAACATACTTATCAGATTAAGAAACAGCACAGAACTTATGGTTACATCTAGCCATTTCAATCGTAAAATGATGAGACCTAGCTGCCAATCTAGTACTGCTCTTAAATTCATAAAGTCTAGGTACCAAAGAGGATAGCTCATCAGAACAATTACCATGAACCTATTTATCAGATTAAGAAACTGTTAACATAGAACTTATGGTTACATCTAGCCATTTCAACTGTAAAATGATGAGACCTAGCTGACAATCTAGTACTGTGCTTAAATTCACAAAGTCCAGGTACCATAGAAGAAAGCTCAGAACAATTATAATGAAAGTATTTATAGAAAAGTTAAAGGGAAGCCATGTTATGGTGGTGGAAAGTAGGACTGAAGCGGAGATCCCAGGTTAGAGCCAATAATATTTTGAAATCTGTAAGCGATCTGGGATTGCAAAGGAAATGTTTGTCGCAGGTTATTTCCACGTCGCCGAGAATAAATCACTAAGACTCGAACATTGGGGACAGAAAGAAAATGCCGAAAACTCGATTCACAAGCACTATTTCACAAATCACAATGCACGCAACCAGTCAGAAAAAATAACTCCCTCGGCAGCCAAAATCGCCGACTTTTTTCCCCTGATTCGAGAACACCAACTGCTTTTATCGGCCGAATGTTTTTTTTCCATTCGTCGACAGCTGGGAGAGGATGTTCAGTAATTTGCATATCAACATACTTTATAGCGACTCCTGCGATGGACTTGTTTTTTTAATTCAAATATTCCATTTTCAGCATGTCATGCCATGCTGAATATGTGCCCTTTTGTTTGGTAAGTAATTTTCTTTTTCGACACATTTTCTGTCATAGAATACACACGATGCTTGGTTTGACGAGGTAAGTTGCCGTTTTCTTTGCGATAAAATCTTTGAATTTTATCAAGAATCTGTAAATATATAGCAAGAGCACCAGATGTGGCAGCAATATTCAAAGCAAAGATGAATGGTAGACTTATAAATATGTAAGATAGATTCTGGCAATTCATACACAGTGAAAATATCCCCTACATCTTTTATGTTGTTTCACAAACTTTACTTCACATAATTCAGATGATTTTAAAAAATGCCATCTCCCTTTTGAACATAGGCATTCATAACTCTCCATAGCTTTGCTTTTCTTTATTACCTGTGAACTGCTAAACATGCATAGGGTAATGAAGTGAATTCAGAATGATCCTACTTCTTGACTGGAATATCTTTTGTTATATAAAGTACAGCTTGATGTTAAATGACTCGCATATATTTTATTGTGCCAACCATAGCTAGAAAGTCCATCTTCCCTTATTATTTAAGCCATAGCTGGGGTGGGAAAAAAAGATGAATTCATGCTGTTGCTAATGGCAATAGGGTAAAAGTAAATGTAACAAACTAGGCTGGGATTTGAACTCGGATCACTAATTCCACTTTCCACACTGTTATATAGGAATAAAATGTCACTGCCAACTTGGAATTTGAACACAGATCACCAGAGAGCAAACACAGGCGATTTTAAATAAGTAGATCACGTGATGGTAAAGGAAATGTATATATGGGAATTAGCATGGCGTCTAAGTGATCACTATACAGATTACTATTTGGATCACTAGTGGTTACTATTCGAGTGAGTATTATCGAGCAAGTACTATTAGTGTGAATGTTATTTGAAAGTGCCTGACACTAGTATTGTTTAATGGCATTGCTATATTTGTATTGATGATTACAAAGTCTCTACTACAACGAGCATTACGAAAGTGGCACTGAGTGTTTGTTGACATCACAAAACCCACCAATAACCACTACACCACCCACACATCTCTGTGTTTATTCTACAGTATGGTACTTTTGATTACATGAAAAATATGTGTGTGTGTGTGTGTGTGTGTGTGCGTCATTGTGTCAGAAAATCTTGTTATGCATAATACAGCTCAATATTAAATAACTTATGTATATGTCATTATGTCAATGTCTTTTGTTATGCAAAATACAGTTTTAATGTTAAATGACTCATGTATATGTCTTTGTGTCAGAATGTCTTTTTCATAAACAAAATCAGTTTCTTGCTTTTCTTTTCAACCATTTTTCTCCTTTTGTCTTTATAACTCATATAGATGTCAGTGTGTCATAAAATCCTCTTCTTTTTTGAGATGAGAATTGATCAATTACTTCTCTCTTTGTTCATTATAGACAAACCATTTTCTTCTCTCATTTTAGGTGGACAATACAGATTTCCATGTAGACAAGTCTGTAGCTGCTGCACCAGGGTCACCATCTGGGACAGAAGTTGCCGTGGATATTACTTTTGAACCTTCTCGCCTTGGAGAACAGAGAGCTACCCTAACAGCAACATCATATTTCGGTGGAGAATATGTATTTCCACTATTTGGAATGTGCACTACCCCCAAACCCCAAGGGCCTTATGTCATCAAGGCTGGAGCCACGATTTGTATTGTGTTCCGTAATGTATTTAACACAAACACTACATTCACATTACAAGTGGATAACGAGCTTTTCCACTTGCCAAAGAAGAACGAATCAATCAGGCCCCACAAAGATTACCGAGTGATTGTAGGCTTTGACGGCAATGACAGCCCTTCCAAAGCAGATGTAATGGGAAAATTGATCATATCTTGTCCTCGAGTTACAGGGGATACAACAAATGTGCAGTGGGTTTACTATCTTAAAGGAGTAACTACTTAAAACACACATAGATGTGTGTATATATATATATATATATATATATATATATATATATATATATATATATATATTTTCATATTTTTTCATCCAGAATTAAGCCACTCCTCTTTTCAGGGGCTGCAATCATTCAAATGGGCCCGATTCCTTTCGTTTTGTATTCTAATCTGTTGAAAAGATCTGATAAAAATTGAAAACGGATATTATTTGTAACCAGCCAGCTGCAAAAAGATGTAAAAAAAAAAAAAAAATTTGTGATCATTATTCAATAAATTACATAAATAAAATCTCTTTGCATTCAAATTTAAATCTGCTAGAAATTATTTTGTAAATATCATTTGCTATAGTTACAAAATTACCAGTGATGGGGGGGTATAAAAAGAAGCAATCATATAATTCTTCCATCATCATCATCATTATTATTATTTAGGCAAGGCTGAAAATGATCTTGACCAAACAAAGAAGCCCTTTCTCTTCCCCAAAGCAAATTCAATGTTTGGTCAGTTGTTGAGAGTTTGGGAGGTTTGTCCTACTGAGAAAGAACTTTTCAGCATCCTCTCATCATCATTTTCCTCATCCTTCTTAGCTAAAACAAAAAAATGACCCCCCTCCCCACCAAGCAGATCCAGTGCTTGCTCAGTTGTTGAGATTTTGGAAAGTTTGTTGTACTGAGAACTTTTCAGCACTCCCACATAACTTAGCTACTACTACTACTGTTATTATTATTATTATTATTATTATAAGAGATATTAATTTTTTGAGGGAGAAGAATACCTTATTGTATGCAAGTATTTAATTTCTTCTTTGCTGATTGCTTCTTTATGATGATGGTGTTGGTGACTAAATTCTCTGCCAATGTGCAAGTTCAGGTCTAGAAGCTTCCAGCTTCACCAAAACCTGCTCCTCTCATTCATTCTGTATTGCCGTTTGGCTGGATTGGGGCGGGGGGAGAAAATCAGAGAAGAAAGTGCTGATGGCATGTATTTGTCTAAGGTGGATCTCAGCTTGCCAGGAAATGTCAAGTGTATGCCCTGTCACAGTATAAAAACCTATCGCAAAATTAGTGAGGCACTATACAACAAATACATCTTAAGGACGATCACATTAGATATTTCAAAGGCCTTTGACAAAGTGTGGCAGAAAAGATTACTTCACAAGCTCTTTAGCTATGGAATCACTGGAAGGGACTTTTCAATTATAATATCCTTCCTAACAGATAGGTCCCTGAAGATAGCTGTTAATGATCAATCATCTGAATGCAAGCGAGCAACACAGACATCCTCCAAAGTTTGTTTCTCAGCACAACCCTCTTTCTAATTTACATAAATGATCTACTTAAGAGTATACTACAATCATTTGTGAATATCTATGTGCTGTTCATATAACAACATGCTGGTGCACCTCCAAAACTTTAGATGACTGGAGCTTGGTAGCAGATCTCTCCTCTGACGTAACTGCTCAGTGAGGGAAAAAGTTTCAATGCTTCAAAAACCAAACTAGTGACATTCTATCGTTGCTGAGCAGACCCAGAACGTTCACCAATCGCGATAAACAGATGTTCCATCAAGGAAGCCCTCTTACCTTGAGTGCCTGTTGAGACTTAAACTCAACACAGACCTTGAGTGGAACTCGTACACATTATCCATTGCTAAAGATGCTAGGAAAATGGTCTGTTCCCTGTACTGCTCCAGTAAGTAGCCGACCTCTCGTGCTATCCTCTACCTTTACAAGAGCCAGATCAAACCAAAAATTGAGTACTGCTGCCATATATGGGCAAGAGATGCTCAGTTTCAATAGCATCCAAAAAATGTCCTTCTGGGTAACAAATTATTTTCCACCCTACAACCCCTTTCCTACAGACCAAAAGTCACCAGTCTCTTGCTGCTCTATCACTATTTCCATGGAAAGTGCTCAGATGAACTACATTCCTTAGTTCTACCAGTTTTAACCTTCATGGTTAAGACCAGCCATATCAAAAATATTCTAGCAAATTACTCTCATTCCTTTTGTATTCCACTGTTGAGATGTAAGTTCCAATCAAGCAGCTTCTTCCTATGAACTGCTGCTTTGTTGAACTGACTCCCAAGAGGATGCTTCCCTAATCACTACAATCTTAAGCTATTCAATTTCAGGGTTAACTGTTATATTCCCTACATATCCCCATCAACTGTACCTCTTACTCTGTAACCCTCTACCTCGAGTGGCTTTTAGGTCTTGTACAGAGTGAACATCATTCTAAAAGCAAGAAGCTGTCTTCATTGGCCAAAGAAAAGAGTTGATCCATTAGTCAATCATGACAGAAGTAGTAGAAGATGTTCTAAGGTGCAAGTTGTCATCTGAGAGAGAGTTGCCATGCATTGTAATGTAGAGATTGTCATAGTAACTGCAAAAATGAGGATATTAGTCTGAATGTTGATAATAATAATAATAATGTAATTTTCCATTATTTTAAGGTTACTTAAATTGTGTTGTGTGTGTGTGTGTTAATAAGTTACTTCATGTTTTATTAAATATTTAATATATTATCAAATAATGATGGTAATGGTAATTTAGCTGTTTCCCTACAAGGAAACATTTGACATTTATTGACCGAGCTGCCAGTATTGTTTTTGTTTGAAATTTATAAAATCTTTTAAAAGACTTTAGGAAAGTATGTTTCTCTAGTCCAGTAGCTGTTTCCTTCCTAACCTTTTATTTAATGCGGTGTTGTATAGAGATCTTAATCATGTCTTGTTTTTTTCTGATATTTCAAATGACAACTAAAAATCTCTGTGCAGTGTCTTTTCAGGATGTGGGTGGTCATGTCTCTCCACAGTGCCTATTTACACTTGGCAGTAATTTCTCTTTCATGACCTTTCTTTTTTCATGGGATTTAACTAAAATTTGTGTTGAACAAGGGAGGTAATTCCTTTGCAAAAAACAAATATTTAAAGGAGATATTTGAAATAAAAATCTCAAAGAGAATTTAAAATGAGTTAAAAAAATAAGGAAGGAAAAACGTTTATAAATTTAAATGAAGAAACTAAAACAAAACCAGAGCATTAAAAAGAAAAAAGGTCAATAGCCAACTTTTTTTTGTTTGTTTAACAAAATCAACCAAATTATATCAGAAATTATCAAATAAAATAATCTATCTATATTTCTAAGATGGGGTATTACGTACACTATCTACATTATTTGGACTCATCTTTGTCGCCATATCTATTACAATGTTTTGGCTGTTGTACGCTCCGACCTTCTTGTCAAACTGAACCCTTTATTTCACTCACTAGTTCCACGTGCTATGTTTAATGGATGTCAGTTATCAGTTATCTTCTGCTTAATCCCCTCTCCAAGTTCTCCACCACCTTAACCAGGTATTGAACTCACACTCTTTGGATCCTGTCACTGGATCTAACCAACACCTTTATCCATTGTGCCACATATCCTTGAGGACATCTGTGTATGATTTTCTGAGTATTATGAACCTAATGTCTTCAGCAATCATTTCTTTACCAATGTATGTCCATATTGCAATTTTTGTTGTTATCGCTTTTCTTTGGCATTCCTTATTACTGGTTCCCATATTGTATTTCATTTCTAAATGAGTATTTTTAGAAAAAAAAGAAAAGAAAAAGTACTCTTGGAAATGTGTATGTAGCCCAACCCCAGTACTGGTCACCGAGTACAACACTATTGTTTAGTTTTTGAATAACACCAGTGAAAGTGGTTTGTGTTTGGTCCAATCAAGTTCACCCTAATTCATGTTACCAAAAGTGGATTTTGTTCCTTGTGTATTTGTCAGAAATGAATGTTCAGCAATGTCCTTTTTTGACCTTTGACATTTGTTACTTTGTTATTCTGGGTGAGATTTTGATTGTATGTTTCTTCAACATCAGGGAATCTTGCTGAAAAAAAAAAAAAAAAAAAAAAAAAAAAAAAAAAAAATGGGGTAAATGTTCTAACAGAAGAAATGCTGCAATAGAAAAATTATCAGCAATTTGCTTAAAGGTGAAACGTAAAAACTGTACAAACTCTATGGGGCTGTTTCATCCCAATCACTCCTTTTCTACCCTTGAGGCACTGAGAGATATCTATTTGTTAAGTAGATGCTAGTGGCACTAATGTCTTAGCAGTGAATAACTTCTATGGTGGATTTTCTTTAATGCAGGATGGGTGGGGCTACCAGTTTTCTCTGCAGGGTATACACTCTGAAGATCTCTGGGTAACTCTCTCAAACTACTCAAAACTGATTTCTGCACACGCATACTCTGTTTATATAGACTTTAGTTTGGCAATAAATGTGGTTAATTAGCTTATCAAACCCAGATGGCTATACTTTGAATTATTTTTAAAATTTTGGCCTGGATGATTTCTAAGTTTCCAAAACTGTCATTGAAATCAAGATGAATATGCCACATAAGTTACTAAAAGAAAAACTTTAAAGTTACCAAAAAAGGACGGGGAAGTTATTAATGCCCACTGAAGGGATTGGTATGAGGTATCAATGTGAGAGAGGAAGAGTTTAGGAGGATAACTCTCCTCTGACCTCTCCTCACCCGTGAGGAGATCCCCGCAAAATGGAAAGTGATTAATTTTCCAAAAATGGGAAGTAATCAGTTTTCCTGGCCTGACAACAAAGAGATTTCTTGTTAGAAATTGAGATTTGCGGAGAATCCCAAACTGTGTCTAACCCTGCACCAGTTTTTGGTCGGTACCCATATAAACGAATGTTCTCGGGCCGTTCGACAGTTGAGTTAGTTGAATGGAGTTCAGTTCGAGTAGCAGGAACCAGAGTGTTGCCTTGCAGAAGCTGACTGAGAGATTCCACAACCTCCGACTTCGCCTATCCTACGAATAGCAAGTCATACTGACGAACAAAGCCAAGCCAGCACCTAAAAACTAAACCAGTCGACTTAAGTTACCAAGACTTGCTTAAGAAGCATAGAAGTGTGTGACTGTAGAAAACGGGCTGGGAGAAAAACCCACTCCTGTATATCACAGACGGATAAAGTTGATTTGTTATTTTTTAACATACTGAACCTCTTTGGTTTTTATTTGCTTCTTTTTCTTTACGCTTGTGCAATATCACCTCCAGTCTAGACTCATCTTACACTATGGCCCGATGTCTGATTGATCTCATCTACCTAAGATCAAGATCACAACATGGGTAAGTTAGACCTGGTGGCAGCGACTAAAACACTGGTGGAAGAAACATTAGTTTCACACTACAACTGAGAGTTGACCACAGGCCGACAGCTCAGTGTCACATCAAGCTATATTCCTTGGGGTTGTGGAATTTGCCTGGGAGTGTCAGTTATGCTGAATCTTACTAAATCTTACTTAGTTTAATTTAAGTTTAATCTCTTCCGAGGCCCTCCTTTTATAAATATTTTATGGGTTTAAATTAACATCTTTAATTAAGACCTCATCCCCCATTAGACTCAAATCCAGTTAACCACTCTCCTATATTTTTCTCCTAATATCTCTACTCTTTTGCTTAGATTATCAAGTCTCTCAATACCGCAAGTCACTAATCACCTTTCATGCACTTGTATGACCTATTGCAGGTCAGTGGTCCTGGTTATGTAGAGCATTTTGTTTTAAAAAAAAAAAAAAAAAAAAAAAAAAAAAAAGTCTGATTATTTTCTAACGAAATAATTTTTAAAAAATCCCAAATAATTCTTTTTATTTTATGATTAGTAGCTTTTTGCCAGTTGATCTAGGGTGCTTCATGTAAAGGATTTTTTTTAAGTCTATAATAGGGTTCCCCAGCTAATCATTGAACAAAATTTTTTTATTTCCTTGAAAAATTCCACATTTTTCATACCCCATATAACAGACAAAACAGCAGTAAGTATCCGACTAGAAAAAGATAAATAAACAAAGAAACTGACCTTGTAGAATGAAAAACTTCCTCATACAATGCAAATATCTCTGCTCCAAAGATGTGGGCAACTTTATTACTTTGTAAATTCTGAAAATGTCCCTGTGAATGTCATTTTGTCTTGGTTTTTTTTTTCTGATGTTCTCTTAACTTTAAATGTTTCTCTTCCAAGATTTTCAATTTGTTCACATGATCACTTTTGTCTTCTATTCTCTAGCCAGCATTTCCTCCCCCTCCCAAGACATTTTAAACATACTTGATAAGGAGAATGTAATTGGGTGGCATATGTCGGCTTTTGAAAAAGTGATATCAATATTCAAAGCTCCTATCCTGCCTAATAATGAAATCATACAACTAATAATAATAAGCATATAATAAACATGCCATATGACACAAATCAAATTCTTTTAGAAAATTCACTAATTTCTGTGACATTTACCCTAAATTCCTTGATTTTTTTTAAAAGAGAAACCATCTTTTCAATTTCTTCATAATTTTCTGTTTTCCAGGTTTTCTCGTTTAGATTGAACATATTTAGTTTTTTTTTTTTTTTTTTTTTTTTTTTACTTGAGGTAGAGGGTTATGTTAAGAGGTAGTTTATATGAATAGCAGGGGAAGATAATGGTTAACTCTAGACATGAACAGGTTAAGACTGTAGCAGAGAAAAATCCTCTTGGGAGTCAATTTCACAAAGCAGTGGTTGATAGGCAAAAGTTGTTTGAGTGGAACTTACTTCTCGTCGATGGAATACAGAGGGAATATGGGTGGTTTGCTACTATGTAAGTGGAATGGCGGGTCATAGCCATGTAGGTCAGACCTGGCAAAACCAAGGAATGTAGTTCAACTGAGTACTTTCCCTGGTAGTAGCCATAGAGCAGTGAGAGAATTACCACCCACCGCCTGTGTGAAGGAGGTTGAGGGGGGTGGAAAATAATTCTTCTCTAACAAGTACTCGGAGATGCTTTTGAAATACTAAGGAAACATTCACAGGTGCAAATATAATATTTATATCTTTGACTTTTTCTTAATTTTTATTTACAGAATTTTGTTTATTGAATTTACAATAAACTGGCATTCTTCCGTATATGTTGGTGACCTTAAAAATCATCGAGTCATTTTTGTCCCTTGGTCCATATATGCATACGTTTCCACTAAAAACTTGATCTTGCATTACATTTTGAATGAGATAGGCACAAAGATATGTGCAACTTGAGTACCATTATGACTAGTTCAATATTGACTGATAAAAATCAATGTACCGAAGGCTTACTGCTCAAAGTACCAGTAACAAGTTTTAGTATCAATCAGTTATAATCTTTTTGTCCTTTTTTTACAGTAGGGTTCAACTAGTGTTCAACTGTACATGGTCCAGAGACCACACAAGGTAAAGGGTTACATTAAAGGGTAGTTTCTACAAATGGGAAGGGAGGGGGAAGATAACTGTTAACCCTAGACTTGAACATGTTTAGATTGTAGCGGTTGTGGAGACATCTTCCTGAGAGTTGGTTCCACAGAGTAGAGGTTCTCGGGAAGAAACTGTTCAAGTGAAACTTTCTTCTTGCTGATGGAATATGGGGGGTGGGGGGGTGGGGGTTGCTTTGCTACAATGTAAGTGTCTTGGTGGTCCTAGCTGTGAAGGTTAGACCTGATGGAACCAAGGAGTTTAGTTCATCTGAGCACTTTCTGTGAAAGTAGTGATAGAGCAGCAATTGGCTTGTCACATTTGGCCTTTGAGAGAGAGAGGGCGGAGGGTGGGAATAATTCTTCTCCAACAAGTACTTAGAGATGTTTTTGAACACTATCAAGACTGTAAAGTGAGGTCTGAGAAGCTCCTGCCCAAATATGGCAACAGTTCTCCATTTCTGGCCCAATCTGGCTCTTATAAAAGTAGAGGATAGCACGAGAAGACAGGTATTCACTGGAGTTAGTTCCCTTAAATCCATGCAAAAAAGTAAAAATCCTCATATGTGGTTTCACTGTGAACACCATGTTAAATTATCTTAGGGATGTTATCCCGGCAACAGAAAGTCTGTTAATTCCTGAATTACTCTGACACAAATTCACCAGGCAACTGAAAGTGTTTTTCTCACTAGAAAAAACCAACTAGCTTAAATTGTGCTACTTGGACTGAACCCATTTGAACTAGCAGGGGAGACAGGTTAATCCAACAATGCATTAGTTTTTATAACCAGGAGGATGTAAGTTCAATCCCCATGCTGGGTAACCAATATTGTCGATAGAATAGAACTTAACACCCTATATGAGGATTTTTTGTTCCATAGGTTTGTTGTGATGTACAGTAAGAGTGTGTTGGGATTGGGTGGAGGGAACATCTAACTGATTACTCCCCCAGCAACTACAAAAGTAACAGACAGAGAGGAGATCTAACTAAACATATTCAATCTAAGTCAAGGGATCTAAATAAACATGTTCAGTGGAACTAAACATGTTCAATTTAACTCAAGGGATCTAAATAAACATGTTCAGTGGAACTAAACATGTTCAATCTAAGTCAAGGGATCTAAATAAACATTCAGTGGAACTAAACATGTTCAATCTAATTCAAGGGATCTATTAATGATCATGACCAACTATATTTTTTGTAGTTTTAATAATTCTTATTAAACCAATATTATTCTGTGATAATGAATCAATCTTGTGATCCAGAAAATATTAATTTGTATAATAAAAACAAGCATTGTCACAGTCATATCATATTGTGCAGTTGGATTATCCATCAATCTTATTTTTGATTTGACAACAGTAAATCAGTCAAGTTAGTTGCTTTAATGATTTGATCCCAGTGATTCAGTAAAACCAAATTGTAGAAAACTAAATTTTCACTTTTAAGATTTCAGTTAAATTTCAATAATCCAAAAAATCTAAAACTAAATAATTCTTCTCATTTAAGTAGTAGTTTTCTTGCCAGTGGCTCCGAGTTATTACAAAAGGCTCATATGGTAAGCTTTCTGCAGTATTGTAATTGTTCTGATGAACTTTTTTCTATGGTATATAGACTTTATGAATTTAAGTGATTGGTGGTAAGATCTCAGTTGAAATGGCTAGATGTAACAGTTTTTTTTCTCACCCTTCTCGCTTGTGGAACTACCTTCTGGCTTCTTGCGTCCCAGTCAGCTTTGATCTTCAAAAATTTAAATGCAGTATCAATTGTTATCTTCTGTCTTCTTAATTCTTGTCCTTTTATTGTTCTCTCTCCTTAATAGTATTTTTCTCATATTAACACTCGGTAACCCTCCCACCCTTGCATCTCAGTGGCTTTATTGCCTTGTTTGGGTTGGAATGATTACAAAAAAATACGTATCAATTTTAAAATTCTGTTCATTATACAATAACTATTAATATAAGTAATTTGCTGAAGCATTTTTATAACAACCCACCCTAAAAACTTGAAATGGTAATCTCATAAAATATCTGACCAGTGATCATGCTGTAAAAATATACACTTATATACGTTGGATGTGCTCAAGACAAATATCTTACAAATATCTTGTTCTCATCTATTTTTTTTGCAATTTTTGTTGTCACCAGATTTTTGATCTATACATTCTATAATGTCATAATTTAAAAAGCTACCAGGAATTAATTAAGAAAATAAAGTTTGTTTTAACTTGATGTCTTTTTTATTTTCATTTATTAAAGATTTTTTTTTTTACAAAGGAATTACCTCCCTTATTTAACAATATTTATTTTAGGATGGAATTACCTCCCTTGTTCCACACCGATTTCACTCCTGTTCGGTGATAAACAATGAATGTCATTTGTCCAAAAAATCGGTTTCACCGAAATTGTAAATTGAATCTTCACTTCGTCGAAAAAATCCAAACATAGAGAATTAAAGGGAGATAACTGTTATATCTGAAAGGTACTTTTCCTAAATTTATGTATCGTTTATTAAAAATGGCACACGTATTTGATTGTTGCTTTTTAGACGTCTTAAAAAGTTACGAATGAATGATTAAAACAAGTCGGCTTGTTTAAAAAGTAGATTGATTAATGTTGAAAGCATCTAAAAATGCAGGAAAATATTTTTGAAGACAACGAAAATAACAATATAAATAAAAAAAAAACCCGATTACAATAAAATAAAAATAAAGAAATAAGTGAACTTACAGTACTAAAAAAAGAAGTCAGGAGATTCGCAGACATAGGCAGTGGAGCGAAAAGAAGTGCCTACTCCCGAAGATTAAATAAAAGGGTTCAGTTAGGAATGGCCTGGAGCTTCTTACCCGGATTGATAAATCGGAAAAGATATGAAAACTAAAACTGAACAACGTTACAAAAATGAGGACGATAGTTCGAATATAAAATACTAGTGTCAAAATTTTACACTACATTGCAAATGAATTAATTTTCCTAAAATAACGTTTCAAAAAAGTAACGGAGAACTTACTTTTGTTTATGTATTCAAAATGGCTGAATTCATCGATTTTACTGAAATCCCAAATGAAAATCGATTCCAGTCAATAAATTCATTTTGAAATACATCAACCGAAGTATTTTTTTTACTGGGTATAAATTTAAATAATTTAATCCTTTAGCTTTGAAATTTTGATTAACGCCTAAGCTAAAATTAAAGATTGAAGATTTTTCATTTTTAACAGTTCATAAACCTTAGTGGCCGGGGGAGGGGAGTCCCTAAATGAAAACTCTTCATCCCAAAAATTCAGACAGTAAATGAAAAAAAAAAATGAATTAAATACAGAATACTTTTGTTACACATGTAGAACAAGTCACAAATATTTAAATATTTTAAATTATATTTTTGTTCGTTCTTTTTATAAAATCAAAATATTAAATAACTTTATTACGTGAATAAAGACTTCAGTGATGAATTTATGGAGAAAAAGGCAGTTAACAAAATTTTAAAATGATAATTAATTTTAAAAAGAACTAAAAACATTCTTTAACATTCTAACTTTTGACTTTTTTGGTGAGATTATTCAACAAAATGAATGGTTTAACACTTTTGGTGAAACCAGTTTTCGGGCTAATAACATTCTATTCAGGGCTGGGAAGCAAATGTGAGGCCACACTTTTAAAAACCTTGTATAAATTTCCTGTCTCTGAGACAAAAGACATTCAATTTGGTATGCAGATTTCCAAAGAACAAATATGGCTGACGTATCAAATACTTTTTTTTTTGTCGTAAACAGTTTTTAACAACACCTGCTTATTTTGTGTATTATTGTCTATTGTACGCTGAGTGTATTTGCAATCTTGCTATTTCAAATAAGAGGTTTTTTAAGCTGAGTAAAAATGTCTGAAAACGTGTAATGGTGTATACTACCCCCCCACTTTTGCCATTAATTTTTGTTTAGAATCTCCTGTATTATGCACAAGGAAATATGGTTACTCTTTAAGAAAAGCACTGTTTATATATAACAGTTGTCTCCCTTTAATTTTCTAACTTTTGATTTTTCGTTGAATTCTTCTTCTATGTATCGTTTATCCCTTGAGAATGTGGATGATCATGGCTCTCCACAATTTCCTGTCCTTTACTGCTCATAGTAAAGTTTGTTTTTTTGCTACCTCTTTTAATCTTTGTTCCACCAACCAAGCTCATTAGATAGGTCACGTGCTGCTTTCCTCTGTCCTTTGAGTTTCAAATTTTCTAAGCCCTCTTTCCGCATTATGTGTCCCAGAAACTTCAACTGTCTTTTTTTATTTCTAAGTATAAATTCTATATGGATGTGCGTTGTGGTGCAATGGATATCAGTTTGGAGTGAGAGCTCGAATTTGAATTCCAGTCACATTGATTAGATTCACTTAAGGAGAAATACTGTTGGGAAAGATATAAATCCATCTCTTCTCCTCACAGCTATGGGTTAAATAGTAGGACAGACTGGGTTCTTTAGCCATGGTTGACAACTAAAGAAATGGCAACTTACTGCAGGAAAAAATTTGCCCTGTCAGTGATGTATCGAAAGATAATTGATTGCACAAGCATTTATCACAGATGGCACTTAATGACTGAAATATAAATGTCCTTTTTGTTTCCATTCCTTCCAACTTTATCGTTACTCACACGTTCTGGCCAATGGTCTTCTCAGCATCCTTTTCTGTCGAACCATATGGTTTCTGTTGTCTCCATTTTTTTCTTCATCTGTGATATTGTCCAGTATTCACTGTCATAGATAACATAACAGTCCAGTACACTTTCTTTGTTTTTAATGAAATTATCCTGTTTCCTAATACTTTGCTTAACTTTTGGAAGGCATCTTTCTCTATGCTAATATGCATTTTCACATTTTCTGTCTTCTATTAAATCACTTCATAGATATTTCAATTTTTGTACTTGCTCGATTTTGGTGTCACCCATTTATTCTCGAGCTGTTCCTCTTGCTGACAACTGTATATTTTATCATCTTGCAATTAATGTTTAGTCCTTTTTTTTTCACTTTCCTTCACTACCTTCAATAGGAGCTCCTTTTCGTGCCTATCAATACTGTGTCATTCTGGAGCTTGACAAAATAACATCAACTGGGGAAGGTATTCGGTTCAAGGACTTTCTTCAAATCTTCTTTTTATGAGGATGTGAAGAACTCTGACTTCTCCCTTGTGGGTCAGACATTTATATAACTTCCTGTCATTTCGTTATCTTGTGTATGTATATCCAAAGTTCAACTGGGTGGACTTCCTGTTTTATGTCAGCACATCTACTAACATCCTTTAAGGTTCAGTTCTGTCCTTGTTGACTTTAAGGTCAACCTTTGGGGCTCTTAATTTATTGAGATTATGATGAGTACAAATCTTATTTTGCTATCACTTAGGCTGAATCCATATTGGAGTCACAACAGATCAATTCTTCTTTGATGAAAGATTCCTGACAGACATTAAATAAAATTCAGACGTCTGGTATTTTTTGGTGTGAATCACAGACTACAGTTTTGACCAATCCAATCTTCTGCTTTCTTCAGGTGATGTCAACATAAGCCTGAGTTCATTCAATACTATGTATAAATATTGCAATGACTGCTTTCAAAATTATACGAGGCATATCCAGAATACTATTTACATTATTCAGACTATTGTCCTCATCTTTGTTGCCATATTTATCACGTTTCAGCTGTTGTATGCTCCGGTCTTCTTTAGGTGGTTGGAATGTCAAACTGAACCCTTTATTTTACTCACTGGGGTAGACTGTTCTAGTTCCATGTCTAATGGATGTCAGTTATCTCCTGTTAATTCCCCTCTCCAAGTTCTCCACTGCCTTAACCAGGTATTGAACTCACACTCTTTGGGTCTTGTCACTGAATCTAACTATCACCTTTATCCACTGTGCCATGTGTCCTTGAGGATAGAGGCATTAGTTAGATCCAGTGACAGGACCCAAAGAGTGTGAGTTCAATACCTGGTTAAGGCAGTGGAGAACTTGGAGAGAGGAATTAACAGGAGATAACATTGCATGAGTAATGTAAATAGTGTACATAATACCTCATCTCAGAAATATAGACAGCTACATATCCAGAATGTATTTAGTTGTTAATACCACAAGAATTGGTTGCTTGATGTAAATTGGCATAAGTAGAGATCTTACTGCACATGAGGTGAACAGGCACTCTTCTATAGGTTTACTCAGTTGGCAATGAGACGCCATTGAATGAGCTTCAAATCTGTGTCACCACTGCATTCACAGAGACTGAATAGATTCTTTGTCCGTTGTGCTAATTGTTTAACAAAACAATGCATCTTCCAAGTCCATCAGTCTAACCCAAACTCTCATCCGTGACTACAGTCAGGATTGGATTCTCAATGATTTCTGGATGTTTCCAAAGCTGTAACTGCTGTTGAAACACAAGATTAAAAACATGACAAAGCACTTGATAGTGATCCTGAAAGAGGACATCAAGGACTGTTTTGAAATGTAGAAGGGTCCCATAAGAGAAGGGTTCTTTGAAAAGTACAATACCACTGCTTTAAACAGGATTCTTTTTATATATAATACATTAGAAAAGATTAATTATGACAATGTAGAACCATATGGTAATAATTTAGCATAATATAAATTTTAAAATATTATCAATGCTACCATAATTATGTAATTTGCTGAAAACACTAGAGCATTTTATCACAACAGCCGATGATGAAATCTATGAATAGTAATTGTCTAAAATGTCTGACTGCTCATGATGAAAAGACATTATACAATGGAAAACTAACAGAATAAAATCAGAGAATACAAATGTATAACAATGGAAACAAGTTTATTGTTTGAAAGTTGAAATTAATGGTGATGGGGGTTTTTTGTTGTTTTTTTTTTTCTTTTCTTTTTTTTTTACCTGAGGCCTTATGAGATGTTCACATTAAAAAAAGAGAGAGAAAGAGAGTGTGTGAATGTTGTTTTTTTTTTCTGAATTTGGCTACAACTGTCCAACTAGAGCTCACACATCACAACTGAAATATCCAGAAGCAGAGCTTTAGTACAACATGCATTTGATCCACACATCAAATCTAGGCTAAAAAGTAAACACAAACTGGAAACTTTTTTTTTTTTTTATCTTTTTTCGTTCATTGCCAACAAATAAAAATGGTTGCTTTTTTTTTTTTTTGCCATTTTTGATTTTTTTTAAAATTTTGTTTTTATTTTTTTTTTTTAGGTTTAAATAACTTTTTTGTGTAATGACATGAATTGTGAATGTTTTTAAACTTTATGGTTTTAAGAATTGCTCCTTGAGATTAATTAGAAATGAATAAAGGAGAGACCTTTATCAATTTTTTTTTAAAATTTATTATCTTTTTTACACAACCCCCTGCCCCCCCACAAAAAAAAAAAAAAAAAATTAGGGAAATTTTATTACTTTTTTAACTTTTAGATTTATTAATTAATTTATTTTCAAAAATTTAAGAAACATTAGCAGGACAAAAAAAAACATTAAGGAGATTTTTTATTCATTTTTTTTCTTTACTTAATAAAAAAAAAAATAAAAAAGTCAAGTCACCACAATTATAGTGTGTGTGTGTGTGTGTGTGTGTGTGTGAGGGGGGTCCTTATATTATTTATACAAAAAAAAAATCCCAACAACATATATATATATATATATTATTGGGCATCTCTTTTAATAAAACACTTAAGTAATGAAAATAAATTATTCAAGTTTAGAGAATTATATTTTTTATGATTCTAATTGTATTAAAAAAAAAACAATAACAAAAAATGATATCTTGCTACAGTGAAAATACATGAGAAACATTGTACAAAATCAAAAAATATGGGATGGGAGGATTAAGTCACCCTTCTCCGAGATCATTGATTCTTATTTGTTTTTCTAATTCCTTAAGAAACAATACAATGTTGCAACTGACCATTAAATAGTAAACTGTGTACAATAGCCACACACACACATACAGACACATATAAGGAAAAAATTTTAACTGACCAGTGTATGACACAGTGGCTGTTAGTTCATCCAGGGTCTATCAATAAAATCCATTTTACATTAAAATGCGCCTTTTGTAATATGACTTAGATAAAACATTAAAGAAATCCAATCCATCCACACATTGACAGGAAGTGCTTTTGTTTTTAATCAAAGCTTTTTACCTGGGATTAAGCAATTTATGTATCCCCACCCACTTGTACCTAAAAGAAAGATATTAAAATCTGCTATTGAGTGTTCAAAGAAATTGGACTCAAGATAAAAACCTTTCCAAAACAGAAACTATGATCTGGAATTGGAATGAATGCAGCGATGGTGCCAACCCTGGATCCATCATAAAAATTTCAGAATGAAGTGTTAATGAATACTAAATACTTTGGTACATAAATCGGTTATAATAAATTTAGTCTAGGAGATAAGGAAACTGAACATAGAATAAATAGACTGTCCTTGGGGTAGTTTCACACAACACTGCAACTTGCTACAAAACCAAAACATTAACCTAAGAACTTGGGTCATGTTCTTAAATAGTCTCATTAGATCTATGTTCTTTTATGGATATCACACGTGGAATCCAATTCCTTTAGATATGTCTAAACTATCAGCTATATACAAGTGTTTCCTCAGATCAATGGTTAAAAATGGCTTCAAATGAATTTTACCAATTGGATTTTCAAGAGGATTGTTCTTTGTCAGATCTTATAGACTGGAGCTACAGAATGACAAGCAGAATTGTACAAAACAGAAATTACATCACTTGAAGACTTTCAACAGCAGCAACAACTAAAATGTATAGCATATATAAGTAGTAGAGAAAATAATTATATAATCAAGATATTAAATTTCTACACTAGCCTAAAAAAAGGTTAGGAAGGAAACTCCCATCAATATTAGAAATGGCAATAACCAAAAAACTGGAGAAAAAGATTTTATAAATTTCAACTGACAGTAACACTAATGTTGACTGTTTTCATCCAAGGGAACAACCAGTTTCACCATGACCGCTGAACTAATTTTTATTACACACCAAGGCAGACTAATCCCATCTCTGCAAAGAGCGCAGTTCTGCCTGTCACCTAAATGGGTCCTTTAATTACTAATTGACATGTGTTTATTTATTTGTAGATAATGAAAAGTAAAGTAAACTGATCTAATTTATCTCCCTTGGTCTTCATTTGACAAATTATTTCCTGCAGGGTTTAAAAGATCTCAGAGCTATCTTGTGGCATCCACTTGGGGAGAACAGATCAAGTTAAAAGAATAATATCACAAAGTACAGGTACACTATGCTTGTAAATCAAGTGAAGATGGGACTTCATCAGAAATCAGAAGAAATGCCCCCAAATTGTCTGGTTCAGTCATTTGGGTAGTACAGTTCTTCTAGATTTATATTACGTTTCAAACGACTACTCTGTTTTTATACACCAATTCAGACTATTTTTTTTCACAAAACTTTATGTTCAAAATGTTTTGGCTGTTAGCCTTTTTCAGGAGTTTGTCACTTGCAGAGACAAATTTAAAAAAGAAAAGGGCATGAAATAGTAAAAGTATCAAGTATATTATGAAATATCCGCAAACTTGGTAGAAAGAGAGAATCAAATGTAATTATTTGTTTACTGACGTTATTTTCAAAGTTCAAAATTTAAAAAAAAATTTGAACTTTTGCTTTATTATTTTTTATTACAACCCCGGAGGTGGGGGTTGGTCAGTGTTTATTTCTGTGGCCATCTCTTATTTTTATTTTCATATTTAATTGGGTGGAAGAAGCAGAATTAACAAAGAGAGAGAATGTGACAAGTGCTTAAAGAAGTTTGGAGAGAAGAATAGTTAAAATATTGAGATATAAAATCGGCCTGGATGAGAACAACAGATTGAATAATTTAATGTTTAATGATAATTCATCTCAAAAGTTTAAAGGGAAATAACTCTGCCTTTGTTTCACAATTGGTTGGAAGTCAGTAACAAATAACAAAACTGATATTGGTTCTTATTACTATAATAATGATCCAGTTTCTATGTGTTTGTATGTGGGATGAAAAAACGGCTCAGCATAGTAAGTTTTTGTTAGTACAATACTGCTAAAAGCCTCTAGCTAATTTCCAGTATAACTAGCAACTTAATAATCATAGGTGATCAGTACCACATCCTAATGATCAAGGTTATAATGACCTTATTTTTCAATGGAGACAACTCTGCATATAGAAAATGCTAATTATAGTTTTTGTTATATAGCTGTAATTTATTTTTTATTTTGTATCATTGTGTACCAATTTCTCTGTTATTGTGAAAAAAAACAAAAAACAAACTTGAAACTTAGAGGATAGTGACATTTTCAATCCAATCATCCACTACAATTTTGATTGATCTAAATTGATGCAGAAAAAAAACTCTGTTCAAGGGAGATAATTCCATGTCTATTAACTGCTAATTACAGTGTCTTTTCTTTTGATCTGTCTTTCAACAATACTGTCATTTCAGTGATGATAGTTTAGTTTAATAATAATAATAAAGCTTTATAATAGCAATATTAAATACTTATTGCATGAATTCTATAAATAGAAAGGGACCTTATAGAGCAAAGGCCAGCAAAGGCAGCATTTAAGATGGTAAAATTTTCTTTTTTTTTATAAGAAAAGCAGTAAGTTTTGAGTTGTTAACTGATAGAACAACAGAACTTTACAAATTATGCTAATCTCTGTGCCATAATAATGGTTACATTTGCACATGTATTTCATGCATAAAAACTGACAAGTATTATGTCAAGAAAAATGACAGTTGCCAGGGGTTTGGGATTAAATCTTGTAATGGGGATATTTCTAAAATAAAAAAATAACTTTTGGTTGTGTGGAAGAAAATTCTAAACCATCTTTAGAAGGTTAAGAAATTTCTTGACTGCAATGCTACCAAACTCACTTTTATTTTATGCTGGATGCAGGCAGAATTTCCCAAGATGTTTGAAAACTTGGCATCAACTGATTTTCTCACATTTAAAGCAGTTTTCTGTCATCAGTCAGGTTTCTGGATTTGATTAGATCGAATTGGGAGTTAAATTAAAAAAAAAAAAAAAAAAAAAAAAAGCAAGAAAGTTACAGGAATATTCTTAGTTAAGATTTCTAATAGCCAAGTGCAATGGAAGAAAGATTTTCAGTTATCTAAGGAAAATATTTTCAATCGTCTCCTATAAAAAAAGAAAAAAAAAACTTCTATGCCTACTTTTCAACAAAAAAAAAAAAAAAAAAAAAAAAAAACGGTAAAGAGAAAATACACAAAGAAAGACCCTACATTTTCTGAAGAACTATTTGTCAAAAGTGAAACATCTCCCGACAATTTTAGAACAAACATGTACGCAACTGACACGGGCCAAAATTGACAGATTAACTATAAACAGACAAGCAGCAGTATGAGGCTCACTTTTTTATTATCATTATTAATAAGTAATAACTATCATATATATATATATATATATATATAATGTTGTATTAACTTTCATGAAGCTACCAAGGAAAGAGGAAACAATAAAACACTATCATAAAATCAGCAACCGACATGATAGGCTGTGTCAGTCATCTAAAATAGCACAAACTATAATTGAAAAAGAAAGAAGAGGGAGGAAAGGGGGGGGAGATAGAGGAAAAGGCAGAAGAAAGCGGAATGAAAGGGTGGGGAGAGAGAGAGAGAGAGAGAGAGAGAGAGAGGAAAAAACTAGGGAAAGAGGGAGAGAGAGAGAGAGAGAGAAAAAAAAGTGACTGTGTGAGTATGTGTTGGCTATTTTATTGACAGTGAAGATGAAAGGGCTAATTATGAGGGAAGGCCAGATTGCTACCTTTTTTGATGATTATAGTGATGATAACCAAAGTAAATTTTGTAGACAGTGATAATGAGATAGTATTAGTGATGGTAGTTGATGGAATTGTACAAAAAAAAAAAAAAAACTTTTACTATATGGACTGTAATATTTACATGACAAAGAAGGAGGAAAAAAAAAAAAGAAGAAAGAGACAAAAAAAAAAAAAAATCATAGTGGTACTGTTTCATATCTTCATGCTTGGGATTCTGCTACTATTAGGTTGATGCAAAAATAATGTCGTTTTCTCACATATGTTACTATGTGAGAAAACGACATTATTTCTGCACCAACATAATATAGATTATATTAGGTTAAAGATTTAATATTTATATTAGGTTAAAGATTTTCTTAAAATTAATGAAGATTAGACTAAAAATTTAAACCACACAAAATTTTTTATTAAAATTAATGTTAATTGAATAAAACATTTGACCTACACTAAAAACTTAATTAAAATTAATTTAGATTAAATTAAAAATTTAACCTACATTAAAATTTTAGATTAAATTGATATAGATTAAATTTTAAATTTAACCTACGCTAAAAATTCCTACAAGAAATACCTAAAAAATCTTTAATCTGCAATTTCATCCACTTGTAAAATAACGGTTTCTTATTTTGTCACAGGGCCAAAATGTTCCTAATTCAGACTGAAGTAATGACTTTGTGAGATTTACATATTGATCTATTGTAATCACCTACATAGTCAAGTTTAGTAGGTATTTTATTAAACTCAGAACTAGTATTTGGAATATAGTCTAAATACAGTGTTTGCTGGTTGCAAAGAACCTGTCCAAGGAAAATAATTCTGTCATGACAAAAGACTTAGTCCGTTTTGTTTTGGGCAATGAAGAAATGGTTTTTAAATAAGAATTAATTTTTAACTCAAGCGTAATTTACGTGAAATTATGAGATTTGTGGCTTTTTAATCAAACTTTTCTAACTTGTGGAAAATCGCGACACAGCTGATGAATAACGCAAAGACTTTATTTTTAAAAAATATATATAAAAAAAAAAAACGACCGTTTCCTGATTCTTTTACCATTTTTCTATTCCTGCCATAATACCAAGATGGTCAGAAATAAAAATTCCAACACAAACACACGTCAGTGGGAATATCAAATGAAAAAAAAAAATTACCAAATTCTATTATAGTCATTTTTTTCTTTTTTAATCAGTTCATAGAGTAACAAATACAACATGGCTATTCTGTGACAAATTGACTTTCGCAGTGGATGCAAATATTAAAAATGTACACAAACATTGTTCAAACATTATTATGTTGGATGTACATGCAAGAAACAAAAAAAAAATCAAGTTGTCACAAAATGATTACAAAACAATTCTTTAAGAAATAAGAAGGAAAAAAAAATTGAAAATCAATTTTATTTTAAGAATTTTGGATAAACTGACATTAAAAAAGCATTTTTAACACAATTATTTTCGGACAACTTTTTAAAACTTCTTTATTTTAAAGTGTATTTCTTATTGCTAAAAATATTATATTTAGAAAATACACACATTTGAGTAAACATACCTTGTTTTTCAAACAATGTCAATTTATCTCTATTGCCTGTGCATTTAAGAATCTTAATAAAGAAACCTGTTCCTTTCAGCAGAGTATGAACCTGTGTGCAGTTTATATTGGGGAAAGTGATTTCCCCAATATCGGGGGGAGGGGAGGGGGAAGGAAGCAGATGAGATGTGCATTTCTTTAAAAAGAGGGTAACTGAACCTTGCTTTGTTTCAAGGTGATTTCTAGAGAAAAAACAGGTTCAAATCCAACTAAGAGAAGCATTTTCTTTATTAAGACTCTCAAATACTCAGGCCAGTAGACATTAAATTACACTGTTTCAAAAACCAAGGATGTCTTCAGAAACATGTATTCACTAAATATAACGTTTATAATAAGAAGAAATAATGTTGGATTACAAATGAAATCCTTTAACTCCTTAGAAATTAGTTATTATTAGCGTATTTACATGTAGATATATTTATAAATAAATGAAATATTACCACTGGTGGGAGTTTGAATCCATAGCAAAGCCATAACTTTCCTGGTTCAGCTATAGTTAAAATGGGTGTACTTTTACCAATTCAGTAATGGTAGCCATTGAAACAAATCCACAATTTAAGTGGCGTTTGTCTACATTATTGAACATGTAAACAATGAAGAACGTTTCCTACTTTAAATCTTACAAGATGGATGTCATTTCCAAAAGAAAAATTTGAATAAGAGCATTAAAACCACTAAAACAAATAAAATACGAACCATAAATATTAACTTATCTATTTTTTTTATAATTTTATTTTATTTTTTTAAATACGCCCGAAGAACAACTGCTGAACACTAAACCGAGTTGTTTCCCTTTAACAGATCCTATTATGAGAGACAGACAGACATGGACAAACAGATACTACACAGTGAGCCTGTAAGGTCCTGGGCACTTGTGTCCAACAGATGATTTAAAAAAAAAAAAGAAAAAAGGGACAGGCGGTACCCGATTCTAGTTGCAATATATATACTTTCAGCACACCATGAATTGAGACTAAGATAACTTTGCAATTTGAACTGAGGAAAAACTGTTTTGCCTGAGATAAACCTCTTCTTAATATAACAGCAGTCCAAATGAATATACAAGTCCTCAGTCCCTTGACAGGTGTTAATATTAGTAATAACAGTACCAAATACGAGGAATATTAATGATGAATGTATTTATACCATGGGGGTGGGTATGACAAGAAGTATGTAAATGATACTGACCACAGTTGGTACATGAAAGACTTGTTCAAGGTCTATATGTGTACCCCTAGGCTTGAACTGAAGCCACCCCTATTTTACCAACAAGGTTGACTTTAAAAAATAAATAAATATATAAATAACACTATCTTTCATGAATAAGAGTAGAAACAGTGGATTTTACAAGCATACAAATGTACCAATAAAAAATGTTTGTTAAAAAAAGAAGACCTGCCTAGGGTCCAGGTGGCCACTCATGTGTGAAGTCCAATTATCATCTAAAAGACAAAAAAAAAATTCTATTTGACGGACTAATGAAACTATCTATCCAAACTATAATATTTACTAAATAGATTTTTTAAAAAAATATCCCAAAATATAGTGAAATATAATTTTTAAGTAATGGGTTTAGTTTAGCTTATCTTTAGAGATTATTATTATTATTAGTAGTAGTGGTAGTAGTAGTAATAATCTTTTATTTTTATTACAACTCAAACTACCATTGTACACTTGCCAGTAAACAATTGTCTGAGATTTGCAATAAAAAGCAACTAAAACTAAAAAAAAAAGAAAGAAATACTATTTATATAGCATAATAATGGCTGACTAATAAAAATGCAAGACAATCTTATTTAGGCTACCATATATTCTGGTTTCAAGGGTCTGTCGTGGTGATGTAAGGGATCAGTATTTATTTTTGCTTTTTTTTTTTTTTTTTTTTTTTTTTTTATCAGTCCTGAAGCTTATGGGGATGTTGGGTGATGAAAACAATTTATTATCCAAGAAAACTAAAGTTTTAATAAAAAAATAAAAAACTGTCCCACTGAGGCTTGAAAATTATGTTACATTTAATCAATCTTCAGTTGTTAAGTGGACCCTGCTGAACAAGAATTTTTCTAGACCTGGTGTAATTTGAACAAGGGGAGATAAATGCAATAGGATTCAAATTAGCAAATTTCTTTTTTTTTTTTTTTTTTTTTTTTTTTTACACATACAGAAAGATGGAAAGCAATGGAAGGTGAATTTAATATTAATATATTTGTACTGCAGCACTAAGACATTGGTAGTGATGGTGGTTGTTAGGATGACGATGGGAATAGGAACGAACATATAATAAATGGCAGTAGTAAGAGTGGTAACCAAAGAAAGAGATGAGAGGTGGAGGGGGAGTGAGAAAAAGACCTGCGACTGGCTGGGTGAGAGAACGGAGGGGGGGGGAATGTGATGGCTGTGGAGTGAACCAGGAAGTTTTTTTTTTTTTTTTTTTTCTCTATTATTATTAGAAAAAACACATAGAGAAATATACTAAAAAAAAAAGTTAAGTGTTTTGGATTTTGTGGTTTATTTTAAATTTTATTTTATATTTTGCCTTTTTTTAGATTTTAAATATTAAAAAAAAAAAAAAAAAATCCTTAAAATTCATTGAATCAAATATTTTATATTAAAAAAAATGTACACAGTTGTTATATGGTTTTAAAAATTTAAATACAAAATCTTCCAGTGTCTTAAATCAAATATTTTTCACATTAAAAATTACAAAATTTGTTTTAATGAAATAAAAAAGTATTAATTGTTTTAATTTTAAGAAATTAATTTAAACACATTATTTTCTAAATATTCTTAACATTAAATGATGGATAAAAAATAAGTAAAAATTTTTAATTATAGAAAAAAACATAATAATTTTTTCCTTTTGAAAAAAATTAAATGGTTTTTATAAAAAAAAAATTATGTCGGTTTAATTTTTATTTTCCAGTTTTTAAAAACAAGATTCTTTGTTAAAAATTAAAAAAAAAAAAAAATTCTACCAATGCCTGAAATTAAATTATTATTATTGATATCATCATCATGAAATAAAAAAAAAACTCTTTTACTGTGTATGGCATAGAAATAAAAACAAGTTGATATACAGACAGACAGACGGACAGACAGACAGACATGGACACAGTGATCAGTTCACAGGTTCCAAAACACATTAAAAAAAAAAAAAATGGGGGTGGGGTTTCGTTGGTTGAATTGCTGGCATCTAAGTGAGTTGGCTGTTGAGTTGTTATAGTAGTAGTAGTAGTAGTGAAAATGGTAGTGGTGGTAGAAGGAAACGAGGGATGAAGAAGAGGAGGAGAAAGAAGAGGAGGAGGAGGAGGAGGAGGAGAATGTATTGTGTGGTCGTCATGGTCATCCTCCAGCCAGTGGCTACCACTTGTCAGCTCCAGCACACAGAAGTCCTGCTTCTCCACAGCGGTCAGCAGTGACAACTGCTGACCACACATGATTAATAGGCACAACTGGGACAGTTAAACACACCAGGATGGAGATTTAGGTTTCTTCTTCAGCTTCCTCCTCCTCGTCTTCTTCCTCTTCATCTTCTTCATCCTCGTCATCCTCTTCGTCTTCCTCTTCCTCGTCTTCTTCATCCTCTTCATCATCTTCATCTTCATTGTATGACATCAGGCTGGAATTTTGCAACTCTGAGTCGTCAATGTCAGGATCATCTTCTTTGCTTTTTTTCGACGTTGACACAGTCAGGTCAAGAGGGGTGTCCCCAGGTCGTTTCACTGGTTTCTTGAACATCTTGTCTCCCTCCCCTGATGGTGCATCTAAAAAATAAATGAAAACAGTTTCATACCAAGTCTTTATTTTGAAAATATTTTTTACTACAGAAATAAATTAGAAATTATTTTACTATAAAAATTAATTGGAAATTATTGTTTACTAAAGAAATAAATTAGAAATTATTAGGTTGGTGCAAAAATAATATCGTTTTTTGACGTTAAAAAATACGTCAAAAAACGATATTATTTTTGCACCAACCTAATATTTTACTATAAAAAATTGGAAATGACTGTTTTCTACAGATTTAAATTAGAAATTATTTTACTATAAAAATTAATTGGAAATGATTGTTTACTACAGAAATAAATTAGAAATTACTTTACTATAAAAATTAATTGGAAATAATTTTTTACTACAGAAATGAAATTTTACTATAAATGAATTAAATATGCAGATTATTTTATTATTAATTGTTGATATAACAGAAAGAATTTATTATGAAAAATTTAATTCCTTTTAATAATTTTTTAAAATACTAATGTTCACCCAATACAAGTCTGAAGAGCCACTCAAGGTAGAGGGTAACTGTGTGGTGTTGTATGAGCCGAAGAAAAGACAAGAAGTGAAGTTCCTGGGGCTATCCAGGAAACAGGTTAACTCTAGACTTGAAGAGGTCAAGATGGTAGTGATTTGGAAAACATCCTGCCAGAAGTTTCTTCTACAATGGAAGCATTTCTTGGCAAGAAGCTATCCAAATGGAACTTCCTCCTTACTAATGGAATACAAAAAGAATGGGAATCATTTACGTTTGTGTATGTGGTGTGGCATGTCCCAGTGGTAAAGGTCAGGGATGATGGTACTGAGGAATCTAGTTCGTCAAAACACATGCCATGGAAATAGCGATAGAGCAGTGAGAGGCTCACGACATTTCATCTCTGGGGAAAGGGTTGTAGGGTGGGAAATAATTCATAACCCACAAGGTCGAATAGACTATTTTGATAGGTAAATGAGACCTGGGCAGCAATACTCCATTTTTGGTCTGATCTGATTCTTGTAAGGATGAAGTTGGGCAGAAGGGACTTCATCAAGGCTGGAAAGGGAGGATTGGGCAGCTCCAGGCCAAATATGGCAACAATATTCCATTTCTGGTATGTTTACATTCATATTTGGTTTGTATTACCCCTGAACCTCCAACCAGTAGTGGGTCAAGCTAGATTGGTGGCCCAGGCAGTGTTTTGTGACCATCCCTAGCTTATCAACATTTACATTTTTCTGCCTACATTTTTATATATTACATATTAAAATAAGAACAACTGACTATTTAATGCTGAAAAATGTTTTGTGGATTTTGATATTTTTCTTGGGTCTTTTTTTTATCTAAATCTGTGAATTTGTTTTGCTCGTTCTGAGCCGTGAAATAACATTATTTAAAATTTGCTATTTTTTATCCATAATGTTGAATGTGTTAAAATTATTCAGCTTTCTAACAAGAAAATCTCAAGTTGATGTTAAAAATTGCCGCAAAACATTGTTGAATTCTTTAAAAGGAAATTGTCTATTATGACATGTCATTTAATTTGCATTTAGATTCATTGTATTTATTTTCAATTTTTCTAGTTGCATATGATGATCCATTATTGTACATATTTAGGTTACAATAAAATTTGTATTTTATATGAATACTATATTATGAAAATTGAGATGTGTAGTGGTGGTGGGGTTGTATCATAGATTTGGAGGGAGGGAACACAAGTGGGGGGGCACACGAACGAGAGATTCTGGGAATTTAAAAGATTTATTTATTGTCGGACTTAATTCATTTCAATATATATATATATATATATATATATATATATATATATATGTAATTATTTATTTTAAAAAATTTATAACATAAATATGTTATAAAATCACTACAAAAATAGCCATTTTATTTCAACACCCCCAGTGTCTTATCATGTATATATATATATGTATATATATGTAAATTTGTATGTGATTGAGGTGTTTATCATAGGAACATTTATAATTTATGCAATCGTAGTCAAAATTACTTATATATATATATATATATATATATATATATATACAGAGAGAGAGAGAGAGAGAGAGAGAGAGAACATTCACTTAAATTGCTTGGACAATTTTGCTATTACACTCGGTATATATATATATATATATACATATTATGACATGTCTCTAATTTGTATTTAGATACATTGTATTTATTTTTAATTTTTCTAGTTGAATTGTTCATGTATATTGCATATGATCCATTATTGTAGATAATTAGGTTAGAATAAAATTTGTATTTTATATGAATACTAGCTTATGAAAATTGAGATGTAGTAGAGTAGGGGGGTGCTGTATCATAGATTCAGGGAGAGTGGGGCACAAGAATCTTGCACCAGCCCTGATTACATTGAGTATAGCAACAGATACTAAAAGGATACATATAGAAATTCCTTGCCAATTATTTTTATATTAGTTGCTTATGTAATATAGGTAAACAATTAAACTAGAAAATATGTTTTAAGTCTTGATTCTATGCTCCCCAAAAGTGTCTGGGGTGAGGGAAGGTCACAACTTTGGTTTCTGGCTGGGTAATTACCAGTTAAATATCTACTTTATACAGTTCAGTCAATCAGTTAGGTAGCATACGTGATACATGTTTGGGTGAACATGGCTTTCGATTCATGACTGATCTGGCAGAAGATTTTCCCGCAGTAGGTTGCTATTTCTTCCTGTAGTAGACTGGTTGCCAACCAAGACTACAGAAGCCAGTCTGTCCTGCTGTTCAACCCATAGCTGGAGGGAAAAAGAGATGGATTCATACCTTTCTCAATGGCTATTTGCACGTAAGTGGACCTTACAAACCCAACTGGAATTTGTAACATTCACATTTGTAAATTGATAAAACAGCGAAAAAATAAAGATTTGATTTCACTAAGCTGATGGACACAAAGTAAGAGCCCAGTTTATCATTATACTTACACTGTAAACTGAGCTCCTTTCCAAAAATTTAAAATGTTTACAAATTTTCAGCTAGTTGTCTATTTTAAATGCTTAAACAGAAGGATAATGATTCAGTTTAGCTAAGCTGGCTGGCACAAAATAAGGGTTCAGTTTAATATTATACTTGCATTGTACATTAAGCTTATTGCTAAAAAATGGAAAGTTTGGGGAATTTTCAAAAAAACTAATATGCTAGTAACATACTCCAAGGTCCCATTACTATACACATAAAACTTGGCAGCCTTAACTCAAGACGTCCTTGGGTTATATAATGAGAGATAGATAACTCTGTATAAGATGATGAATGCAGACAATATAGCTTCATTTTGATTGGACCTAAGGGAGATAATTCAGATCAGGTTTAATGAATAAATAATTTATTGGAGTTTATGTGATAATTAGGTTTTTAATGATAATTACCAACATTCAAAGAGGGATTGGATATTACATTAGCTGAAACAGAGATTAAAAAATAACAAAGACATGAAAATTAAACAAAATTTTCAAATATAATTATGTTAAAACTCTTACTTTATAGTTACTTAACGAACATCAAAGGTTAAATTGATGCAGGTAGTTTCTCCTTAGAGCATAAAATCTATGATCAAGATTCAAACTTCTTTCTTTGCTGAACCTTTCTTGATTCTTTCTTTCGGAATTGCTTTTATTATCTTTCTTTTCTGGTTGTTTCTTTTATTAATTATATTACTTTTTAATTTTTTTTCCTATTTTAACTGTTTTCAGCATTTAAATTTTTTTTTTTATTATTCTTTTTTCAGCCAAGATCAGTACAAGTTTGTTATATCAACTGTCAGTCACGACCAATCAATATATTATTATATCCATTGTCAGTCAAAACCAATCAATATCATTGCGGTGTATTTCAAGCCTCATAACTCTTAGAACTCTTTTTTTAAGGAGTTTAAAAAAAATAGTTAACTAATATCTGAAGGTGAACAAAAAGCGGTAACAGAGAGCTGATGACCAGAAAAGATAACAGGAAAGTCTTAATAAACACAATAAAAATTAGGATAGTATTTCTAGTCAAAGTCAAACAGTTTTTAGACCTTAAACCTAATGCCTATTATATTCAATAGAACAAACTATATTAGGTTAGTTTTTTTAAAGCTAGTGTCTATTTTATTCACTAAACTATAGGATAGTCAGGCAGCTTATTGGAGTTTTAAACTTTGTCTATTCTATTCATTAGGCAATAGAGTAGTACAGTGGTTCTTGTAGCCTTGAGCCTAGGGCTTCTTTTATTCATTAGGCTTGTAATGAAAATTTTGAGTCTAGTTCAGCTTAATGTGCCTTTGTTGAAAATAACTGAACAGTCTTGCCATTTTGACTAAGACAGCATGACTTATTTATACAAATCATAAGACAAGGGGAAGTAATCAGGTTGTCTTACTACACTCCCTCCAACTTTGTTTTCTCCTAGTTTGACATAAAATCACCCAGGTGACTGGGTCCTTTGACAGTTCTCTGGGATCATCTTGGTGGCAGTTGATTTGGGCTTTAAGGTGTTATGGGAACAGTTGGCCAGAAGTATTTCATCTCATATCGACTTTTCTTTTTTGGAGTGGGTTGCTCTGATTCTGAATGCTGGTTATCAGAGTCTGTGATAGTATGCTCTCATTTTGAGGTAGCTATTCTGGTACCGACCTCTGAATTGTTACTATCGGGGGGATTGTGTCATTGTTACTATCAAGAGGAAGAGATATTGCTTCAGGGGAGAGCTGCTCCTCCCTCTGGATTGATAACTCGCTGGCAAGGGCCAAATCTCTGAGGGAAGTATTCGATTATCTCATCAGGATGCTGGGGGCATGCATAAAGTGGGTTCTCCTCAAGCAATTCCTCCTTACTCACAAGAGAAGCAAACTTGCATTGTCGAACATGGTTTCTAAATAAAATGCTACCTGGCTGTGGGAGCCACAAAAGAAGGGAGATCCTGCCTGAACTTTGCCTTGGAAATTTTAAAAATCTTTCGTGAGGTGTTGCATTAGTTCTTGTATAAAAAAGTGTTGTTTTAGCATACAAAGACTCGGTTATTATGTCTAATTGGAAGGTTTTGGTTTTCAAGTGCTAACTGTACGGTCTTCCATATTATTCCATTGTATTTCTCACACTGCCCATTCCCTTGTGGGTAGTCTGGCTTATGGCCACTCCCTGTAATAATAAGAATCTTTTTATTTGGTCAGACAAAAAAGAAGCCTGGCGATCTGTATGAATATAAGCTGGATTCTATGAATATTGAGAACAGTAAGCAAAGACAACGTATGACCATTGTTGCACTTACATCTGGAGAGGGAAAGGCAAAAGGGAATTGCGAGTACTTGTTAACAACAGCTAGTAGATATTTGTTTCAGGATTTAGATGGAAGAGGGCCCTTAAAGTCCATGCTCAGCTTCTCAAATGGCTGTGTAGCTTTTACTAGGGTTCAAGTTTGGGTTTTCCTTTCACATCCTCAATTGAAAAAGCAAATTCCGGCTTCAAACCACATGCATCATCTGCTTAATGTCTGGATGAAAGAGATTGTTTTGAACTTTTTGTAGATCATTGGTGCCCCTTATTGATCCAAACACTCTTGACAGCGTGTCCACCATTGCATTTTCCTTTCCCGAATGATAGAAAATGTTAAACGAAAAACAGGAAAACTCTCTGCCCTCCATCTTGCTATCTTTACATTTTTTTTTATTTTGCTTGATGTCTTGGGATTAAACATAAAAGAGACTGACTTTTGGTCAGTGATTAATTTAAAGTATATTTAGCCACCCCGCCACAAGGGTTACATATAGTACAAGGTTGGGTTTAACGTGGGATTTTCGAGCCCGTAGGCTCGGCCAAAAATATTCCCTCTTTGAATTTAAAGTAGTGACCATTTAAGTAATATCATCATTTTTTTAGCGCCTCAACTATGGCATAAGCCTCTTTTTTGACAGCTGAATATTTGCGCTCAGATTTTGACAATGTTCTGGAGAAGAACGCTTCCGGGTGCCCAGATTGCCTTAATGTGGAATCTATGGCATGGTCAGAAGTATTGGTCTCTACTCCCAGGGGAATATCAGGATTCACCGAAAGTGATGGCTGAGTTGGCAATATCTCTTTTTAATCAATCAAAGACTTTAACGGCAGTAGGTAAAAGAAATTTGGTAATTTTTAATGTTTTGTCTCTTATAAAAAATTCCATCCAAAATGTCCATGGCAGTGAGAAATAGTATATAGAGATATGGAAACATGGTGCATTAGTAGGTAAAGTCAATCCATATCAGAGTGGATGAAGTATTTTCCGGTGTAAGCAAGAATCCTTTGAATAATTGTTTCCAATATTGTCAGGTGTCAGTAGAAGACAGGTTTACAGAGTCCAAGTCAAGATGTTCTGGTTTAAGGTATTTGTCTATTTGCATTCAATAAATTGTAATGAAAACTTGGAGTCTAGTTTAGCTCAATGTGCCTTTATTGAACATAACTGAAGAACGTTGCAGCTTTGGTTAAGATGGTTTGACTTATTTATACTAATCATAAGACATCAATTGGGTTATCTTACTACAAAGCTATAGAGTACAGTGGTAGTGATTGTAACCTTAAACCTTGGGTCTCTTATTTATTAGGCTATCATGTAGTGTGGTAGTTCTTGTAGACTTGAGCCTAGAGCCTCTTTTATTCATTAGGCTATAGAGTAGTGTGGTAGTTCTTGCCTTGAGACTAGATCTTCTTTTATTCATTAGGCTATAGAGTAGTGTGTTAGTTCTTGCCTTGAGCCTAGAGCCTCTCTTATTCATTAGGCTATCATGTAGTGTGGTAGTTCTTGCCTTGAGCCTAGAGCCTCTTTTATTCATTAGGCTATAGAGTAGTGTGGTAGTTCTTGTAGACTTGAGCCTAGAGCCTCTTTTATTCATTAGGCTATAGAGTAGTGTGGTAGTTCTTGCCTTGAGACTAGAGCCTCTCTTGTTCATTAGGCTATAGAGTAGTGTGGTAGTTCTTGTCTTGAGCCTAGAGCCTCTCTTGTTCATTAGGCTATAGAGTAGTGTGGTAGTTCTTGCCTTGAGCCTAGAGCCTCTCTTGTTCATTAGGCTATAGAGTAGTGTGGTAGTTCTTTTATTCATTAGGTTATTGGGTAAACAAACACTTTTGAAAAAAGTGTCACAATTAAAAACAAAATTTGAATTGAATTTATTTTTTATTAAAAAAAAAAGAGACATTTTCACAAATGCTACTGTGACATTTAAGGGTTAATTAAGAAGTGATGCATTTTTTTTTATTAATTACATTTGCTCAGTTAATTTGCCATTCTTGTAATGAATCCGATTTATTCCTTTGAAAACATTGGATTTTGTTGTTTTGTTCCCAGATTTCATTTTTGTCTTCTTTTTTTTTTTGTCGATTTTTGCAAAGTCATCAAAAATAAAGAAAGGAAAGAAATGGCCAAAAAAAAAAAAAAAAAAAAAAAGAAGCACTTGAGATTTTCATGAATCATTTCTCGACTCTCACAGTTACAAGAAAAAAAAATTTTTTTCTTCTTCCTCCTCTGGTGGGAAGTGATCTGTAGTTCTGAACATTGTCAAGTTTTATTAAGACCAGTTTCCCAAGCACTCACTCACCTGACAACTGGAGATTCCAACATTTATGGAAACAGGTGAGAACTCAGAACACCTGAAGTAAAATTTAAATGCAATGTCAGTTGTTATCTTCTGTTTTCTTAATTCTTGTTCTTTTATTGTTCGGTCTACTTAATGATATTTTTTCCTCACATCTTTTCACACTAGATAATCAGCCTGTGTTTTAGTGGCTTTATTGCCTTGCTTGGGGTGTCATGATAATAAAAAAAAACTGAAAAAAAAAAAAAAAACTTTTTCTAATAAAAGCCAGATTCAAGATTTTGTCAAAAACCTTTTCACTTAATAACTTTTGCCAAATTTTGCTCAAAATTTTTTTTGAAGAGTATGAAGTTTAATGAATGTAAAAGAAAATAATCATGTGACATAAAAAATTACTTTAAAAATAATAAGTATACTGTCTTAAATAATAAGCATACCATATCAAGCAAGTACCACCCTGGGGGTGAAGGGGCAATTGAAGGAAATAATTTAATCTTAATTTCTTTTTTAAATTGGTTGACCTGAGATGTGAAGAGGAAGCATCCCCTTGGGAGTTTTTTTTTAACAATAATGTTCATCCTGTACAAGGCCCAAGAGTCACTCAAAGCAGAGAGTTACATAGAGATAAGGGTCACATTTTGTGAGGATGTGTGTGAAAAATAACAGTTAACCCTAGACTTGAACAGGTTAAGATTGTGGGGATCAGGGAAAAATTATCTAAGGAGTCGGTTCCATAAAGCAGCATTTTGTAAGAAGAAGCTGCTTGAATGGAACTTACATCTCACTAATAAAATATGAAGGGAATGATGATTGTTCACTACAATGGGGCATGATACAGACAGGTCTTAGCCGTGAAGGTTAGAAATGGTGGAACTAAAGAATGTAGTTTGTCTGAGCACTTTCCATAAGAATAGTGATAGAGTAGAAAAGTCTTGTAATATTTTGACTGTGGGGAAAGAGGTTGCAGGGTGGAAGATAATTTATCACACACAAGGCTGAAGTGACATTTTTGAACTCTATTGAGATTGGAAAGTGAAGACTGGGCAGCTAGCTCCTGCCCAGATAGGGCAGCAGAACTGGTTTGGTTTTGGTTTGATCTCTCTCTTGTAAATGTAAAAGATAGCATGGAGAGTCAGGTACCTACTGGAGTGGTACAGGGAACTATTTTCCAGCATCTTTTGTAATGGATTGTATGTATGAGTTTCACTTAAGGTCTGGGTTGAGTTTAAGTTCCAATAAGTGATCACAGCATGAGGATTTCTGACAGAGCACCTGTTCATCATGATAGGTAACAATTCAGGGTCCACTTGGTGATTATACTGGCAATTTTATTATATAATAGCATCAAATAAATTGAAGGAAATAACTCAAGTGTACAAATTTAACTTGCATTTAGTAGACAAGTGTAATTCAAATCTTCAAAATCGGATGGAGCAAAAAACATTTTTTTAACGTAATGCCTAGTGTAACCATAATTTTGACATACCATCATTTTTGTCTTTATTTTTGTCTGCCATCAGCTCAGTGAGTTTTCCTTTCTCTCCATCACAATGTGAGTCACCCTGAAAAGCAAGAAAGAAAAAGAAAAAAAATTATTGTGGATAACAGACATCCAGAGATTAAGGATAACAGACATCCAGAGATTAAATATTAATGTGAATGCTTTGGCCTTTTTGTTAAAAAAAAAAAAAAAAAAGAAAAGAAACAATGTACAAATACACACACATAAGTTTTAATATCAGGCTCTAAAATGATGACTTAAATAAATTTTACTGAAGTCTTGTAGCATTGAGGGAAGGCCCCTTCCAGCTTTGATAAATTCAAAAGGAAATACTTCTAATAGACTAACACTGGTGGTGAACAGATTTTGAGCTGAATTATCAACAACCATCTTTAAAAATATCAAATGATTTTAAAAGAATACTTTTTGGTTTTAAACATTTTTTTATGCACATATTAAATATTTCATATATGCTGTAAGATACTGTCTCCTGTAGTGAATGATATTTTATATATATATATATATATACACATACATATATATATATATATATATATATATATATATATATATATATATATATATATATGTATATATATATATTATTTCAAATGGACACTTCATATTTGAAGTGGACATAATTATATATATATATATATATATATATATATATATATATATATATATATATATATATATATATATACACACACACACATATATCTATCTATCTATCTATATATATATATATATATATATATAGTCATCCACAGACAGTTTCACTGTATCACACCTCCTCAGTGTGGATAGACATCCAATTGATCAAAACCCGACTGATCTGATATCAGTCAGATATCTTACCTCTAGGCTAACATTGTACGACAGAAAGAAGGGGAATTTTAACATTTTTCTCTATTTGAAATACACCAGAAGACTGGAGACCTCAATTCAATTTACTTGAAGAGTAATATATATATATATATATATATGTGTATGTGTATGTGTATGTGTGTGTAAATTATTTTCAGATAGAGTGTATCTGTAAAGGAACACAATGAATAAAAAGAAACAAGAGGAAAAACTTTTTTTAGTCAATGGGTTTCATCCTCGGAGGGACTTTATCAAGACAATGTAGGATTTATTATGTTGAACATATTTATATACAAAAGTGAGGATGTCATTGGTTTATCCATGCTTTTAAATTTTTTAATGCTTATGAATATTAATCAGTTTGGTTGAAGGATCAGTCAAAACATATAGAAGACAAAAAGTGGCATAATTCAAAATCTGGTGAAAAGTGAGTAAATATTCAAGAACTTCTTTTTTTTTTTTAAAATGATTATTGTTTAAACTTTGCTAAGAATAGTTTTTCCTCTTGTCTCTTATATATATATATATATATATATATATATATATATATGAAGAAAAATATTTGGAAAAAACAAACAAAAATCCTTAAATACAATTATGTTGTTTTAATATGAATGAAATGTCAACGTCTGACGTTTCGGTTTAATAAACCTTCTTCAGGACAATATTAATTAAAATACAATTAACATAATCAGTTCAACATGACAAAGACGATGGACATAAAAACAAAATTTAAATTTAAATTAGATTTAAAATTTTCAGTTATCTGTTTTGGATAAGTCTTGTTTTATGTCCATCGTCTTTGTCATGTTGAACTGATTATGTTAATTGTATTTTAATGAATATTGTCCTGAAGAAGGTTTATTAAAACGAAACGTCAGACGTTGACATTTCATTCATATTAAAACAACATAATTGCATTTAAGGATTTTTGTTTGTTTTTTCCAAATATTTTTCTTCATTCTGTCGGATTTATATCCATTTATATTTGCTTATATATATATATATATATATATATATATATATATGAAGAAATATAGTTTTAAGGTGTGCTATATTTATGGGAGAAAGTGCTCAATATCGGAGATAGAGCATGTGTAAATGTAAAAGTGAACATTGAAGTCAACACTCAGAGCCTCTGAGTGTTGACTTCAATGTTCACTTATATATATATATATATATATATATATATATATATATATATATATATGCTACTAGCAAGCAGAAAATTTTTTTTCTCCTCATGATGCCCATATTGGCCAAAACTAGTTGAGGAATCTAATTGAAGTAATAATAAAAACAAAAGAATATTAATATGCAACCCAGTGTGTCTGAAGATTTTAATTTTTTTTAATATTTTTTATTTTTTCAAAACACACACACACACACATACACACACACACACACATATATATATATAAGGAGGATAAAAGTATCTTCCAGTTAATCACTGGTGAATGATTGAGATTAAACAAATGGGGAATATTTGAACCATTTATCAGAATCATCCAAAGAATCACAAGAAATGTTCAAAATAAGAAAGTTTCAAGGTAGCTGTAAAATGACTAGAAGTAAAACAAAAGTAATATTCAATTGTAGAATTCTAAAAGATTATAATAAGAATATAAGGGGATGAAGAACTGGAAGACTTCCAGGAATATAACTACTTATAAGCAAATAATAAAATTAGAGAAAGATCATGAAATGCATAAAAGAGCATATAATAACTTGTTGGTAAGTATTTTTTATCATTGCACCCCATGCAAAGCAATGAAGCCAATATAGGATACAAGAAGGTGTATGAAAGAATATAAGAAAAAGAAAAACAATATTAAGGAGTGTGAAAAATAAAATATTAAGAATAGAGAAGACAAAAGATAATGATTGTCATTGCATTTAAATTTTTGAAAATCAAATTTGATTGGGAAGCAAGACACTAGAAAAGAGTTCCATAAGTGAGAAGTGTGAGAGGAGAAACTGTTAGCATAGAACTTAGGGTTACATCTGGCCATTTCAACTCTAGTACTGCACTTAAAATTATAAAGTCTACGTACCATAGAGAAAAGTTCATCAGAACGATTACCATGACTATAGAAAAGGCCAGGACTGTCGAGTTGGAATTGTGGAGTCGGAGTTGCAGTTGGAGTCAGAAACAATTAAGGGGTCACTAGGATCAATAAAACTATACTGACTCAAACTTCAGTTGAATTTACACTTTATGTAAAAAGTCTTACAATATAGAGTTTTTATTCTTATTTCTTCTACTGTAAATTTACAATTTCCTTTAAAGAAATTCATCTTAACTTCTTTTCTAAAGTCATTTTATTTTTTTCTAATTATTTTGATTTTGCAAAGGTGTGCTATATTTATGGGACAAAGTGCTCAATATCAGAGATAGAGCGTGTGTAAATATAAAAGTGAACATCGAAGTCAACACATAGAGGCAAAATGGCTAAAAAATCATCCTCAGGGGTGAATTATGAATTGAAAAATGGTATTAAATGTTAGCAAACTTAATTGCATTTTAAAACATTGCTGCTATACTTTTAATCCATTTTGTTCAGTGTTGGTTGGTTGGTTTCTTTTGATACATTATTTAATGAAACATACTTGAATGAAGATATTCTGCCTAAATATATATATGTGTGTGTGTGTGTGTAGTTTGTAACCCCGGGTTTTAGGCTAAGATCATGAAATTGTGAAACCTGGGGTTAAAAACTACTACCCATGCAACTGCATATATATATATATATATATATATATATATATATATATATTTAAAATAAGATTTTGCTGACGTATTTCATTTTCCGACTTTTTCAAGGCAAAAATGAAATCGAAATGTTTTTGTTGTTATAGCTACATTAAAACTATATATAGTTTTAACTATATATATATATATATATATATATATATATATATATATATATATAGATGAAACGTCTGCCAAAAATTTTGATCTTAAATATGATCCCATTTTCCAGGATTCAAAATTTTTTTTATAGTTGATTGCCTTCTCTCCAGTCTTTTGAGCAGGAGTATAGATTTATCTCTTGTTTCCAGTTTAAAATTGAATTTTAAAAGTTCTTTGCATTCTGTTTCACTTCCAGTAGACCCTTGAAACTTTGTGGTATTATTGGCTTGCTTGGGGATGAATTGATTGAAAATAATATATATATATATATATATATATATATATATATATATATATATATATATGTATGTATGTATGTATGTATGCATGCATGTAGAGAGAGGATATAGAAATCAATATTGCTTGGTGACTGTCAGTCGCACACTTCAAAACTAAACCCATGTTTACATTTTTGACTCCTTTGTAAACCGAACTTCAGTCTACCATCTTCACTACAGTGCAGTGGTTCTGCACCCTTTTTTACCCAATGCACTCTTTTTGCCATTAGTGAGAATGCCCCCCCCCAAATTTCGAGATTGTCTGACTGAAAAGGTGCATTCCAATCAATATGTTTATATTATTGAAAATCTTCATTCTTTTCCATATTTTGTTCATACCCATTGACATGGATTATTTTTATAGAGGAGTTTACAAAATTTAATAGTAATAGAAAATGTTTGTGGATTTTCAACTTTAATACATGTAGAATAAAAAGTTAAGCAACATCAAGCCTGGTCAGTAGATAGATGGATGACCACTTTGGAATACCAGGTGCTGTAAGCTGATGTAATGGATGACGGCTCAGAATTGTTAATCGAAGAGCTGAGTTACAATTCCAGTTGGGTTTGTGTCATATTCTGTTCTAATAGGAATATATACTTGAAAAACAAGGTGGATAAAATAAGTAAAGTTTTATTGTAAAAACCAATACAATAAGAATAAAGGTAACAGTTATGCACAAGGTCGTCGCAAGTCAATCCAGTAGTGAGTGCTACTATTGGAAGGTTGGTAGTTCTCGCGTAAGTCTGAGTTGTACCAGCTAGTATATTTACTAACCTCCCCACATGATTAGATGTGGCACAATTCCCGTAGAACCCACATAAATGGGATCGGGTTGGTCAACCTCCCTGAACGAGACTCTACTCTTCTGCAGAGCCTCATCTGGGTTCTTCTCTGCTCAGATGCAGAGAGTTTGACCAACAAGCTGAAAAGATTTTGGCTAGACTCTCTAGTCTGTTGACTTACAGATACTTATACATAGTTACTACCTATAGTATAGTCACTCATGGGGGTGACAGGTTATTCAATTACATCAGTTTGTTGTATTCATTTACACACAAATACACTTTTGGAAGGGTAGGAATCCACCTCTTGTCTCCTAGATATGAGTTAATTAGTAAGAATTGTGTCACTAAAACCATATTATCTTAAAAAATAATTAAATAAATTGCCTACAAAATATATAGATTTTGGTATTAAATAACCCATAGAGGTGTTGATATGCCACTAAACAAAATCAACCCACCAACCAACATGTACAGTAATTTGTTTTAATTTATAACTAATTATTAAATAAATAAACTGAATCATACTTCAGTGAGCAAAAAGTTCAATAAAAGGTCAGGGTATTTAAATTGGTTTTATTCTAATGAAGATTACAGTCAAGAAGAAACTTGTGAAAAAGCAGAAAATTTTTCCTTCCCTGCTGAAATGGCCGCTGGTTGAGAATCTCTGTCCTAGACTGGTTGCCAACCATGGCTAAAGAATCACAGCTACAGAATTCAGTCAATAATTTTCCTTAAAGTATTTGTGCAAAAGTGAACGTAATGAACTTGACTGGAATTCAAATACTCATGAAAATTGCAGTCAATAGTAAACTAGGGTAAAAGTAAAGCAAATTTCTTTCTGGTTTAGATACCATGCTCTAGAGTAAACCAAAGCTATGACTATTCATCTATTGATTCATTGTAGCGTTTATTTTACAAGACTTACAGTGCTGTTCGATAAAAGTGACTCACTTGATTTTTTTTACTAAATGTTCTCTTCTCCGATGAAACGAAAGTTGAGCTAAATTCAAAGGATAAGCGATCTAAAATCCGAAGAAGAAGCTTTGAAAGCTCTTTGAATTTAGCAGTAAGTACTGTCAAGCATCCGTTCAGTATAATGTTCTGAGGATGCTTTTCTTTTCATGGAACTGGTTTCTTAAAACCTATTGAAAAGACCCTCAGGAGCGAGCAAAAGGGTGCAAATCGACCCCACCAAGCTCATTTTTATGCAGGATAATGTTCCCTGTCACAAATCAAAATAGATGAAGAAATACTTTGATGAGAAGCAGGTGAGTGTTATGACATGGGCGCCCCAATCTCCTGATTTCAATCCCATAGAAAACTTATGGGGAATTATAAAGTACAGGCTCTCAAGAAAGCAGTTGAGCAACAAAGAGGATTTGATTGTGAATTTCATATCCGAATTGGAGATGTGATTTGCCAGAACCTAATCAAGTCAATGCCAAAAAGGGTTGAAAAGGTTATTCAAAATAAAGTAGGACCCATAGATTATTAAATATTTCGAATTATATTACCTATTATAAATAAATTATACCTCTATTATTCTTTATTTAAAGCTGTTCGGTTTTGTTTCTATTGATTACTAGTTGCAGGAAATAAGTGAATCACTTTTTTTTGCACAGAGTTTTTCTCTAAATCTCATTTCTCAAAATTATAATTATCAATAGAATACCTTAGGGTGAGTAAACTTTTTTACGAGGTGGTCAGGAAGGAGTCTTTATATTAGTAAGATTAAAAATTAGTTTGACCCCAAAAACAATAGGCGAAAAAATTTTTAAGTAAATAAATCAGGTGAGTCACTTTTATCGAACAGCACTGTATATATGCAACATTACACAACCTAACAAGGAGTGATATATTGTAAAAATAATGAGAGTAACAAACTGTGAACAGTGTCACTGCACTTGATATTTAAGAGCAGATCATATGAAAAGCAAAAAACTGAAAAAAAAGTATGGAGTACCTAATGAAGATCAAACTCATTGCTCGGCTCTAATTAATCTAGTATGGTAAGCTTGCTAATCAATATACAACATTGAAGTAAGCTATGTAATTTACTAAGGGCAGCTTAGATTTGGCACAAAATAAGAAGCACCTAGTGAGAATTGAACTCACTATTATAAGAACAGTTGAGTTCAAATTCTGGTCATTTCTGTTTTATTCACTTCACACTAATACCCTTGGAAAAGGCATGAATCCTCCTTCCCCTAGCTATAGGTTAAATACTATTATAGACTAAGCTCTCTTGCCTTGAAGTGGTATCCACACTAGGAGAAGGAATACTCCAAATTTAAAACCAGATTAAAAAAAGATAAACTGCATCAGACTATCTGGCCCTAGACACACCACTGTTGCTACAGATACAGTACATATGGCTCATTGGACTCATGATGTGACTTGTAATTTAAGTTTACATTACAATTAATGACTAGTTCCTATCAAGTTATGTTACAAGTGTAACAGTTTTTGTTGCTAGTATAAACAGCTGGAAATTAGTAAACTTAGTCTGGCACAAGGCCAAAATATTAGTGGAAATTGTCAGTGAGCATTAAATGTTTTTGTACTTAATAACATGGTTAAAAAATAGAATGCAATCTGGAAGTTTTCTTCCTAAAAGCATTATTTTTTGGTTTTGTGGTTTCACTTCTGTAGAATGATCAAATGGCAACTTTGATCTGTTTGAACATAAAAATGTTAAAGACATAAAAGGCTGAATTGCTGAGATGCAAGTTTAGGAGTGAGGGTTTAAATCATCAGAAATTTTGGATAACTGCCTAGGATTTCAACTGATGTTGAAATATATAAACTACTGCTGGTCTATCTCAACAGAAAAGAAATGAATTTTAATGTTTATTAAAAGTGGATATTGACATTAACTGAACAAATTTCAGTTTGTAGTGTTAATAAAATCACTATTTAAAAAATTAAATGGTCGAGATATTTAGTCTTTTACATATAAATCTTATAAAATTTCATAAATTTCAAAAAATTATCATAAATGTCATAAAATCTAAAATCTCCAAAAATTATCACAAAGTTTCATAAAATGTATAGAACTCATAAAATTTCAAAAAAATTATCATAAATTTCATAAAATCTTAAAATTACATATTTCTCATAAAATCTAAAAAAATTATCAAAAAATCTAAAAAAATTATAATCTCATAAAATGGCATATTTCATAAAGCATAAAATGATAAAAATGTATTGTGTTTCATAAAACATTTTATATTGTAAAGTGTAATATTACATATGAAACCCTTTCATAACATATTGAAATTATATAAAACTTTTTTTTAATTGTCATGTTCATTTAGATGTAGATTTTAATGGCTGTCCACAGATTCCTTTTTTTTTTTAATACAGTGAGGAAAATAGATATTTTATCCTCTGCTGATTTTCTGAATTTGCCACTTTACAAAAATAGGAATGGTCTATAATTTTTAGGTCTGTCTTGAAAGGAAGAGATAAAATATAAAAATAATTCTTGAAAATCACATTATATTAATTTTTGAACATTTATTTATTTTTTATTTTTTTTTATATTCTATATCTCACTTTCAAGACAAACCTACCCTGAAAATTATAGACCGTTCCCATTTTTGTAAGGTGGCAAACTCAGAAAATCAGTCGGGGATGAAATACTTATTTTCCCTACTGTATCTGTGAACTTCTTTCTGACTTTTTGGGGAAAAAATGCCCCAATTAGTCTTTCTCCTTTAAAGATATAGGCGATCATGGTTCTCCACAGATTCCTTTTCTTTATTGTCTGTAAATTGATTGAAGTCAAGATGCCAGGTTATGACTGATAATATTGCAGATTCTTCATTGTATTTTATCTAGAAGAACCAGATCATATTTGGCAGTAATATTCAATGCATGGATGAATGGTAGACTTATAAGTATAAGATAGATTCTGGTAAAAGAAATTGTCTGGCATGATATTGTGAACCAATTTTACTAGCAGCAAACCTAGCAACTGACTCAATATAATCTATTACTAAGAAAGTAATATATATATATATATATATATATATATATATATAAAGAAGTGTGGATGCTAATGTCAACACCAAGTGTCAACAGCCTGTTTCATACTTAAATGCAATCTTCAGGCCACGTGTGTTGGATTAGAGCTTGACTATATATATTGTGGTATTCTGCTAGGATAACACAATAAACTAGAAATAACTGACTTTGTTATCCATAATACACCAATGACTAGCATAAAAGTAGTCAAGCTACTATTTACCCTACGTGACCTGAATATAATGTTCAAGTATGAAACAGACCTGCTGACAGTGGTTTGATCTCAATGTCCATACTTGTTGTATTTATACACACTACATCCTAAATATTGAGTACTTTTGTCCTATAAGTAGAGCTTATGTTTAAACTATTTTTATCATATATTATATACATACATACATACATATATATATATATATATATAGCCTTAAGATATGCTATATTTATGGGGTAAAGTGCTCAATATCAGAGATAGAGCATGTGTAAATATAAAAGTGAACATAGAAGTCAACACTTAGAGGTGACAGTTTGTTTTATACTAGACACAATCATTAGGTCTGATGATTGCATCTAGCACGAAACAGACTGTCACCTCTAAGTGTTGACTTCTGTATTCACTTATATATACATATATACACACACATTGAGGTGAATACCCAGTAGCAACAGCCTGTTTCATGCTTAAATGCCATTGTCAAGCCATATGCCTGATGATTGTGTCTAAACATAAAACAATCTGTTGCAGCAGGATGTTAACCTCAATGTCCATTTTGCTTTTTACATATGTTCTATCTCTGATATTGAGCACTTTAACCCTTAAATATAGCACATTTTAAGACTATATTTTTATCACACACACGTGCACACACACACACACACACACACACACACGCACACTGAACAAAAAATTCAGCGGCCAATCTTCAGTTTTTTTAAAAAACACTTTAAAATGAGATATTTTTGTATATTTTTTAAAATAAAAGACAAAATTTTGATAACTACAGTGCATTTGCTTTTATTTTCCTGTTTTTCACCAGGCTCCTGAAAGTTCAAATTTTGATTTGTCTGTTCACAATAGGGTTTGATAAATTATGAATATTTTGTATGAGAATCATTATTTTTGTTTTCATTATAAACCCATTTTTGAGATTACTAAAAGATCTGGAGATTTGATTCAAGTGAAGAGAATCATGAAAAAAGACCAATGTCATTTGATTTTGCAAAGACATGCTATACTATCTGGTTTATGCATAACCTTTCACCAAGACAATAATCCAAGACATTCTTCTAAATTATATCAAAATTATCTCAAGTTAAGAAAAGTGAAGAAAATTTTCGAAATTCTAACTTGCCTAGGTCAGTCTCCTGACCTCTTCCCCCTTGAATTAGTATGAGATGAATTGGATCGGAGAGTTCAAAGAGAATACCCAAAGAGTGAGAGTGAACTTTTTCAGTGCTTGAAGAATATCTGCCATCAACTTTTTTCAAAAACTGTTGAAAAGGATGCCAAGAATTTGTAAATGAGTAATTAAGACAGGTGGTGGTTTTATTGATGAAAACAAAATATAATGCTGTTGTATAATTTTTCATAGTTAAGTGCTTATTTTTGGTCAAAATAAAAGTGAATACATTGTATGACTGAAATTTTATCTTTTACTTTAAAGTTACAAAAATATCTCATTTTAATGGGTTTTTTTTTTTAAGGAATGAAGGATGACACCAAATATTTTGTCTGGAGTTTATATATTTTAAAATTTTTATATTGATTAGGGAAATTTTCTCACTATCAAAGACAGAGCATTTGTAGATATAGATGTAGTATGAAGATCACTTGAGGCATAAAACTGAGAGTTGAGTTAATTATATTCATAAAAATATGATACAATATATATTTTATATGAGGTATATATTATGCCAAATTCAACACTTAATATAAAAGGACATAAATTTTTATTAAAAATTTGTTCTGTAAGTATCTAGCCATTTAATATTAATTAATTAATTAATGAAACAAAAAGGAAAAAGAAAAATAAGAAAGCTTACCTAAGGCAATCGTACCTTGTCCCGTACACAGCATTTCCCCTGGGACCTTACACATTTATACAAGCATCCCTTCTATTCAGCACAGGCTGCTAAGTTCTCTTTCAGGATTGCCATCAGTGTCTTGTATTCCTCTTAATCTCATCCGTAGTCTTTTAATGGCAATTTTAGATTTGGGAAAAGTCACAAATTAGCAGAAGCTAAATTTGAACTTTCTCTAATAGACCTGCATGATGCGATGGCCTGCCAAAAATCCCTACACAAGACATAAAGAGTATACTCAGTCATTGTAAATACAATGGTCACACTGCAAGTGGTGTCTTACTGCCAGTTGAATATGGCACTCTCCGATAGCCAAGTTATGTCAAGGCTGAATAACCAGTTCTTGTGATATTCAAAATGTCTGGATATGTTCCAGAGAGACTTTGTATTCATTATACACTGACTAGGCTTAGTGGAATTCTTTAAAAGACCATTCTTAGAATGTACAGAAATTAGAAGCAATGAAGTGATTCTTTCAATATTAGTTCATTTCTAAAATAATTGCTCAATGATTGGATATTGTCTAAAAGTCTGAGCAGGAAGTTAATATCATTATATTGTTCATTGTTTGATTATTTAGATATTCTAGAAAAGATGAGGAAGAATAAAAGAACAAAAAAATGGAAGACTAAGGGAGGTAACTCTTAGAAGGAAATGAAATAATAGAAAATTAAAAGTAGAAAAAAAAGAGACAGTTAATAGAGACAAAAAAAAATTAAAGGAATAAAGGAAGAAAAGAAAGGAAGAGAAAAGAATAAAGAAAAACATGGAGATTATAAAAAGAGACGGAAGGAAACAGTGGAGAAAATGGGAATAAAAGAAAAGAACAGACAAAAGAAGAAAATGGAGAAAAAATATGGTAAAAATAGAACAAAGGATAGGTTTTGCTGAAAATAGAGGGAATAAATTTTAGATTGAGAGAGAAAAAAAGGAGAGATTAAAAATGATGCCATTCTAGTTACAGTCTTGTAATACGGAGAGGCATAATATTTTCATTCATTTCTCTGATTCACATGACAAATGAAAAATCAATTCTGGTCACATTCTTTTTTTACCATGACTCACTACAAATATATCATTTTAAAAACAGCAATATACACACACACACACACACACACACACACACATACACACACATATGTTTTGATAAAAATGTATTGGGACTGTTGTTATGGTAGTTAAGCTAAAGTACACAGAAAGAAGCCACTTGATGCAGATTGACCTTCAACACTTTCATGCATACACAATAAGTTATGTTGTTGCTCATTTCTGTTGTTTATAGCAGTGCATAGAAGGAAAGTGTGTAGAGTGTGGCCATCTCACTACACCACACAGGGATTCCATCAGTAACAATGGTTTGTGTACCAGTTTTTGGCCAAGGACAACATTCCCCAGGTTCATCAACCACCATATTCCCTGATCTCATCTCACAACATTTTCCTTTTTCTAAAAAAATCAATGAGGCAGCTGCTCACTACTCTAAGAAAGTAGTTTCAGGAATGCTTCCATCAATGGAAGCAATGCTGGATAAAGTGTGTGGCTTCAGAAGGGGGCTAAATTCAAAGGAGATTATATATTTAAATGCTAAATTGATATTTGTTATAATTTTCTTTTTTTTTATAGCACCATCCCTGATATTTTTTATATCAGGCACATCAATCAACTTGATGCCTTCCACATGCATTACCTACATATGATCTGCAACAGAAAACTGGGTGATCGCATTAGAAAGAAGCTCTGACTAAATGCAACATTGAAGTCATCTTAATGAAAATTCATCTCAGGTGTGCAGGGCATTTTTCTCATATGTGCGATAGCAGACTTCTAAAACAACTTCTCTTTGGCCAGCTTCTAACAAACAGGTCAGTTGAAAGGCCAGTCTTACTTTACAAAGACAAACTCAAAGACAATCTGAAGTGATGTAGCAACTCATTTTCTTCCTGGGAAAACAAAGCATCAGAGTGAAGGAACTCGCTTCTCATCTATATGAAGGCTTGAGCAAGACCAACTAGAACATCGGGTTCAATTGCATGCAAATATTAGAGCAAATTGGCACCATACTGCTCATCTTAATGATAGCCTTATCTGCCACTGTGGCTTTGTCACATGCATAAAGCAAGCCTCGCTGTCCACTTGTGGAGACATGTGGCAATTGATCCTCAACAAATCGAACAAAATGGCTCAACCACATATTGCATCTTTCTAAAAGTTTGCAAAACACCTGCAGGCCTTGTGAGATACATATGTCTCCATAAAAGTTGCACACTACTTTACTGATTCTTCATTTGTTGTCTCTGACAAGAGAGTCCACTATATATATATATATATATATATATATATATATATATATTAGGTAACTGTGTATTTAGGCAGCAATCCTTCATTTATGCATGTTTCATTAAAAATGACAGACAAGGTACTACAATTAAGCTTTTTACTTATTTTTTCTTGTGTTCAAACAAGTGTTTTCTCTTTTGAACACACTGTAGAAACTGTCCAAATGTTCTATAATTCCTAGCGCTTTCGGCTATACTTTTAGCCATTATCAAGGATGATTTCATTTTTTCAGTTTAATTGGGTATGTGCATTGTGCGTATGTTTTTAGTGTTATAGAGATGTTTTATTTTCCGAACATTGTTAGCACATTGTGGCTGTGTTCGTAGTTGATATTATTAAGGGTTGGCTTTTTTTTTTATTAATTACGAACACGGCCACAATGGAAGCGGCAAGGTGTAGCCTAGCAGTAAATGTCTGAGCTAGTGGAACTAAAGAATGAAGCTCATCTAAATGATTGAAATAGAAATAGTGACAGAGTAGCAATAGGCTTGCAACATTGCATTTGCATCTGTGAAGCAAGAAGTGGCAGGTTGGAAAATAAGTCTTCCCTCCACAATACCATGTAAACAATTTCAAAATCTATCAAGGCTGGAAAGTGAGGATTAGGCAGCTCAAAGATATGGCAGCAATACTCCATTTTCAGTCTAACCTGACTCTTCTAAAGCTAAAAAACAGTAGGAGTCAGTTACTTCCTCGAGTGGTACAAGCAGCCAACCATTTTTTCTAGAATCTTACAAATAGATTGTGTATTTGGGTTCCACTTGAGTTCCAGAGTAAACTTGAATCCCAGAAGCCGTTTAAAGTATAGAGCCTAATTGAGAGAAGAACCATTCATTGTGACAGGAGAAAACATTGAAGGTGAAAGCTTGGTTTTGGAGGTATTGAAAGTTACAAGCTAGTTATTATCCCATTGAGCTGTTAGAACTTGATCAGATAAGAGATCAGTTGGAAAGCTCAGATCATTTTTTTTTCTTTCTTTTTTTTATGAGATAAAATAATATTGTGGGTTTAAGTGATAGTTTGTGAATTTAGTGTCATATTAATTATTAGTTCAGTGCCTGAGCTGGGTAGGTTTAGGGTTAGACTCTGTGAAAACAGGATGAACAAATATTGAGCAGTGCTATAGAAATAAAACTAGATGAGATATCATGTAATAGTAGCAACAAAGATGAGGATATTAGTCCAAATGTAACTAATGATAACTCATCATTCCAGAAAGCTGAAACATTGTAATAGTAACAACAAGAATCCCTGCTTGAGGTTGTTTGGTAAAGGATGTAATTTAAAAAATCTGAGTCCAAATGTAAATAACATAAAAAAAATGATGCCTCCTCATCCCAGAAATCAATTATATTTATTTTTTAATTTCAATTCCTATACTTAATTCTTTAATCATATTAACCATACATTTGACAATGGGGCTTATATAGATCTTGTGTTTTCAACTACAATTAATACTGTAGTTAATATTACTGCAGCAGTTATCATCATAATCATTGCCATCATCATCATCTTCATTGTGATCATGTCAATTCCATCTTCCTCTTATCATTTCTTGCTATAATTATTGATTTCCAATGAATTTCGGCTTTGCGTATTGATCTCTATGTAAATTTTGAAATTGTATAGATACATTAACAAAAAGTAACACATCTCCAATGAACAAATTGCAATGTTAAATTTGTCTTCCCATTTGCTTGATCTTCTTCTTTCACTCTTTCTAATACAGGGATCCTCAGAGTCCTGGGCCGCATTCCTCCCCTTGAGATCCTAAGCCTCTTCAATTCCTCCCCCATTTCAAAGTGACATTTTATTTAGCCATATATTTATAATTTATGTATATGAAAGGTATTAATGGATTTTATTTTTTAATCCCATATTATTTATCACTCTAAAACATTATATTTTAGTGGATAAATGCATTTAAGTAGACATCCTGTTTTTCTTTTTTTTAATTGCGATAATTACTACTCCCACTCTGTGCATTCAAAAGCAAATGTGTGTCGACCACATTTTCTTAATTAAGTCTCTTGTATGTGTGCACAGTCTGCAAGTATAGATAGTTGTTTCATTTGAAGGGTGTGGAACTTGGGTCACTGCAGAGCTTGCTGTCAGTGTTCAAGAGGCCAAGATAAAAGAGATTCCTTATAATCCTCTGATGTTAAGAAATGTTGATTACAATAGCCAAGTCATGTTTAAGGATTATTTGATCAAAGAATGCCTAATGTCATTTTGACATCTATCCTAACTGGGAACAAAAAGAGAGGCAGGCCAAAAACCACATCTAACCCTCAACTTGAAAGGAATATTTTCCACAATGTAACAATTTGATGGAAGAAGCTGTCTGAATGGAACTTCCTCTTTACTGATGGAAAATACAGGGAATGAGGATAATTCAGCTCTTTGTACATGGTATGGCAAGTTCTAGCTATGAAATCCTGAAATGGTGGATCTAACGAATGTAGCTCATCTGAAAATCTCACATGAAATAGTGATCGAGTAGTGAAAAGCTAGCAATGTTTCATTTAGGAAAGATGATGTAGGGTGGAAAATAGCTCATCACCCTCAAGGCCGTATATGCTTTTGAAGGAGAATTGTCTTAAATGGATAGATGCTTTAACATAAAGCATCTTGGTAACCAGTACCATTCAAAAAGAACATCCTGTCTTAGAATTCATAATAATTCTCTACATTTTTCTTGATACTATCTTCAATTTTTCATCCTTGAGCACAGCCATCAAATCCTACCAATGTAGCTCTAGATTCATCATTAAAAATTACTGAGAAAATCAGTTTTCATGTACTTCTTCAACCAGTTTATATATTCCTTGTTTTAATGTTTATTTAAAGGTGGTAAATTGTTTTCTTTCATGTCTTTATCCAATGTTCTTAATATTCTGTATCTTTTCTCTCAGTCAATATTTGAAACATCAAATATTTTCTCACTGGTCAATCTGCTTTTCTTGCTTATTACCCTTTTAACTTTTGCTCAAATCTTCTTTTTTTTTGCCTTTTTCTTGTTTTTGAATGTTTTATTCTTTCAATTTCTTTTTCATTCTTCTCTGATCTCTGTTCAACTTTTTCGCAGTTTACAATGTTGTATTCTTATCATTCAATAACTATACAATACCATGTTTGAGGTTATATCTTTCTTTAGATCCATAGCAATCTTTATATGTTGGGAATTATCAAATAAATATCAATAACTATGCTATTATATATATATATATATATATATATATATATATATATATATAAAATTTAAAGAAAAACAGACCACATTAAGGCTCCATTAGTTATAATTTATTTCACCAGAGAATTTTATTTTTCTCTAGATCTTCAGACTTCACATTTCAAAGCTTAAAAGAAAAATGAATTTAAAATTTACACTTTTGCAGGGCAGTATTAAGCTTATATAAGGTAACATAGAAGGAGGTGAGGAATAGTGTGAGAGACATGGTTGAGTTTAGGAAGGGAGAGTTTTATAATCTATTTTTATTTTTATTTTTAATTACAATACTTAATATTGAGGAGGAGTGGGTAAGGATCAGACACTGACCTATTTAATCGGTCAACTCAATGGAAATGATATAGGAAAAAGGTAAAAAAAAAAAAAAAGAAAAACAGAAAAAAGGGGAAAAGGAAAAAAAAGGGAAGTAAAGGGATAAGAGATGTACGTAGGGTATTAAATGCCTTAAATGCCAGAAGAGCTATATAAGCAAAACCTCCAGAAATCCAAAAGTAGTGGTAGCATCATACCTGTTTATACGAACTGATTCTTAAAGCAATAAAAGCTCAGTGAACTGGTTGTTGGATTGTCTAAAAATAATATTATATATTAGTAACCAATATATAATAGCTAAAAATATAATTAATACCATTGTTGTAAGTTCTATGGAGGCTGAAAGAGGGTTTTCTATGATGGACATAATTTATTCTGACAAAAGAAACCATCTTGAAGTTAAAACTGTGGCTAATCTTCTAGTTATAAATTTGATAAATCTTCCATTGGATCTGTAGAGATTCAGTTTGAATGTGGCTAAGAAACCATAACACACCTGATGACACTTGAGTCAAAAAGCATCACACTTCTGAATAGAAATATGATGAGAAAAGAATTATAATCTGGAAATATCTTAATAAATAAATGTTTTCTATTAAATTATTGAAGTGGTTTGATTCTTTTTGATTCTATAAAGTGATTTGTTTTCATTCTCAGATTGAAAAGAAAATAAGCAGAGGAGGTTCCTAAAGATTACCTGCCTTCATAGAACCGGTTCCTGGAAATTTCAAATGCCATTATTTTCTAAAATCTTGCATCTATAAACATAAGAGAAATCTATATTCGGATAACCCACTGAATTTTCTCATAACATTTAGAAATAAAACAGGCCATATATTTGATTTATAAAACAACACCTTAACAAGAAAGAAACATGCTTTAGTAAGAAGATAATATTTAGGAGGGATACTAATAAACACTTTCCCATTAATAAACACATGCCAGACACACTTTTTCATATCACCAACTTTCATAAAATGCATACTTAAGGAATCTAAGATCTGCATATGTATGTATCCTAAGTTTTTCACTCCTATGTCAAACATCTCCAAACCAACACATGAAAAAGAAACAAAAATGATTATTAGATACATTCACACATTATCACCCAAATCCCACAAGAGCAACTAGAAATATGATACACAAACATCTAGACACACCAACACTTCACTATCATCTTCAAGAATTACTGTAGTCTGCATCTACTTGCATCCAAATACTGGGATCATCATCCTCTCTCTTATTCCCTTTCTCCCCTCTGGCGATGGTGGTGATGGAGATAGCTGTGAAGGCCCAGCCTACTCCTGAAGAGTTGTGAGCAGGAGTCATAGAAGAGTGTGGGTGGTGGACGTGGCTTGGTAAGTCGGGCCCTCCTGACAGCATGTTGCCGATCCTCTTCATGTTGACAGTTGAACCTGAAAATCTTGCCCCCCCCCTGAATGGTCCAACACCATGAAGGCTGATTTGCAGCAATGGGTTCTCAAGGGTCGATGTTGGCTTGTGTCAGGGATGTCTTCTTGCTGGCAAGTTCTCCAAATAGGGTGATATGTATGAGCCCAGTGGGATGCATTCTGGACATGTGAAAAGCAGAGGTGATGTTGAAGGAGGGTAGCCTCAATGCTGGGGAGAGATGTCTGATAGAGGTATTCGTTCAGGAATTATATGCATGGACACTATCAGATGGACAAAAAAAAATGCCCACTAGAATCCAAAAATACACACACATACACACACACATTAACAATGCAACACAAAGACACCTGAGGTCTGCCTGACCAATGAAAAACACGGAGCTAAAAGTACCAGCACTTTCTCTTCCATAAGTCATTTCCCAAAAATTTCTGATGAAGCTTAAATAAAAGCAAAACATGTTCAATTTGTAAATGTTTCCTCTTTGTTCTTTGTTTTATCATATGTATTTTTTTAACCAAGAGCCCCCCATGCAGGGCAGTAAAGCCACTAAGACACAAGGGTTACTGGGTGTGGAAGAATTAGGAACAGAAACATTACTAATGAGTGAGAAGAGGAAAGAGTAATCAAGAGGACAGTAGATAATGATTGACATTGCATTTAAATTTTTGTAGATTAAAGTTAGCTGGAAAGCATGGAGCCAGAAGTGATTTCCACAAGCAAGAAGTGTGAGAAAAGAAACTGTTAGCATAGAATATATGGTGACTGTAAACTGATGAGATCTTGATGCCAGTCTAGTGCTATACTTAAATTCAAAAAGTCTAGGTACCATAGTGAAGAGCTCATCTGACCAATTACCATGAAAGTATTTATAGAAAAGACACAGAGAGGCGACCTTACAGTGTTGGGAAAGTGACTGATGCTGATCTGCCAGATCAGGACCAATAATATTGCTGATTTTATCAAGTGGCATTCTCAACTGGCTTGGGGTGAAATGATTAAAAAAAAACATAAACTTGATTATCAATCAAACCTTTTCATTCAAACCTTGCCATTTTGATAAAAAATACATTTACTTTATTTTGATATCAGTTTCATCATTCTATCTGCTTTAAAACTTGATTGGTGACTATTTATAAATCAAATCTCATAATTTTAAAAGTAATATATATTTTTTTTTTCATTTTGATATCAGTTTCATTATTCTATCCAGCTTAAAACTTGATTTATGGGATTGGTGACTTTACTGATTATTGTAGCATACCTATAGATGATAATGAGTATGTCTCCATTCACATAAATACAGTAGTAAATACTATATGTTGGTCTGCAGTTGGAGATTCATTGTGGAATTCACTTGACTCACTCCTAGCTATTGACTACTTCTTCAACATGCTGCTGGCAAATCTTATATGTGTTGTTCTTGTCCTAAGTATTATTGTTCATTACCAACCTTTGTGTGATTATTCTATTCAGTAACCTTCCCTAGGTTACAACACTTATCAGTCAAGCCGTGTAGATATCTTTTATTTTTAAATTAGTGCTTGTCAAGGTAGAACATGGCTGAACCATAACCCAGTTGCTAGATGTCACCAACTATAGTTGATTTTACAGTCTAGAAACTTCTTTGATATTTGTGGTTCAGAAGCAGACTGGGATCAATATTAATCAGTTACCAAAAATGTTCTAATGTATTGATCTAATAAACAGTTATTGATATCATAATAGAGTTACTTACCCTCTTTTTAAAACTTGCTTTGACCATTAAAAGGAATAGCCTTTTTAGAATTCTTAAATAAGGCTTGGCAATGCACTTCCAACTTAACCATTACTAAGATTCAATTGCAATGCCTTCAGTTGTCCCTCAAGAGAAGATGCACATAATTTTGAAATTAGTGTAGGTTAGATCACCAATTTTCAAACATTTTTTTATTGCGACCCACAGTAAGAACAACATTTTACATTGTGACCCATTATACCTATGTGTAGTAAATCAAAGACAAATTATTGTTCACTAGGTTCATTTATTGAGCATCAACAATTTATATGTATGTTTCTAATGATCTGCACATATTGGAATTGTATTATCTATTTGTATGAATATAAGTAAATAATATTTGTAAAAAATGTTGTGACCCATTTTATTTATCTCATGACCCACTGAAGAAAAACCCTGGATTAAGTGATAAGTTTTCCATTTGGTCAAAGGTTTTCTAAATAATTGAAAAAACAAAAAACAAAAAAAAAAACATTTTTTTCCTAAATAATTTGAAAAAAATTTTTTTTTCTTTCTAAATAACTTGAAAAAAATTATTTTTAAAAAATAATTTGAAAAAAGGACCCCAAAAAACATTTTTTTTTCAATATATTTTTCATTTTTACCAGAGTAAGCTGCTCAAGTATATGAAAAGTGTAGCAAATGTATATATCATATTTTGCTGCTTATAAGATGCATTTATTTCCTATAAAATATCTCCTAAACCTGTCCTGCATCCTATTAATCAAAGATTGGTGACGAGTGTTAACTTGTAATTATTGCATCCTTATTATTAATTATTACATAATTCTAACAGTTTCTTTTCTCACACTTTTCACTTGTGGAACTTGTTACAGTTTTTTGTGTATATGTATGTATATATGTAACTAGTGAGTTAGTCCAAATGCCATGACTCGCTTTATAGTCTACCAATAGAAGGTTAACCAATCAGAAGACGTAGAACATTCTATCCGTCATGTATAAAGGCGGACATTTTTGTTTACCCTAGCCGAATGTCCAGTGCCAACTTGTCAGGCGAAGAGAAACAGAAGGACGAACTATGCTCTGCTACCTTTTACCAAATTATCCACTGCTAACCTGAACAACGCTTTCCTACTGTCTCCGAAATATTCACTGCTAACCTCTGGATTCTATACTCAAAGACGACCGTCATGATGAATAACAAGATTGGTGATGAGAGTTAACTTCTAATTATTGCATCCTTATTATTAATTATTACATAATTCTAACAGTTTCTTTTCTCGCACTTTTCACTTGTGGAACTCCCTTCCAGTTCCATGCTTTCCAGCCAACTTTGTCCTTCAAAAATTTAAATGCAATGTCAATTGCTATCTACCGTCCTCCCGATTACTCTTTTTTCTCTTCCCGCTCATTACTAATGTTTCTGTTCCTAATTCTTCCCCACCCTATAACCTATAACCCCTTGTTTCAGTGGCTTTTACTACCTTGCATGGAGTGATACTAATTAAAAAAGAAATTTTCTAAATAGTTACCATAAATCTGGTATTTCTTTTCAGTCTATGATGGATTTGTTATAATTAGTCAGGTTTTCATGTTGAAATATGTTATTCAATGGTTAAAATTGGGGAGGTGGGGGTGGTGCTATGAAGTACAAGGAAAACGTTTTTTTGGTGGGGGATGGTGGCATCTAATGGATTGGGGCATGAAGCTATTGGAGTAGAAGAGACGGCTACATTTAACAGTTTCGACAGTGAAAGGGTGAGAGTGAGATGTCAGCCTAGTTGAGCGCTTAAATTCATGAAGTCTGGGAACCAGTGAAAGCAGCTCATCGAAACAGTTACCATGAAAGTATTTGTAAAAAAGACAGAGGGAGGCAACAGCATGTCTGTGAGAGAGTGGCTGCAGACAAGATGCCAGATCAGGGCCAATTACATTGCATATCTGTCTTTGGATTTTATCAAGGGCCTTGAGACAATTAGGAGGGGCACCGGACCATATATGGCAGCAATATTCCATGCAAGGGCGAATGGTTGATTTGTAGATTTGAAGGATCAACTCTTGTGAGAAAAATTTCCTGGCACTGCATAGGGAGCCAACTTTCCTAGCGATGGACAAAGCTATTGACTCAATGTATTTGTTCCATCTCAGGTCAGCGGACAATCTGAGACCGAGCAGCCGCAAAGAGGTGCTCTTGTGGAGTTGAGCGTCAGACATTCTAATGGGAGGCAGGGATAGTTCTCTCTGGTGAGTAATAGAGAGCAGTTTTCTTTCTGAGGCATTTAGAACCCTTAGGCATTTTATATTTAGCCACTACTGTAGAATTCCTGTCAGTGGCTTTCAGTTCTTTGCAAACTTTGGCAACAGAAGCAGGCAATCTCTAAACCACTATGCTCTGCCTCTAAGGCATTGATTACAGCATGATTTTTCATTTGCTAAATTAACTTTCATTTGTTATTATTTATTTGAAAAGAAATGATAATGAGAACAAATTAGAAAAAAGTCAAAGCTTTTAGAAGACATTTCCTCAAAGAACTGAGCAACCCTGTCTACTAGGAGGAGGATATCTGCATTCATATGGAAAATGAATTCAGTAAATACACAAAAATAGAAAGGAGTATAAGACAAGGATGCATTGTCAAACCAGAACAAAAATGGTTTGATGCCATTTACATGGTATGGCAAGTTTTAGCTGTGAAGGTCTAAACTGATGGAACTAAGGAATGTAGTTTGAGTGACCATCTGTCATGAAAATAGTTGAGGAAATAATAAGATGATAATATTTCATATGTGGGAAAAGGTGTTGTATACCATTTATTCCAAGTAAAATATACTATTCTATATTTCAGCATTGCACTCAATTTTCCACCTTGGAATTAAAGGTATATGCTGGTATGTTTTGGCCAAACATGGTATAACTGGCAAATACAGACATACCTTATTGTATATTGTCACAGAACAATAACATCAATTGACTAAGATAGCATAATATATTACAGACATTTTGCAGAGAAAAAGCATGAAAACACAGTTGTTGGTTGTATGTTTCATTCTGTTATGATAATGCGAAATGACCTATGCAAATCAGTCAGAAATTGACCTATGCAATTCGACCAGAAATTGACCTATGAAAATCAGCCAGAAATTGACCTATGCAAATCAAGCAGAAATTGACCTATGCAAATCAAGCAGAAATTGACCTATACAAATCAACCACAAATTGACCTTTGAAAATCAAGCAGAAATTGACCTATGCAAATCGACCAGAAATTGACCTACGCAAGTCGACCCGAAATAGACCTATCCAAATAAACTAGGCATTGACCTATGCAAATCAACCAGAAATTGACCATTCTTAGTCTGATTTGACTCATGTAAAGATCAGCAAACAATACATACAATACAAACAGCAACAATACTCCATTCTTAGTCTGATTTGACTCTTGTCAAGATAAGAGCGACAATACTCCATTCTTGGTCTGATTTGACTCATGTAAAGATAAGGAGCAATGATACTCCATTTTGGGTTTGATTTGACACTTGTCAATATAAGAACACAGTGGTAGGTGTTGTTCATTTGTCTTTTCTTTCCCAGGCTAATTTTTTCTATTTTTCATTTCTTGGCCTTGTCACAAACATAATATTAAAAAAGCAATAGAAAATCTGCCATTTGCACAGAAACATAATAATGTAGTTGATAGTTTATAACAAAGAATTTCTATAGAATATGGAATATATTCAGCAAGTTCAATTCAAAGCAGATGTGAGAAAGACTAGAGAAAAATACAGAGATGAAAAATTGGAGCATTTTTTAATAAATTAAAAAAAGTCAAACACAAAGTGTACTTATTGTTATTAAACAAAATTATATATCTGGTTCAGTGAGTATTCCTCATTGGAGGTTACCTAGCAACTAGAATCAGGGGATGTTTAGCTGACTACACAAGTGAGATGGACCAATCAAAACAAATTTCAATCTCATCTAAGCCATCAAATCAACCAATGAAGGACAGATATAAAGAAAAAAAAAAAAATCGGCCAATAAAATATGTTTTTCAAATAACTAACACTTGGATAGAAAAAGAAAAAAATAAAGTATAATTATTTCATCAACTTGTCTTCTTTTTTTCTTTTTTTTTTGCTGGACAGCATATCTTGAAATCAACCTAATAAATATTTTTTTTCCTATTAAATTTTGCTCAAATTAAGAAAAATATATTTTTCTATTTTTTAGGATTTAATTGAATTTAGAATAGTCGGCTTTGGATTTTAAGATTTAAAAGATAACAACTTTTAAAGAAATTAATCAAAAAAAATAAGCAAGTATCAAAAATTAAAACATAATCCTTACAAAGTTCTGTTAAATAATATGACCAGTAATGATATTTCTCAGAAGAGTCAAACTTAACTCTTTCCTTTTACGTTATTTATGTGTGGGCTATTGTCCTCATCTTTGTTGTTATGATCACAACATTTCAGCCATTGTTCCCAATGGAGTTGGGTTGATTTTGATGGACCAGAGCAATTTAAACTATTGCCCCCACCCTTCTTTAGCCATGAGTTTTTGTAATTCTATTTTCATATGTATTTTCTAAGCCTAATGAATTTTTTTGTGCCCTTAAAACTGGGGCAATTGTCCATGAGATACCACTGATGGAATCCTTTGGCCTTCAGAAGGTACTTGTTGATCAGGATAACCTTTATTTTTTGTTTTAAGCATTTCAACCCAAGCAAGGTGATAAAGCCACTAAGGTTTTACTGAGAATGAAGGAAACTGAGAAAACTTTCTGAGGAGAAAATGCATTAAAAAGGATAGTATCCAAGGAGACAGATGACGACGATTAATGTTGCATGTTTGTTGATTGTAGTTGACAAGCCTGGTGAAATAATGGATTGTGGCTTGGATTGATACTTTGGAGAGTCAAGTTCAAATTTCAGTAGGGTTCATTACATTCGCTATGGGTAAAATAGCAGGACAGACTGGGTCCTATAACCTTGGTTGGCAACTGGTTCAGGAGAAGGAAAATTTTTAATTCCAAACCATCCTGGAAAGGGTTGGGCACAGTCGGGCTATCTTGCCCAAGAAACACCACTGCTACTGTGTGTGCAGTACATGTAGTGGCCCTATGACATTGATGGGTCTTCAATTGGTTTAATTAGCAAAAATTATCTGCATGAATTCTTGGAGATTAAGTACACCTTATATATATATATATATATATATATATATATATATATATATTTAAGTTATAAGGAACTTGGTCCATAGTTTCTTAGATTATAACAACTCCATCTCTGTTTCCCCCTCCCCCTATCTATCTCTTTAACATGAGACACACTTGTATACATTTTCTACAATTCATTTCCATTTTATTAACCATCTAAAGAGGTCAAGTTTCTGTCACTCCTCCTACTCCAATATAAAACATACTTAAGAGTGATATAAAATTAACCCCTCCCTATACTTTATATTGTCTGTTTAACTACCACTCTCAACCCCCTCTATTAAATTACAAAAATTACACTACTCACCAATTTCTAATCCCATTTTTTTTCTCAATTCGTTGTTGGAAGATTTACCTGATGATCCTGAATCCTTAAAAAAGAATTTAGGTGAAATAAATTATCGTAATGGTACATTAAAGTGGTTTGTTTTTCATTACATATATATATATATATATATATATATATATATATATATATATATATATAATTGTGTATTTGAGAAGCAATCCCTCTTTTATGCAAGTCTCATTAAAAATGAATGACAAGGAACTACGATTAAGCTTTTTATTCAATTTTTCTTCTGTTCATATAAGTGATTTCTTTTCTGGACGTAAAGTGTCTACAAACTGTTTGAATGTTCTGCATATCCAAGCACTTTTGGCTGTTGTTCTTTTAGACATTATCAAAGCTATAACTCTGTATACTAATCATTTCTATAACTTGAGATACATACAGAAAACAATCCATACATTCAGTTAAAAGCAAAAATAAAATTCATCCTAGATAATAAGCTTTGAATAAAAAGCTTAATTGCAGTGCTTTGTCAGTTGTCTTTAATGAAACGTGTATATATATATATATATATATATATATATATATGAAAGTTTCATATATATATATATATATATATTATTTGTATATTTGTGCACAAAGTTGGATGAGAATCTGAAGTGATGGTAAATATATAAGACAGTTGGGAAATTTGTCCTTTAGCCAGTTTATTTTAAATTTATATTGTTTAAAATTTGCTGTATTTATCAGGGAACAGTGCTCAACATTGGGCAGTGTCTATAGATAATTCAATTTTATAAAAGTTAAAGAGGGTGTCCAGTTCACAATGTAAATTCATTGAAAATTGATTCAACCAATGGAAGTCAAAGCAATTATGGTCATATGATGTAATTTCTCAAAAAGTAAAATAAATTTAAAATTCATAATTTGAAGTTCATTTTTTAATAGATTACTCTCAATTAAGCACTCTAGATAATGAATTTAAAAGAAAAAAAAGAAACATTTTTTGGGACATTTTAAGGAATTGCATTGCAAGGTCATATTTTGCTTTGACTAATGTACCAGTGAGGGTAACATTTTGCAATGAATTTAATAGTAAACTAAACTCCATGTTGACTTTTTTAATATTTCATTAATCTTTTTATATATGTAATCTGGAGTGTTTAACTATAGTGATATAAAAAAAAAAATTGACAAAATTATAGTCATAGGGCCTACTGTGCAAGACTTTCATTTATATATATATGTATATATATATATATATATATATATATATACACAGTAGCGGCCATAATATAAGGAACGGAAACAACACAGATATAAATATGTGTATTACTTAAAAAGTAATGCATGATTAGCAATGAAATTTTTACCGAATAAAGTTATTCAAAGTTACAAAAATTTACATAATAGTTTTTTTTTTTTAAATAAAGATTAAATGGAACAAAGGAAATAAGCTACTGGACAAAAGTTAAGGAACGATCTTGTTAATACTTGTTTGTGGACAAAATATCAACAAAATTTAATATTTGGTAAACATCCCCTTATTTTCAATGACTTCTTTGCATTGTCGACCGCATGATCTAAATAATTTCTTGCAAAAATCAGCAGTAATTTCCTCCCATTCGTCTTTCAATAACTCCCTGATTGTCCTGGTTTTTCGGGTTTCTTTTCTGAGCCCTTTCTCCAATTATCTTCCAAACATTTTCTATTGGATTCAGGTTGGGGCTCTGGGCTGGCCACTTCATTAGGGCGATTCCTTCTTCTTCAAATAAAGCCATAAGCTTCTGAGCCTTGTGGCAAGGTGCATTGTCCTGCATGAAAATAGGAGGTTCATAAAGATTATGGTGTAATCTTGGTATCGCATGCTGCTGAAGAAGCCTTTTGTAAATCTCAGCATTGATATTGCCATGTATGTGGATGATAGGGCCAACTCCTGCAGATGAAATCATTCCTCACACCATCACACTGCCGCCACCAAACTTAACGGTTATCTTGACACATTGAGAAGACAGTCTTTCACCTGTTCTACGGTATACGTAAGTTTTGCCCTCAGAACCAAATATAGTAAACTTAAACTCGTCACTGAAATGAACTGTATCCCATTGTGCATCAGTCCAAACAACATGTTCTCTCGCATACTCCAGGCATGCTCTTTGGTTTGGTTTATATATATATATATATATATATATATATATATATATATATATATATATATATATATACAGAGAGAGAGAGAAAAGTAGATGAAGAGAAATGAGAGGCTTTGAAGCTGGAATACGAGCATGCAATCCTGCATTTTTTAACCTGCAAGCAACCATTTTCCTTGAGGTCTTATTATCTGTCTCTTCATTAAGTTTATGGGCAATTGATCTAGCAGTTTGGCTATAGAAGTGGTTTCCCTGATGGAAAAGGAGATACAAGTTCAATCCCTGTCGGGAGCAAAATCTTTAGTAGGACTTCTCAATCTACGCCCGTTGTTATTAATTTTATTGTAATTCAAACATTGCTCTTTCTCTCCATCTCCTTTTCTCTCTCTCTCTCTCTCTCTCTGTATATATATATATATATATCTGTGTGTGTGTGTGTGTATATACAGACACATACACATACATATAATGGCTGGCCACTGATATCTGAATATGTCTGTCTGTTTGGATGGCTAGACAATCCCTGTGCAAATGCCTACTCAGGCAGATTTTTGTTTTTTCAACTGCCACAAAGCCCACCTTTTTTTTTACTCTAAAACTATAGTGAGCAGACCTTTGTTTCAGTTTCTTGCATGCTCAAACACTTGAACATGATAACTTGTGACTTTGTGCTAGCACACCAATCACAAAACAACTACATCTACCCAATTTGACTCACAAGGGTTAGGCCCATACATGGAATGGCTTCCAGGCACCTTCCAAAGGTGTTGCACCCTCATATTGCCTCCCTAGGCTGATAACATCAAGAATTTGACCCCTTAATAAATCAATCATAGTGAGATTTGAACCTGCGTCTCACAGTCGAAAAATGCCTACACACACACATACACACACAAATGTTATACTTATTTAACTGATGGTGAACCTTAATGTAAGGTTTGCTATATTTATGGAATAAAGTGCTCAATATCAGAGATAGAGCGTATGTAAATATAAAAGTGAACATTAAATTCAACACTCAGAGTCGACAGGCTGTTTCATGCTAGATGCAATCATCAGGCTGTGAGTGTTGGATTTTTCTCAACTATTTATATATGGATCAGTAAAATCCAACACTCGCAGCCTGACAATTGCATCTAGCATGAAACAGACTGTCGCCACTGAGTGTTGACTTCCGTGTTCACTTATATATATATATATATATACACACACATGCAAATGTTATACTTATTTAACTGATATTTTCAGAAAGCCCCACAGTTATCTGTTGACATTATCAATGGCATTTTCAAAACAAAATACTCATACTTTATCGGATGCATTGCTTGAAGATTAGCTTTGTGATATTTTTTATTGTCCACCATGTCCATGGAAGATTTAAATGAGGCACAAATAAAAGGGGGAGAGAGGAAATATTGTGGGGAAGGGGAGAAAAGGTCAAGGTTGTTGAGTGAAATGGTATCTATCATTTTGTGGTGTTGAGAAACATAAAGCAATCAAGGAAACAAAGAACTGTTGCCAAGTATGTCACACCTATAGAGGCTGGGAATTACAGGTGATGAATTTTGAATTTATTATTAAGTTAATTTACATTTTTCAAACACACACACATGCACACACACACACACACACACACACACACACACACACACACATATATGAGGCTAACCTTATCCTCAGAAATAACAACACACCTACAAAATCAAAATTACAAAGAACGAACTTTATTTACAGGTTGAAATGCTCCTAAAGGAACTGTATTCCTGATCAAACCAAACTCATAAATAATTACATAGGTCATACTACTACATGCCTATCCAGATGCCTTACGTTACACCTGTCTGACCACAGCTCCATCAGACCCCATTTAAACACACACACAAATGTACCAAATTCCATCTGAAATATACTATTAGAAAATACAAGTATAATAAACTCATCAACATGTAAAAATAGATTAAAAATAATGGAAGCCTTAATAATATATATATATATATATATATATATATATATATTTATATATATATATACATATATATATAAGGCAGAAAATATTGAAAACTACAGACATTTTAAATCGATTAATTTTAATGATCGACTTTTCTAAATTACAAATAATCCTTCTCAGACAAAAGTAATATGGTTCAAGCTTTCAACTTTCTTAAGTCATCAATTACTCTTACTTTTACTTTTTCTTCCAAAATAAACTTTGGACATTTCTTGTTTGGAAAGGATTATTTGTAATTTGAAAAAGTCGATCATTAAAATTAATTGTCATAAAATGTCTGTTGTTTTCAATACTGTTTGCCTTAAAGAACATTTTCTCCCTGAACATGCATAATATGTGTGTGTGTGTGTGTGTGTGTGTACATTTTGAACATCTTTTGTTTCCTGTTTAGAATTAGCTTTCCAGTTCCTTCTAAAGTCTTTTTTCTTCTCTTTCACTCCCAGTAGTCTCTTGCATTTTCATCGCAAACTGATGAAAAATAAAACTGTAACCCTCTAGTTGGAGTGGCTATCGAGCCTTGTATTTGGCAAAGTTTAGTATAGAAAAAAAAAACACAATGCCAATGCCACTCAAGATGCTCTGCAAAATGATTTTTATTTCTATACTCCTTTGTTGTCTTCTTGGCTACCCTTTGCTTCTCATTGTCTTTTTTTTTTTTTACAGTAAGGTTCACCCTATACAAGGCCTGGGAGCCACTCGAGGAAGAGCATTACATTAGAAGGTAATTGTTACAGGTAGGAGGGGAAGATAATGGTTGACTCTAGACTTAACAGGTTAAGATTGTAGTGATCAAGGAAACATCCTCTTGTGAGTCGGTTCCACAGAGCAGTGGTTCACGGGAAGAAGCTGTTTGAGTAGAATTTACTTCTTACTAATGGAATACAGAGGGATGGCGGGGAGCTTTGCTACAATGTAAGTGTCATGGTGGGTCCTAGCCGTGATGTTTAGACCTTAGAGAACCAAGGAATTTAGTTCATTTGAGCACTCTGTGAAAGTAGTGATAGAGCAGTGATTGGCTTGTCGCATCTAGCCTGTGAGAGAGAGGGTGGAGAGTGGAAAATAATATGCCATTCACAAGGGCTTGGGGATGCTTCTGGACTGGATCGAGGCTGGAGAGTGTGGTCTGGGCAGCTCCTTCCCTATTAGGACAACAGTACCCCATTTTGGGCCTGATCAGGCTCTTGTTAAGGTTGAGGAGAGCTGTTATTGCTGCTCTTATAATTATTTAAAAGAAGTAATATAAGCAGAGAAACTTGTTAGTTGATTTTCACTGCAAACAGTCAGCTGAGAGTTTCATAAAAAATGAAGTCAATTAAGATCTTCCTGATATAAAATATTCACTTTGTGCTTCTGTTATCAATTCCTTGGATATCCTTTCAGACATTTTCTGTTTCCCATGCAGGGAAACATTGAATTTAACAGTCTATATTATCCCATAATACCATTGTGTACACAGTGTGTTTAATTTTTATCACTCTATATGTGACTTCATTTGTTGTAAAAAAAAGTTTATACTGCCACTGAAAGTCACTCTGATCCCTGAACAATAATCACTGTTTGAATTTCACAGCTGTGTTATCATATCCAGCTATGGCAACAGAAAATAACTTTGAATGAAATTAACAATAAGGATACTACAACTAAGAGGCCTTGAAAAAGAATGCAGTAGAAAGGAAATTAATGTTAATAATATCAAGTCCAAGAGATTAAGCATGGAAAGCAGAATGTGAACAATCTGACCCTGTGGATTGAATAAAGTGTGTGGTTCAAAGTTCAAAGATTACTGGGTACAAAAACAGACAGCTGATGAAGGCCAGAGAATGGAATGGCTGAAATATGGATATAACAACCAAAAAGAATATACTAGTTTGAATGTAAACGTGTATGATAATGATAATTCCTCATTTTGAAAATTGACAACACTTCATTTAAGAAATCTGAATAGTCAAAAATTAATAATTGACACTAATAAATTCAAATATTATTACAGCTAATGCTAATTGACTAAGGCTGAGATGTCAGGTCAGGATCGATAACATTGCAGAATCTCTAGAAAATATGATAACTCCCTTAATCTTTATCACTCTGTATATAACTTCATTTGCTGTACAAAAAGTTCATCCTGCCAATGAAGGTCACTTTGATCCCTGAACAATAATGTATTTCAATTTCATAGTTGTGTTGTCATATCCTGCTATGGCAACAGAAAACAACTTAACGATCAGGATACTGCAGTTGAGAGGCCTTGAAAAAAAAAAAAAATGCAGTAGAAAGAGAAGTAATATTAATTATGCAGAGGGCTAGAGGTTAAAGGTAGAATGACTTTCAATTTTTACTCATATTCATTAAACTCAGGCATTAGTTTATACTAAAAATAGAAAAAAAACAAACATGTGCTCTATGTTTTTGTCTGTTTGTCTACACTATTTATCTACAACCTCTTGTTTTGTTATTTCTTACCCATATACTTAGTCACGACATTATCTAACTCTGGAAAAACCTTTTAATACAACTTCTGTTTTAATTAAAATTTGCACTGTTAGGAATTGTTTATTTTTTGCCTATTGCCTGGTTCACACTCCTCCTTGGTCTTTTGTCAGGGGTAGAGATTTATGTCTCGTTTCTTGCTTAGGATTGGCTTTCCAGTTCTTTCTAAAGTCTCCTCATTCACTTTCACTCCCAGTAATTCCTTGCATCTTAGTGGAATTATTGCCTTACTTGGGATGAAATGATTGCAAACAAGCAATACACTGATTATCGACTGATCTTGGTGGTTAATTAATATTCTTTGATTTAAGTTTCCTTCAATTAAATAATAGTTGACAATCAAGGAAACTTATTCATTTTGATTTGACTAAATTAAAACTTTGAATTTTGTTAATGTCAATTCATTATCATAGATTTGATTATACTCTATATCGATCGCTTACATCAAAAGTTTATTTACCTGAAATAAACTATGAAAAAAGGTTTTAATTCAAGCACTGATTTAATTAAAGAGTTCAGACCATTTCCAAGACTAGTTTCTCTTGCATGTAATTTGATTAGAACCTTAATGTATTCTTCTTTTCATTTAAGATGCTTGTTAACGTTGACACATTATGGTGTTGATTTTAACTTGGCCTAAAGTAAAAAAAAAAAAAAAAATGTATCAAGTATACCAGGAAATACTAATGGTGCAAATCAAATTTAATGTCCATTAGGAACCTTGATCTAAAAAGAGTTGATCAGTGGCGACCCCACTATCTATTGTGCTCACTGTAAGAAATACCAAAATAATTTTTGTACTCTGTATCATCTCAGAAAGTCAACAGAACCTCATAACCCAGTTTGATTATTAGAATACACACAAAAGTCATGTGGACATCAGGAAGTTATATAAATACCTAATCTATAAGGGAAGAGACAGAATCCTTTACATTCTTACAAGAAGAATATTGAATGTTGAAAGAAAGAACCTGAAACCACATGACGTTGATTTGGCTAACTTTGAGTTGATGGAGACTAGAAGTGAATAAACAATTATTTTATATATGGAAAATCTACTCTTGTATTTGTATCAGATGTTAGTAATATATAACATTACAAGTATTCTGAAAAATGTCTTCAATTTGAATTTAATAATCATGTAATTTGCTTCAGTTTTACTTTTAATTGCATTAAAAATATACAATATTTACTTGCTACACCTCATTTCACAATGGTATACTGCTACTTTTGCTAAATCTCATGCCTTGAAGGTGTTGAGCGCATGAAAGCCACTTTGTCCCTTCCAGCTGTCACGGTTTTGATACAGCATCAGGACATACTCCAGTACCAGATTGATCTACTGGAGGTCCTGGCAGACAATGACATTTGATTTTAATTTCCACAGACATTCAATTCTACTAAATTTCAATTCTAATTAGATTGGTGATGCTAGCACAAGATTTGTACAACAGAAAATAAATATTTACTATAAAAATGCCTTTTAAATATTTTTAACAGATAATTTTTTGTTATAAATGGTTTTATTATACTTCAATCCTTCTGTATAGCTACAGGACAGGATGCTGTGGAGAGCCACATCCTGAAAATACACATACCATAGAAGATGACTAGATTGGGGGCAAGGTCTCATCATTTTACAGTTGAAATGGCTAGATGTAACCGTAAGTTCTATGTTAAAAGTTTCTTCTCTTGCACTCCTCGCTTGCTGAAGTCTCTTCCGGCTTCTTGTTTCCCAGACAAATTTGATTTTCAAAAATTTAAATGCAATGCTAATTGTTATCTTCTGTCTTTTTGATTTCTGTTTTGTTTTTATTGTTTTCTCGCTTTAACAATATTTTCTTTTTCTCATATTCTTTTGCACTTTTGTCATAGTAGCTTCGTTGCCTTGTTTGTGGAGAAATGATAAAAAATTCTAAAGTGGCAAATCTCTCAAAGCTGTTTTGTTTTCTTGCCGTCTATGGCTTGTTTTCCCTTCCCAATCCATATTAAAACTCATTTGAAAAAAAAAAAAAATTCTACACCTTCATCATATTAGCTTGGCAATTAATGATTTTAAATGTCAGTGCAAGGCTGAATATATTGCCGGAGCTAATTAAAGATTGGAGGTGAGAAATGACTAGCATGTACCAACTAAAACCCGCACAGGACAGCATAAAAATCTGCATACGTTTGTTAATACATTTGCTTCTGCGATTGCAGAACTAATAAATAATTAGATTTGTGTCTTGTCTTTCACCAGAGTTTTGTACAGTAGTCAGCACAGCCATGGTATCCTTAACATCCTCCTGTAGAACCGACATTTCTGTTGCCTCAGTTCTCTTCTCCATCTGCGAGGAGATGGTCTAGCATTCACTGCCAGAGAGGACGACTAATATTACGTACTAGTTTAGTACTATTTTCTTTATTTCTAATGAGATTTTCCTATTTCTTAATTCTTTACTTAACTTTTGGAAAGCATCTTTTGTTATATCAATTTTACATTTTATCTGCAGTTGAAGGCCTACAATTGCATTCAAAATATTTAGATTTTGGTATTAAATAACCCATAGAGATGTTGATATGTCGCTAAACAAAATCAACCAAAAGAAAAGCAGAAATATGCAACATAAAAAGACTTTAAACCAACTAGTAGTTAACTAAACAAATCTAGTCACAATTTTGACTGAATAACTGCTAGTCTGATCAAAAGAGAAAAGGATTCACTAATATATTGAAAGTGTGCTGATTTCACAATTCTCAGCAAAAAATCAAAGACCAGGACATATGCATAATATCACCAATCATTGCAAAGGCAATAGTATTAGTAGCACAATTTGGTATAAAAGCTATGAGTACAAAAACAGAGATCTGCTCAGAGTAGGCTGATTTAAAATCCAAGACTCTAATATATAAAGATAAATAAAAACAATATATACAGATATAGAACAAACAAAAAACCAATTTTCTGATCTCTGATAAGGTAGTTTAATCTATTGCCTTTCTTATCCTCAAAAATCCCAACCCATTTTCTTTACACACAGTTTTGTCTTTCATTCCAACCTGAAGAAGCTGAAACCTAGCACATGTCATGTTAGCGAAATGCACTTATAAGCCTTTCCAATTTGTCTCTATTTTTTTCTGACATATTTAGTGACGGATCATATCTACTTGAAGTCTGAAATAAGCCTGAGTCCCAAGAGACATTCAGAGTGTAGAGCCTTCGTAAGAACAAAACTGTTCATCGTAATTGGAGAAAATTCAGGATATGCTCTGTGACGATGGAATGTTTCGATCATGGTTTTGGAGATGGTGGATGTTAGAAACCTGTCAGCATTTCAAGTGATGATTTTCTAAGCTGGTAAGCCTTCCACACTTACACACGCTTGATGCTACACAGTCTTCTTCTCCTTCCTATTGGCAACTAGGTTTCATCATTTTACCATTGAACAAGCTAAATGTAACAGTGAATTCTATTTTAACAGTATTTTTTCTCTTGCACTTCTCGCCTGTAAAAACTGTCATATGGTTTTCTTTCTTCCCTACCATCTTTTAATGCATTGAAAGCGTGCTGATCTCATAATTCTCAACAAAACCCCTAAGATCAGGACCATAAATAATATCACTGATCATCACAAACATAATAATAACAATACAGTATACAGGTTAATAGAGAAAAAAAATCTACTTGGAGTGGGTTGACAAAAAATCAAATGGATAGCAATGACTCTAATATATATATTAAACCTAATATATAAAAAAAAAACTTGCAAGAAAGCAAGAAAAAACAGAAAAAAAAAGATTATTAAATGAAAAAGTTCTATAGTCTTTAACAACATGTCTCAATAATGACATGCTGCCAAATATATATATATGTATGTATGTGTAACTATAGACAGGCAAACATTTTCTGGTCTTTGGCTGTAGAATCTGATAAGGCAATTTAATTTATTATTCCCATTATCCGCAAAAATTCAAATGCATTTATTTTCCCTGCAAACAGTTTTATGTTTCATTCCAACCAGAAGAAGTCAAGCCTAACACCTGTCAGCAAAACAGGTAAAAGGCGTCATTAACGAATCTTTTACACTTTGTCCCATTATCTCCACTTTTGATTTGGATATGATTATACAATCTACTAACACTCATATATATATATATATATATATATATATATATATATGTGAAAATATATAGAAAATAGGAAAGAACTGGTTAGGTAAATAATCCAAAGTATTGAAGTTTTCGGCTCTTGTCTTGAAACATGAGAACTCTTATGTAGCATGTTGGAATCATATTTTTAAATAAATAATTATATATATATATATATATATATATATATATATATATATATATATATATATATATATTATATATATATATATATATATATATATATATATATATATCAATGGTGGTACTCGTTTGTAAAAAACTCGGATAGTTCAACTTGCAGTAGAACAAATCGGTACCTGAGGAAAAATGGGGAGTAACAAAAAAAGAACATTAAAACAAGGTGAAGACAATCGTCCAGTGTTCAAGCTCCAAAAGAAAAACAAAACAGAAAAAAACAAAACAAAACAAAAAAAACCAAGATGAGTAAAAAGACAACTACATAAAGTGCTCAATACACTAAGTAGAGCAAAACCTAAGACAATCCTAAGGGGTTAGGTAAACCTACCTGGAGCCATGATTACCCTGAAGATCTAGGTAGGTTTGCCTGGCTCCTTAGGATTATCTTATATATATATATATATATATATATATATATATATATATATATGTGATTGCGTATTTGGGCAGCAATCCCTCTTTTACACAAGTTTCGTTGAAACTGACTGATAAGTTTTTTTATATAATTTCTCATGTGTTTATATAATTTTTTCTTTTCAGGACATAAGTATATAAAAATTGTCCAAATGTTTTCCAAGTGCTTTCAACTATATTTTTAGCCATTAGCAAAGATGAATGTTATTTTACTTTTAACTAAATATATGCATTGTGTTATGGATGTATCTAGAGTTATAGGAATGTTTCATTTTCCAAGCATAGTCAGCATGTTGTTACCATCTTTATAGTTGATATTACTGAGTTTTAGCTTTTTCCTCTTCATTAATAATACTTTTGTTATTTTTTAGCCTTTTTGTACATATGACTGCTGCTATTATATCTTTATTATGAATGAGTATGTTACAGATAGAGTTTGGTAGGGGTCACCATGTGTATTTAAATGAGACCTAATTGAGCTATGGTCAGAGAGATACAATGTGAGTCTTCTTGTTAAACATGTAGTACATCCAATATAATTATTTACAAATTTGGATTGGTCACGAACACAGCTCCTTAAAGGACATGTAAATTTATAAATAATATTGGTTTTCTGTAACAAAGATTTTAGAGGTGAATTATTATTTTTGATGATGAGGTTAGCAGTTTTAAATTTTTTGTAATAAATAATTAATTTAATTTTCTTGTTTCTGTCAACAGGAATTGTATATATATATATATATATATATATATATATATATATATATATTATAATAAAAAGAAAGAACAGTAAGATATATAATCTGGTGTTCTTATTGATATTTTTATTTTTACAAAACAGTGCTCAATGTAAATTTACAGAGCATAAATATTATAAATTAAGTGATTTAAAATACGGTTTCTTTGCTACACAGGAATTACCATGTTTCAAAAACCGAAGCTAAAAACTTCAAATTTAATTATATAATTAAATTAAAAGCATTACTTCTGTAATTTAATTCGCTTGAAGATGAAACAGAACTAATGCTTTTAATTTAATTATATAATTAAATTTGAAGTTTTTGGCTTTGGTTTTTGAAACATGGTAATTCTTGTGTAGCGAAAAAAAATATTTCAAATCAGTTAATTTATAATATATATATATATATATATATATATATATATATATATATATATATATATATATATATTCCCAGTTCAGTTTAGTACATAGATGTGAACAAAAATGAGTTTACCTTTTTTTTTTATACTTCTTTGGTACAAATATATTTTGCTTGCTGTTAGGAAAATACTTTCTTTGTTCATCATCATCTGTTATATGCTACTTGCTCGAGGCTCACCTATTTTCTTGAGGCTTCTATTACTCTCATAACACCATCACTTGTTGCAGTTAAAAGTGCACATATAGAGGCTTCTCACCCTCATGTCTTTTTGCCCACATCATGCATCTCTAACAATGTCTGATAATGACTTTGAAGCAAGGTAGAAATCTCAGTGAATGAAGAAAGTAAAACCAGAAAGAAATCTGTACACTCTTCAGCATTTCTCTTTATGACATTGATTAGCCCCTGTGCAATGACAGTCGCTATCTTGAAAATTTGGTAAATGGCTGGTAAAGCTCATCTGATAAAGACATTGGTAGCATTAGTTTTATTTTTAGAAAACTTGGCTCTTCATCAGTAATTGCATTTTATAGTTTATAGCTAGAACACAGGAATGAAGGCTTAGATGCTTGAGGTTTTGTTGCTACTTTAGAGCACAAAACGTTTTTTAATGTCTAAAAATGTAACAAATCACTTAAAAAAAAAAAGAAAATTTTAAACAATTTTTTTCTAAAATTCAAATTAAGTTTTTTGAGTTAACAGAAAGAAGAAAAAAATAAACTAAATGCTATTTGGATTGAAAGAGTCAAAAAGTTGGTTGCTGGTTTCAGAAACTTGCATTCAAAAAAACAAATTTGTATTTTTATATGCACTTATTTTTCCCTATCTGTTCATATCATATGGCAGAGTAAGCTGGACAAATGCAAATTTATAACAAGTCATTATATACCAAGTGACTTTTAAAGAAAAAAAAACATGGAAAGAGGGCATGGAAAATTTGACACTCACAAGATGTATTGAAAGTAGAAGGGATAGAGGAAAGCAGTGCATAACCACTGTCTAATGAGCTTGAATAAATGGATGACAGAATAGGGATTAGGAGATATAATAAAAAGACAAACCTTAATAAGAGTTAAAAGGATAAGAAGTTGTAGAGAGCCATGGTTGCTGATGTCTTGAAGAAATATATACTTTTTGATTCATAGAATGGAGATAGGTGATGATGAAATAGTTGATATATGATAGGAATAATGGCAGATTATATAATTAAAAAAAAAAATGAAATGTGATTTGAACACAATTTCCTGTCCTTTGCAACTCTTATCTCCCCTAATACCTTTTCTGTCAACCATTTACATACGCTCATTAAGTAAATTATGCACTGTTTTCATTTGTCTCTCTAGCTTTCAACAGGTCCTGTGAGTGTCAAAATTTCCAAGTCCTCTTTCCTCATTATGTGCCCTAGAAGTTTCAATTCTCTCTTTCTGATGTCAAGTACAAGTGTCCTTTTTGTTTCCATTTTCTCTAAAACTTGGTTGTTGCTCACATGTTCGCTCCATGATATTCTCAGCATCCTTCTGTAGAACCACATTTCTATTGCTTCAAGTCTCTTCTTCATCTGTGATGAGATTGTCCAGCATTTACTGCCATATAGGACGACTGATATCACATAACAGTTCAGTACATTTTTCTTTGTTTCTAACAAAGTTTTCCTCTGTCCCAATGCACCTTTGGATTTCCGTGTTGCACTATCTGTCCTCTGTTAAAAAACTTTCCAGATATTTAAATTGTTTTATTTGCTTGTATCTCTAATTTGCAATTTGCATGTTGGGTTGTTCCTTTTGTTAACAACCACATATTCTATTTTTTTGCAGTTGATGTTCAGTCTTTTCTTCTTGTTTTCCTTCACTAACTTCTATAGAAGTACTTGTAGTTTCTTTTGTATGACTATTACCAACAATGTGTCATCTGCATACGTCAAGTTGTTGAGATTGTGGCTGCCAATAATAAATCTTAGTAGAACTTCGCTTCACAGTGAGAAAACACATTCTTGTCTTACACCCCTTTTTATTTTTGTATATATACTTAATTCGTTTTCTGTCTGTATGCAGGTGGTTTGCTGCCAGTATAGGCTCTGGATTATTCTAATATCATTCCCGCATACATCAAAGTTCCAACAGTTTTTTGTGATGTACTTTATCGAACGCATTCGCATAATCGATAAAACTGAAAAAGATGCAAAAAAACATTGAAATATTTAATTCTTTAAGCTGTAAAATTGAGTATCAATTATAAAAATCAAAATCTGGCATCTACCTCAAACCCATTAATATACAAAATCCCATGTTTAAGATGGTGGACATTTGTGGATTAACAAATTCTTTGACATTGAGAATCACTTGAGGACTTATAATAATGGGTATCAAAAATCCATGAAAGTATAAATATACATTTTTATTACCTGCAACACATTTTTGTAAATATATATATATATATATATATATATATATATATATATATATATATATATATATATATATATATATATATTGTGAAATGGACAAAGTCTGACAATTATTTTTAAGACATCTTTATGTTTTTACCTATAAAAAAGAATGTATAGTATTTCATAATGTGTGACTTCATTTGTTTACATTTGGATACGCATCGGACAGATATGAATGTACATGAGAAAACCATGGAAAATTGTAGTTTAAAAACAGTAAAATCGACTTTGCTAACCGAAACGCTCCTCTGTGGTGAAATCGGTAAAAGCACGTCAGGCTATATGACGGTTCCGTATAGGATACAGGTTTGATTCCTGTCGGAGGATGCATATTTTCTATGACAATTTCTTGGACATTCAGGCTGGTAAATGTTATTAATACTGTTTATTATAAAACAGAACATTTACTTAAATATTTGTATCTATAAAAAAGAATGTATAAACAGAAAAATGTCTTATATATATGTATATATATGTATGTATGTATGTATGTAATGTATATAACAAGTGAAAGAGAGAGAGAGTATAAGAATCAGTCCTGTATGTTGAAGAGCACATATCTCTTGAATTGGTTGAATTTTCAGGCCATTAGTAGTAAAAATAAATAAATATACTGTTTAATAAATAAATGGACTGTCAAATCAAATATAAGTATTCACTAAAAATAATGATTAAGTAATTGATTTATTTGTGTGTGTAGATGCTGTTTGTTAAAGCATCTCTTTCTCTCTCTCCCTCTCACTGATCAGTGCTCATTATCTCTATCTCTGTTCCTTTTTCTGCCTTTCTTCCTCTCTCTCTCTGTCTCTCTCTCTATATATATATATCCTGCTGTTCAGTTCTCATTATCTCTATCTCTGTTTCCTTTTCCTGCCGCTTTCTCTCTCTCTCTCTATATATATATATATATATATATATATATATATATATATATATCCTGCTGTTCAGTTCTCATTATCTCTATCTCTATCTGTTTTCCTTTTTCTGCCTCTCTCTCTCTCTCTCTCTTTATATATATATATATATATATATATATATATTATGAAATGGACAAAGTCTGACAATTATTTTTAAGACCTCTTTATGTTTTTATCTATAAAAAAGAATGTATAGTATTTCATAATGTGTGACTTCATTTGTTTACATTTCAATACGCATCGGACAGATATGAATGTACATGAGAAAACCATGGAAAATTGTAGTTTATATATATATATGTAGTTTATATATATATATATATATATATATATATATATATATATATATATATATATATATGTATGTATGCATGTATGTATGCATGTATGTATGCATGTATGTATATATATATATATATATATATATATATATATATATATATATAAGGTTGGTGCAAAAATAATGACGTAATAATGTCGTTTTTTGACGTTAAAAATACGTCAAAAAACGACATTATTACGTCATTATTTTTGCTCCAACCTAATAAATATTACTGCTCAGTTCTCATTATTCATTATTTCTATCTCTGTTCCTTTTTCCACCTCTCTCTCTCTGTATATATATATATATATATATATATATATATATATATATATATACCAGTAATAGATAAATCATCTGCATTTCATTTAAGTTCCACACAAAACACCATTTTTCCAAAGGTCTGACATTTTGTGGAACAAAGTCCCACATGAATGTTTCCTATAACACTAAAATCTTAATCTCATCAAGTTAAGGGTCAATCGCTCTCTATCTTCCTTATCTTCATAATCTTCACTTCCATTTAACTCATCTTGCATTCATATCATACACCTCATTCAGTAACCCTCTAACTTGAGTGGCTCCAAGCCTAGTATCAGGTGAAGTTTAGTGTCAAAAATAAAAATGTAAAAACATCTAACTTATTAATATATGTCATTCTGTTTTTGCTTATTTTGGGATTAATGGTATGGATTTTTTGATTGATGGTATGGATCAATGGTATGGATTAACAAACTCTTTGATATTGAGAATCAGTTTAGCAGTTATAATAATCACATAAAATCATCAGCATTTAATTTGTTAATCAAAAAATTAATTGTTAATTAAAATGTTTTTTTAAAGTTAATGACATCTGCTATATTAAATGGTTAGTCCAGTGTTCCTCAACCTTTTTAAGCAATGGCACACCTTCAAGTAAATGAAAATATGTCACACTTAGCAAAATTTTTAAAGGCTATACATTTAAGTGTTATGAAATAAAACCATAGATTTAAAACAAATACACGCACAAATATGAACTTACTTTATTTCAATGTTTCTATTCAACCATTTGTGCAAGTTATTTAGGATAAAACCTGTATCTGGTGTTTTTATCCCCCAATTTCTGCAATGTTTGGTCGAATTTGTGATAAGCAGACCCTCATTTCTACAGTTGTGCATAGTCTTTCTTGCTTCTTATTTTTTATGTTATTTATGGTTGAGAAGCTTAGTTTACTTAAATAAGTAGAAAATTGCAATAAAACTGATAAAGTTTCTTAGCTAATGTGTGATATTCCTTTTGTATTGAAATCCAGAATGTATCCATGGGTATTGTCAAATGTTTTATTTTGAGCCCTAAATCACTAGAAATGGTGGCTAATTTTTTTTCTTCACATAACTGAAGTCCAATATTAGAAGGGACATAGTGAAAAGAATTAGTTGAAAAAAAGTTTAATGTTTATTTATTTATTCAAATACTAACACTTGTATCATTACTACTTCCACACACATACATAATTGTATGCCCTGAAAATATTTTCTGGTACACTTAAGCGGATCACATGGTATAATAGAGGATTGCATGATGGTTAAGAATTACTGTGATAGTCTGAGGTTTCTTTAGATTTAACACTTAAAATGCTTGTTTGTATCTTGTATAGAGATATGACAAGGATAATGTATTGATGTCAGTGAAACAATTTTTTTCTTTGCAGCCTTAAGAATAAAGATTTAAACTCTTTCTCTCTGTTTTTAATAAAATATTAAAAACAGTCAGACATTACTTTGATCTGTTTTGTATTGTGTTCAGTATGCATAATTGGTTTAGTGTGGAGTGGTAATCAATATTTTTTATTTAAGAAAATTACACTTCATAAACCTTGAACCTTTGATAAATTTTATCAAAGAGATACAGAAAGAAAATATCTATATTTAATTGAAATAACACAGTGAGAAACATATTTTCAGTTTTTACCACTGTAAAATATTTTTCTTGCGTGCATTTATTTTGTCAAATCTAATCATAATAATCTAATAGCCCTATTCTATCACTAAAGCTTGCATTAATTCCTGACCACTGACAATACCATTCTTCCTCATTTGCAATGCATTTTTATAGTAAATATTTATCTATTATACATCTAATAGCCCCATTCTGTCAATAAGTCTTGCATTAATTCCTGACCACCGACAATCCCTTTCTTCCTCATTTGCAATGCATTTCTATATTAAATGTTTATCTATTATACATCTAATAACCCTATTCTGTCAATAAGGCTTGCATTAATTCCTGACCACTGACAATACCTTTCTTCCTCATTTGCAATTCATTTCTATATTAAATGTTTATCTATTATACATCTAATAGCTCTATTCTGTCAGTAAGGTCTACATTAATTCCTGACCACTGACAATCCCTTTCTTGCTCATTTGCAATTCATTTCTATAGTAAATGTTTATCTATTATACATCTAATAGCCCTATTCTGTCAGTAGGGCTTGCATTCATTCCTGACCACTGACAATACCTTTCTTCCTCATTTGCAATGAATTTTTATAATAAATCTTCATTTATTATATATCTAATAGCCTATTCAGTCAGTAAGGCTTACATTAATTCCTGACCACTGACAATGCCTTTCTTCCTCATTTGCAATGCATTTCTATAGTAAATGCTTATATATTATACTTATAATCAACCTTATTCTGTTTGTAAGGCTTCCATTAATTGCTGACCACTGACAATACCTTCCTCATTTTTTTCACTGTGTATCTAGAGTAAGTGTTTACTGATTATCTATTACTCCAAACCTGACAATTGCTGGCTTGTATTTGTCTTATGACCGAACAAAAAAACTGGCTCATGGGAGCTGAAAATTAGTCCAAAGTATTTAAGGATGAACATGTATAAGTAATATTGAGTACAAAGTTCATTAGGGGTTGCCATAAGTCAGTTTAGCATGAGAGCTGTCATCACTGACAAAACAGAAAAAGGGGACGTCTTTTTATGCAGCACCATGAAACAGTAGTATTCTAATTTTAGTAGGACGCACGGATGATCAAAAAGATAGTGGCTCTGATTGAGGAATTGGAAAGTAGAGTTTGAAATTTCTCTTGTTTTTATTATATTCATTTATGGGCAGATATACTTGGGAAAGGTATAAATTAATCTCACCCCCAGCAATGCGTTAGTAGGACTTTTATCGATAAAAAAAATCATTGTTATTCTTAAAAAGTTGTTAATGCTGTATTCATTCTCAGAAAAAAAAAAGAACAATTATCCTTTCAATCCAAAATGTATTTCATCTTTAAATAATCGCCAAGGGGTTGATAAACCATCAAAAATAAACAACTCAATCAATTGTAATTCTAATCATCTGTAAACATTTCTTTATTTCTAAAAATTACTAATGGAGGTTATTGTTGGCTTAGTGGTTAGCAATGTAAAATAAGGAATTGGGGATCCAGGTTGAAACCCTGACTGATATAATTTATATTCACTTTGTACTAACGCCCTTGGGAAAACTCGACAGGGTTCAAAAGTATTTATGTGGTGTTCTAGGTGATGGATTATTTTACTCTCTACAACCCCTTCCCAACAGACACAACGTTACAAGCCTCTCACTATGCTATCGTTATTTCCATGAAAAACATTCAGGCAAGCTACATTCCTTTGTTCCACCAGTTCAAATCTTTACAGCTAAGACCTGCCATGCCATATAGACAGAGTGGTGGAGGGGTAGTGAAACATCCTCCCTCTTTTCTTTCTAATGGAAAGAAAGAAGTTCCATTTGAACAGATTCTTCCTACGAGTCGCTGTTTTGTGCTGAAGAGGACGTTTCCTTGACTACTACAATCTTAACCTCTTCAAGTTCAGAACTAACCATTATCTATCCTTCTTAACCTCATAATCTGCAGTTATTCATTCAATAACTCTCTATCTTCAGTGGCTCTTGGGACTTGTATTAGGTGAACAATAGCATAAAAAAGTTCCGAAATCCTAAGATTTCAGAGTAGATATAGCACATATCATTTGAGAAATATTTAAAAAAAATACCAAATGTTTGCTTACAAGTACACTGTGTTTTGAGTTCATGCCTTCAGTGCCAATAAGTTATGTATGGGTTCTTTTTTAACTTCACTGATTGACTTCAATCTCCGCAGAATCAATCAAGAAGCCTAAAGAACAAGTGATAGACATTAAATATGAATCAGATCTCTGGTATTTATTGGTATTAATTATAGGCTGATAATATAATTATAGGCTAATAAAAAATCCAGTATTAATTTTAGGTCTCTACTGTTCATTAAGACATACCAAAACCAGCAGTGATTGCCTACTGAGATTCTCACAATCTTTCTTTCAAACTTTTGTGGGCTTCTGGTTTTCTTGGCACATAAATGCTTCCAATTGTAGCAAATGTCTTTTGGACAGTTTGAACCCTGTTTCTGGAAATTCCCACTTTTACTCTTTTAATTGTAATATTTGCCACAATGAGTATATAGGAATTTAAATAAAAAGGTTATATGAACACAAAAGGGATCTTTTACAAAACAATGCACTAAATGCTTTACTTACTCACAGCGATGACTCAGATTATAATTTTGATTTAAAAAAAATGCTACTTTAATTAAAAGAGAAAGAAATTTGCTAACACAAAAATGTATAGAAAGTGCTTTAATTACTAGCTCATCTACAGCAAATTTGCACCCAGTTTCTTACAATGTTTCACCTCTCTTGGCAGATCTTCTATTATCACAGTGTCGCATATTTAATAAATGTGATAAAAGCATCTAAAAAAAAGAGTCTAAATGAAATTGGCTAAATGATAGATAATACATATTTAAAAAAAAATTAATTTCAGTTTCCTTTTCATATGCATGTGTAGCAGCATCACTTTAATCCAATGAAGTCGTAAAGAATTAAATGTTTCACTTCGTCATTAATTTTCCTAAAACTGTTCTTGATATATAAAAAAATATGTTGTTTTCATATATATATATATATATATATATATAATTATTTTTTAAAAAAATATGATTCCATCGCTACACAGAAATTACCATGTTTCAAAAACAGAAGCTAAAAACTTCCAATTCAATTATAGAAATTAGATTAAAGTACCTAGTTCTGTTTAATTTTCAAGCAAATTTTGGAGCTTTTGGGTTCCAAAATTTGCTTGAAAATGAAACAGAACTAGGTATTTTAATTTAATTTAATTTCCATATATATATATATATATATATATATATATATATATATACACACACAGACACACACACATACATACACAGGGTGCAATGGATAAATTGTTGTCTAAATTATGCAAAAATGAAAATAATGCTTACATCTCATTTTAACAGAAATATTTACCAAAATGACACAAAAATATCTTGAAATATTAAAGAGTAAATTTATTCAATAAAATCACCACTGCCTCCAGACTGGTTTTGGAATCTCCTGCAACTCTTCTGGATGAGTAATCCTTGCCTTCAATTCATCTTTGGTGTTACAAGGAGTTTTGTTAGTCTCTCACTCAACTGCGCCCTACACATAATTATCAAATGTGTTGCAGTTTGGGGAGTTAGGTGGCCAGATGTAAGTGGTGATGTGGTCGCAGAAATTATATCACAGCTATGACTCGGTTCTCCTGCTTATATGGCATGGTGCAGAGTCCTGTTGACAGACAGAGTCTTCCAGTAGCCTTCCTCTTGACTGTGGGCAGCACTACCCCCTCAAAGCACTTGATTTAGGCCTCCATGTTGAGTTTGAGGCCCTGTGGGAAGATGGATGGAGGCATAACGTCGCCATCACAAGTGATCACTCCAAATACTTTCATAATCACCATTAGAGTCATCAAATTATTTCCAAATCAGCTGTACTTTTCTCAGGTTGACACTCAAACATTCTGAAATTTTTGTATTGGAACTTCTGGCACAAATGCCAAGCAGTACAGCATGCTGTTTCCAAATTTCTGGTGGAGTGAATTTTGTCATGGTGCTCTTTTTCTTGCAAACAATGCCCAACTGACCCTACTAAACAGTTGATAAAATCAAAAATAAACAACACGCATGTGTGAAATTAAAAATATAAAATGTTGACGATTTACCCATAGCACCCTATAGTTATATATATATATATATATATATAAAAGGAAGGGTTATCTTTGTTCCAACGAGAGAAAAGTGTGTATATTAAAAAGAAGAGAGAAACCGTAAACGTTTTTGATTGTAATGTGGATTTAAAAAAATTTTTTTTTAAATCCACATTACAACCAAAAACATTTACGGTTTTTCTCTTCTTTTTAATATATATATATATATATATATATATATATATATATGTATATATATATATATATATATAGCGAGAGAGAGAGAGAGAGAGAGAGAGGGACTGAATGAATGAACAAAGCAAGAGTAATAAAAATGAGATCGCTTAGCAGAGATTAGAAAGAAAATATTAAAATATGCAAATATGCAGAAATAGATAAATACTTCCCATATATATATATATATATATATAGAGAGAGAGAGAGAGAAAGATAGATATACCATGTGGTTATCATAGATTTTACCAGTATAAAAGCAAAAGAAGTTAAAAAACAATTTTGTGTCAGCAAACTAATTCCAAATGGCTGCATGATTTAAACCACAAATGTCCCTCCAGCCTTTGCCTACATTTTTACCACATAATTATCTGCATTTTTCAATAAATTGTATAGACCCAATCATTCAGAAAGGGAATGTCTACCTCAGAATACAGTCTTCAGTATTTTTGACTTGAATTTTGACTTGAAAGCAAATCAGCAACTACTTCAACCACCAGTCACAATGTTGGCTATGGAGAGTTGCTAATTGGTAAAATGAATGTCATACATATTCATAAAGAGATCAGTAAGCATTGCCAGAGTGCTGTCACCCAAGTCATCTTTGTAGTCGCCATAGTACTAAAGTCAATAACAGTAGCTACTAAAGTTGCTACATTTACTACTTGCTACTGCTACTAGCAAATTATTCATAAATGTTTGACTGTAGCACAACTTAGTAACAATACAATGTACTAATTTCACTATTCCAGATTTTAACATACACATGCACATGCACAGCATTTGCTATATGTTTAAAATTTGCTATTTTTGATAGATGAGTGCTCAGTTGAGGCATAGAACTGACATTCACCATGCAGTGTTGATTCGTATGCCCAAACTGTCTGTCTCTCTCTCTCCCGCTCTGTCCTCTCTCTCTCTCACACACACACACACATATTATTAAAGATAACTGACAATGTACTGTGATTAAGCTTTTTAATCAATTTTTCTTGGATTCATATAAATGATTTCTTTTCTGGTCATAAAGTGTCTAAAAACAAATATATATCCGAACCCTTTCAGTTATTCTGTTAGACATTATCAAGGATGTTTTTTCATCTTTAACTAAATATGTAGATGCTTATATATCTATAGTGATGGAAATGTTTTCTTATTTTTCAAACAAAATCATCACATTGTAATCATGTTCATAGTTGATATGAACTCAGTAATATCAACTCTATTTGTATATGTGTATACATATGTGTGTGTGTATATATATATATATATATATATATATATATATATATATATATATATATATATGTGTATATATATGTATATATATATATATATATATATATATATATATATATATATATGAAAAGGACAAAGTCTGACAATTATTTCAAGACATTTTTATGTTTATACATTCTTTTTTATAGATACAAATATTTAAGTAAATGCTCTGTTTTATAATAAACAATATTAACAAAATTTACCAGTTTCCTTGTCCGAGAAATTGTCATAGAATATATGAGTCCTCTGACAGGAATCGAACCTGTATCCTATACGGAACTGTCATATAGCCTGACGTGCTTTTACCGATTTCGCCACAGATGAGTGTTATCAGTTAGCAAGGTCGATTTTACTGTTTTTAAACTACAATTTTCCATGAAAATTTTCCATAAAAACAGTAAAATCGACCTTGCTAACTGATAACACTCATCTGTGGCGAAATCGGTAAAAGCACGTCAGGCTATATGACGGTTCCGTATAGGATACAGGTTCGATTCCTGTCAGAGGACTCATATATTCTATGACAATTTTTTGGACATTCAGGCTGGTAAATGTTATTAATACTGTTTATTATAAAACAGAACATTTACGTAAATATTTGTATCTATAAAAAAGAATGTATAAACAGAAAATGTCTTATATATATATATATATATATATATATATATATATATATATATATGTATGTATATGTATGTATGTTATGTATATAAGAAGTGAAAGAGAGAGAGAGTATAAGAATCAGTTCTGTATGTTGAAGAGCACATATCTCTTGAATTGGTTGAATTTTCAGGCCATTAGTAGTAAAAATAAATAAATATACTGTTTAATAAATAAATGGACTGTCAAATCAAATATAAGTATTCACTAAAAATAATGATTAAGTAATTGATTTATTTGTGTGTTTGTGTGTGTAGATGCTGTTTGTTGCTAAACTATCCAGTAATGAAATATTATAAAGTTATTATTTCTTTCACATGGGTGTACATATATATATATATATATATATATATATATATATATATATATTGTTATGGTCCAGGTTAGGACCAAGGAAGAACAACATGAATACAAGAGTAGAAATAATGAAGGTACATTACACAAAATAATAATACAAGATGTGGAAGGTGTTAGTATGACTGTCAGTCTGGTTTGGAGTGAACTACTATCGGCTTGACTCGATACGACCCTCTCTCTTGAGAGGCGTAGTATATAGTGTTAGGAAGAGTTCATCCTGCTGTGATAGGTAAGGACCCATGACATATATATATATATATATATATATATATATATATATATATATATATATATATATATATAAAACAACTAAATGTTGCAAATTTAAAAAATAATAATGTTTTTTATGAAAGTATTTTATTTATATTTGATATTTCAGATTCACCTTGATCTTTCTTCAGAAATACTTTTTAGTTGTTTTTTCTATATATACATATTAAGAAAGTATACGTGGCTTCTCATTATGCTATATATATATATATATATATATATATATATATATATATATATATATATATATATATATAAAGAAATATAGTTTTAAGGTGTGCTATATTTATGGGATAAAGTGCTCAGTATCAGAGATAGAGCATATCTAAATATAAATATAAAAGTGAACATTGAAATCAATACTCAGAGGTGAAAGGCTGTTTCATGCTAGGTGCAATCGTCAGGTAGGTTCTAATTCCAGTTGGGTTAATTATATTCACTTATACACATATACACTTAGGATAAGAATGAATTCACCTTTTCTCCCTCCAGCAATGGGTTAATTAGTTGGACTTGTATCAGTAATTCATTATCACCAAACAGAAAAAAAAAATTCTTGCAATGTAAAAATATTTATAGCCTTAAATCACAAAGTGATTAGTATGTAAAAAACAACTCAATCGATGACACACATACATATGCTCCCTACTCTACACAAATTCACACACTTTTGCCCCCCCCCTCAAAACATTCCAAAAAAACCTTGTTTCCAATAAGTGAAAGTTGTTTTTCTAAGGAGTAACAAGCAACAAGATTATGCTCCTGCTCACATTACAAAGAGTGCCAAGATGTCATTTGAGAACAATTCTATCAGCTTCTTCATGTTTTGATCTCGCTGTAGCCCAGGTTTGAACCCAACAAGAGAAGATTTGGTTTCACATTTAGACACAATCTGCTTTCATCAATAAAGGTACACACACACACACACACACATAAGGAAAAAGAAAAAAACAAACAAACAACAATAAAAAGTGCATAAATTATTATTTTTTTAATTTAATATAAACGTAATAAAAATGAGAAAATCAGCAGACAATTGCTGATATTTCCTGATAAGTGGAGCAAAGAATTACAAAAAGGTCTGTCTACAAAACGACAGAGTCAAAGTGCTAAATATAATATCAATGAAGTAAGTGAGAAATCTGAGCAAAATAAAAATTACATTTGATCACAATGTCATTAAGTCTCACATATTCAATTACGAGGGTGCAACTGTCCATCTATTATAAGCGGATAGAATATATGGTTGTCAGTAAAAGAGATGTGAGCTACAAAATGGAGATGTCAAAATCAAATACATACAGAAGAAGTTTAACTCTCTGGGAAGTGATCTAACAGATGAAGAAAAATGTGACTGAAATCTGAAGACATAGGGCAATAGAAAAAGATGCCTTCCAAAACCTAAACAAAGTATTAAGTAACAGGAAAATTTCATTAGAAACAAAGTAAACTACTGAATTTCTATGCAATATCAATCCTCCTATATGACAGTGAATACTGGACAATCTCCTCATGGATGAAGAGGGGGCTTGGGACAACAAAGACATAGTTCTACAGAAGGATGCTGAGAATACTATGATTAGAATATGTGAGTAATGTGGACATTTTAAAGAGATGAAAAGAACATTTATACTATGAATCAGGAAGAGACAGTTGAAATTTCTAGAACACAAAATAAGGAAAGAAGGCTTAGAAAATTTAACAGTCACAAGACATAGTGAGGGCAGGAGGTGCAGAAGGAAGCACTGAGTAACCTATTCCTAAAAAGCTTATGTAAAATGATGGCAGAACAGGGAATAGGAAGAAAGCAAAAAACAAATAATAGGAAGTTGTGGAGAGTCATGATAGTATATTTTTGATTTTACAAAATGTTCATTGCTTTATGTTGTTTTCTTTGGGTTTTTTTTAACAGTAAGGTTCACCCTGTACAAAGCCCAGGAGCCACTCAAGGTAGAGAGTTTTTTATGCAGATAGGAAAAGAAGATAATGGTTAACCCTAGGTTAAACATGTTAAGCTTGTGATTGCGGAACCATCTTCTTGGGAGTTGGTTCCACAGAGAAGTGGTTTTTAGGAAGACTCTCTTCAAGTAGAACATTGATAGGAGTATTCAAGATGTAGCTGAACTTTGAAATTTCATTACTGACAGAGTTCAGAAAAGAACACCTCGGATACTGGAAAGTCTATTCTAGGAAGCATTCTTATTGCTTTGAGCTTTGTCAATACACTGATGGTCACCATGTGGGGGCACTTAATTCTTTGCAGCATATGCTTTAAAATAAACATATTTCATATTTAAACCTGTTTTTCTTAATTCCAATTACTTCTTGAAATAGTAACTTTTGAGACATCTTATATATATATATATATATATATATATATATATATAATATAATATAATATAATATAATTATTTATTATAATTTTTTCATTTAGACAAAAACAATTTACTCACAACAAAGATGCAACTTTGTTTCAGTGCATTTAGTTGCACCTCGACTGGTAAGAACCAAAATGGTTGCCATTTTGAGTAAATTGTTTTTGTCTACATGAAAAAATTATGATATATATATATATATATATATATATATATATATATATATATATATATATGGCAACGGTAACAAATCTGTTAGTATATAATTCAAATGGATCCTAGTAATATAAAATATTATTGTTTTTGTCTATATGAAAAAATCATAATAAATAATTATTGGTCTATTATCAGTAGTGAGCCCTCTTTTGAATTAATGCTGTGAACATTAGAATTTATATATTATTTTTGTTCTCATTACATTTGGATAAAGATAAATCTTTAAGGGACAAAATAAATAAAAAGACAAGACGTAAAACTATTCTTAGCCAACATGTTTCATCCTCTGAAGGACATTATCAAAGCGAATGTAAGTATTTATTTTGTTACATGTGTTTATATACAAGAGCAAGGATGCCATTGGTTTATCAAGGCTGCTGAATTTGAGATCATTCATTAATATCCATCAGGTGGCTCAAAGGTCAGTCAAAAAATATGGAAGACACAATGTGTCACAATTTAGTCTGGCAAGACAAAAATAAGAGAGTAATATTCAAGAAATTTTTTGTTTTTAATAAATGAATATTGTTTGAATTGTGATCAGATTGTTATTGGACGTATGTGCTGTACATCTTCAAAAATATGTGGTAATGGAATTAGCCATTATCTTTTGAATTTTTTTACATTTTTTGGTCATGTATGTTGCCTTTCTAAAATCTTTTGTTCACTTTCATTCCCAGTTATCCCCCCTTGCCCCTTAGTAGCATTATTGCCTGGGGTGAATTGATTAAAAAAAAATTAATAGATATATTTGTGTATCATGTGACTTTTGTAAATCTAATTTTGAAGCTAATTTTAAGGGGGTCACATAATAGAGATATAAAATTAGCATGTGTACTGCTGTTCCTGGCTACACTGTTGACCAAGCTATACATCCATTAACTGTAGTCAAAAAGTACAGCTGTTTTTAAAATAAACACAATTTTGATAAAACTGATGTTTTACTTAACTGTATCCAATAATAATGGATTTCATATTCACATATTAGTATCATATTATGAAACCCAAGCATAGTGAATATTTATTTTTCCATTGTTTACATTTATAAATAGAGATAACAAGAAATGAACAGCAGGATATATATATATATATATATATATATATATATATATATATATATAGAGAGAGAGAGAGAGAGAGATAGATAGATATATATATATATATAAAGAGAGAGAGGCGGAAAAAGAAACAGAGATAGAGATAATGAGAACTGAGGAGCAGTATATATAAGTAAAGAGAAAGAGAGAGAAAAAGAGAGAGAGGCAGAAAAAGGAACAGAGATAGAGATAATGAAAACTGAACAGCAGGATATATATATATATATATATATATATATATATATATATATATATATATATAAAGAGAGAGAGAGAGAAAAGGAAGAAAAAGGAACAGAGAGAAAATGAGCACTAAACAGTGAGAGGGAGAGAGAGAAAGAGAGTGGAGAAGAGAGAGGGAAGATAACTCCCCACCACCACCACCACCACCCATGAGTGAAAAGCATATTATTATCAATCAAAAGGTTTTATTTCTTAAGAACAAAAGCCGTAACGATAAAGTTAGATGTTCCTTTCTTGTTTCTCAAACCCTGGGTTAACAAGAACACGTCCTTAGGCCAGGTAGGGTGGGAGTTATCATATAAAGTGAAATACAAATAAGGATAGGATGAAAAACATAGAAGCAGATGTAATGTTCAAGCCTCCTTATTCTCAATAGGCTTTTGGGGCTAAGATCAGCTGTCGGGGAGGCAAGAGCATCCCATAAAGAGCAGGTGAAGAAAACATGCTAATTTAGAGAAAGGAATAAAAGCGTACCTAATTAGATAGGGGCCCCTACTAAACAAAGATGGTAAGAGTCTATATAACTAAAGATTATTTCTTATTACCATAAACATTATTTTTAGTAGGGGCACATATTTCAGTTGATGAATCCAATATTTTGAACAATGAAGAAATAAATGCCAACTCATTTCAAGATCAAAAAGTCCTGCTAAAGAAATATGTGCTTCTCAACAGGAATCCGAGCTGTATTCCTTTTTTTTCCATCAGAGAAACCACTTTTAAAAAAAGGGTGCATTACTCATCAGGCTACAGGAAAGCATCAGGATAAAACAAGTTTTAATTATCTGATAAAAGAAATGTATATCTTTTGTTGAGACCTTTCAAAGTTTATATATGCTAATTTTATTTTAAAAGAGGTACAAAAATGGACAGAGAGAGAGAGAGAGAGAGAGATAATGCGCACTTGAGAGAGAGAGAGAGATAATAATAACTTGAGAGAGAGAGATAATGAGCACTTGACAGAGAGAGAGAGATAATGAGCACTTGACAGAGAGAGAGATAATAACTTGAGAGAGAGAGAGAGATAATGAGCACTTGAGAGAGAGAGAGAGATAATGAGCACTTGAGAGAGAGAGAGAGAGATAATGAGCACTTGACAGAGAGAGAGAGAGATAATGAGAACTGAACAGAGAGAGAGAGATAAGTAGCACTTGGCAGAGAGAGAGATAGAGAGATAATTCAGAACTTGAGAGAGAGACAATGAGCACTTGAGAGAGAGAGAGAGAGAGAGATAATAAGCACTTGACAGAGAGAGATAATGAGCACTTGACAGAGAGAGACATAATGAGTACTTGTGAGAGAGAGAGAGAGATGAGCACTTGGCAGAGAGAGAGAGAAAATGAGCACTGAACAGAGAGAGAGAGATAAGGAACACTTGACAGACACAGAGAGAGAGAGAGATAATAAGCAGTTGACAGAGAGAGAGAGAGAGAAAGAGAGAAAGAATGAGAGAGAGAGGCAGAAAAAATGTGAGTCTTTACATCACTGAGGTATTGCCTTTCCAATGACAACCATTTTGTCACAATTAGTAGTATATACTGCAAGGTATCCCATGAGTTGATCTGTGTACTTCAGGTTATAAAAATTCAAGAAAATTCAAGTTATTCTAAGTAAAAAGTACTCAATACACATATGTTGATTTTTTGCTTTTATTTTGTTAGAAACTCAGGTCGTTTGTCAAACTTTGCATGAATTTTAATCCCTCCAAAATATTTACCTGTGTCTAGTGCAACCAGTCATCAAAAATGCATAATTTTCAACCTCTTTAAAAACATTACCTGTGTATAATATGACCTTCTATTTTTTGCGTAAAAAAATGATCATGAAAACTTGCACTCTACTGAAGTATAATATGGTACCCTCTAAACATCATGTTTAAAATAATAAGAAATAATGTCCAATTAAGAAAATTCATTAATTGTTTAAAAATGAAGTTCATAAAAATGCTTAAATAATCCACTAAAGAGATTGCTTGTATGAAATGCTTGACAATCTATAAACAATGTGGGTAATGATTTACACATCCTCACCCACAAAAGACCCTACCCATCATCCAAAGGACCTAAAATTAATCTTCAAATTGTTATAAATACATTTGATTGCATTAGCACTCTTTTTGATATCATAGAAACTTACAAATAATACACAGTACTGAAAAAAATCTGCTCGTGTTCATTATTTTTTAGGAGAAAACAAACATGATTAAGTATACTTTTCTCTGTTATTTTCAGTCTTGGTTCACTCCAGCTTTTTTCAGGTGTCTTTTGATCTGGGCAACCTTCAGGGAATTTAAACTATGAGGGTGGACTGTTCTTGTTCCACTGTTCTTGTCTAGGGATATCTGTTCATTTTCACAGGACAATAGCTTAGTGGATTAAAGTGTCGCTTCATGAATTTTATGACATGGTAATCATGAGTTCAATCCCTCGGCTGAGCAGCACAGGATGAGGTTAAGTGAAAACAGATTAAGCATTAACTGAGTAGTAAGAAAAAGAAAGAAATAAGATACCCCTAGATAGGGAGAGTGGAAAAATCTTGCCCCCATAGGATAAATAAAGATTTTGAAATTCCCGAAAGGTGTGCTATGCTAGACAATGTATCTCACCTGAACTAATCTTACACATTTATAAGTCTACAATTCATTTATACATTGGGGTCTGGTGTTCCTGCGATATATTTAGAAATTCTTAAATTACAAAGAAGAATCTGCAATGTTATCATTCTTGACCTGGCATCTTGGTTTCAGTCCCTTTCTCACCACCATAACATAGTTTCCCTGTCCCTTATGTATAAATACTTTCATCGTAATTATTTGGATGGGCTTTCCTCTTTTGTACTTAGGCCTTATGAAGTGCAATACTAAATTGGCAGTTAGGTCACATCATACAGTTGAAATTGCTAGCTGTAACTGTAAGTTCTATGCTAACAGTTTCTTCTCTCACACTTCTCGCTTGTGGAACTCTCTTCTGGCTTCAACTTTGATCTTCAAAAATTTAAATGTAATGTCAATCTTTATATTCTGTCTTCTTAATTCCTGTTCTTTTATTGTTCTCTTTCCTCAATGTTTTCTTTTTCTGATATTCCCTAACACTCAGTAACTCCTTGTGGCTTAGTGGCTTTATTGCCTTCCTTGGGGGGGGGGTGAAATTAACCCCACCCCCCCAGAAGACTGGTGGGCACAACAACCAAAAAAAAGAAAAAAAAAATGAAGATGAGAATATTAGTCTGAAAGTCAATTATATAAATAATGGTAACTCCTCATCCCAGAAATTGAAACAGAATGTATGATTTTTATGATAATTCACCAATTAGATTCCGTAAACCCTAATTAAATTGAAAAGAGCATTAAACAGCATTGGACTTTTTTTTTTTTGCAATAGAAACAGGGAAAAATAACTCATGCCTCATTTGATAATACCCATAGACTCATAACAACAGAAAATGTTAAAATATTGTTCTTAGAAAAAAGCTAATTGCAATATGATATTAGATAAATATATTTATGTGCATGTAATTTTAAAATGTATCTTTTTTAATTCAGCATTATTACTTATTACTATAAATGTCAGCATACAGTAATCCCATGTTGGAACACTGGTTCTTGGACAATCCCTGAAATTAAGCAATATCAAGCCTGGTCAGTACCTGGATGGATGACCACTTGGCAGTGTGTGGATGGTATAATGGATAATGGCCCAGAATTGTTAATTGGAGGTCCAAATTCCAATTCCCATTGGGCTCACTTACCATAGGAAAGGTATGAATCCACCTCTTCTCCCCTCCCAGCTATGGGTTAATTAGTAAGACTTGTATCATTAAACCATTATTATCTCAAATAAAAATTAATTAAATTTAATAAATATTTTTAGATTCTAAGAATTTAACTAAAAAAATCAGGGATGTTAACTCAAACACATGCATGCACTAAAATGAACACTTATATTGATTGATTCTTTTTTCACGGCTTATCAACCCTTAATCCTGATTTTTTTAATTAAATTCTTAGAATCTAAAAATATTTTCTGGCTTTAAATAACCTGCAAAAGGTTGATAAGCCATAGAAAACAATCAATCTATGAAATACTGGTTAGCAACACAGGCATGTCTTTTATATTTATTTACATTTTCTGGAATAGAAATTTATAGAACCTGCAGTGGCCACAAAGTAAGGGATCAGTTTATATATTGATTGTAAAATGGAATTGATCCCCCACTTTATATCCACATTATAATTTCTTGTTTATTTTTCAAATTTTGGTTAGGTACAAATCCAACTTTTCTCCCCCAGCTATGGGTTAATTAGTAGAATTTGTATCATTAAAACATTATTATCTAAAAAAATTCTTATAATCTAAAAATATTTTCTGGCTTTAAATAACCTGAAAAGGGTTGATAAGCTGTGAAAAAAGAATCAATCAATATAAGTGTTCTTTTTAGTGCATGCATGTGTTTGAGTTAACATCCCTGATTTTTTAAATTAATCTCTTAAACAGTGACTCAAGGCTGATTGCCATTAATTTTACTGTTTAATAAAAAAAATGGTTGTCAAACCAAACATATGTACTCATTATAAATAAAGTTTGTCATAATAAGAATCGAAGTTAGATAGAAAAAAATTAATTTAAAAATTACAGTGTTTACATTTTGGATACAAAAATATATAGAACAGATATAGATCTCTATATATATATATAGAAAATATATAGAAAATATATAAAGTCCAGAATATCGAACATAAGCTGCTCATGCCTTAATTAGATAACTCTGTCTTGCTTTTATTGATTGATAACGGCAATCTTCAGTTATAGAAGTGGTTTCTTTGATGGAAAAAGGTTCAGTTTATGTTGGGAAGCACATTTTTCTTTATTAGGACTTATCAATTATAAGTCAGTTGATATTAATTTCATTGCTTAAGAAAATTATAAAAACAAGGATATCAGCTCAAGCACTAACATTTATAATAAGAAATAATGTCGATTTAAAAGAAGATATCCATTTAAAGATTATTGTGTTTATGTTTTGGGTACAAAAATAAAATGAGCAGATATAGAGGCAACAAGTCTCAAAGTGACATGTGCATTAATTAATTAATTAAGTTAATTGAGCCTTGCTTTTATTATAGTGGTTTCCTGTTGCCTAATTTGTAAAAGTGAACTTCAACTATAAGAATGGGTTTTCCTGGATGGAAAAAGGGAATAAAACTTCAGTTCCTGTCAGGTGGGCACATTTTTACTTAGTATGAAACTATCGATCATGGCCAGTTTATATCAATTCACTGTTTAAGAAAAAAAAAAACAACATTGAATTGATCCCCCACTTTATATCCACATTATAATTTCTTGTTGGTTTCTCAAATTTTGGTTAGGTATGAATCCAACTCTTCTCCCTCCAGTTATGGGTTAATTAGTATCACTAAAACATTATTATCTAAAAAAAAAAATTCTTATAATCTAAAATTATTTTCTGGCTTTAAATAACCTGAAAAGGGTTGATAAACTGTGAAAAAGAATCACTCAATATAAGTGTTCTTTTTAGTGTGTACATGTGTTTGAGTTAAAATCCCTGATTTTTTAAATTAATCTTAAACAGTGACTCAAGGCTGATTGCCATTAATTTTACTGTTTAATAAAAAAAACGGTTGTCAACCCAAACATGTGTGGCCATTATCAATTCAAAAACAGAGATGCCAACTCAAATGCATGACTCACTAGAAATAATGTTCCTGGTAATAACATATATGTTTGTATTTTTATATGCAAGTACTATAACAGTTAAATGTGAGGAATTTGGAATTATCAAGTTGAATGTAAATTTTGATTGATTCTTTTTCGTTCACTTGACATTTTTGTAAAAATCATCATCCTCCAGCTATGAGTGAAAATAACATGACAGACTGGGTTCACTTACCTTGTGTGGCAGCCAGTCTAGGAAAAGGAAAATTGAATTAAAAAACCCTGTCCTTTGGATTATAGAATAAAACTGAGATTATTGTGGCACATTGAATACCATTTCTTTGGCATCAGTTCTGATAAGTCTGACTGATTCTACACAAGACAGCTTACGACCATATCATATTGAAACACCAGTTCTTGTATAATCACCAAAGTTAAGCAATCTTGAGCCTGGTCAGTATCTATATGGGTAACCACTTGGGAATATCAGATACTGTAAGCTCAGATGTGCAGGTGGTGTAATGAATAATGACTCAGAATTAGAAATCAGAGAGCAGAGTTCCAATTCCAGTTGTGTTTGTTATAGACACTTATGAGCAAATAACCTTGGGAAAGGTATGACTATACCTTTTTCCCACCTATGGGTTAATTAGTAGGATTTGTATCAATAAATCATTATTATCTACAAAAAATTCTCAAAAAATATTCCATGGCTTTAAATAACTTGCAAAAGATTGATAAGCTGTAAAAATCAAATCAATCAATCAATCTATACAAGACTTCACTCTGTTGGTAGTCAAGTGGTTCAATTCTAAACTGAACAGTTGGATCCTTATACAGTAAAATTTGCTGGAGAATCCATCATTATGGCTGATGCTAACCTCCACAAAAGTAATTCATTGCATCTTGTCAGTCTAATAGTTTCTCCTGAGATGAAGTCAAATAATTATATTGAATTATTTGCTTGGTCTTCTGTTAGGAAAGTCAGTTCACTGTACTGTGCTAGACAATTTTACTCACCAGAATCTATTTTGCACATTTATAAGTCTAGAATTTGAATAGGCATTGAATAGTCCTGCCATATCTTGTCTGGTGCTTCTGCTATATATCTGAAGATTCTTACCAGACTCCAAAGAAGAATCTACATTGTTATCAGTCCTGACCTGGCATCTCAGCTTCAGTCCCTTTCCCACTGCTATAATGTAGCTTCCTTGTGTCTTTTCTATATTTTCATGATAATTGTTCTGATGAGCTTTCCTATTTGGTACCTGGAGTTTAGGAATTTAAGTACTAGATTGGCAGTTAGGTCTCATCTTCTTACTGATAAAATTGTAAGTGTAAGTTCTATGCTAATCATTTCTTCTGTTGCACTTCTCACCTGTGGAAATCTCTCCCTGCTTCTTGCTTTCTTGTCAAAAATTTAAATGTAATGTTTTCTATCTCCTCAATTGAATTTTCTCACTTCCCTTCGCTCTCAGTGAGCCACTTGCGTCATAATGGCTTTATTGCCTTACTTGTGATGAAATGATTACAAACATCCAGTTCTGGATTTAGATTTGGTATGGTCCTAAGCTGTTTAAGGATGGAGGCCCTTTGTTAAAAAACAAAAACAAACTAAAAAACAAAAAAACATGACACAAGTTTCCACAGACTGTAACAAGTATTTTAAGGCCCCAGCAGATTACATGGCTATAATCTATAGCTTGTTCAACTTGCTGAACATAGAGACCATAGTCTGAAGATTGCATAAGGCATGAAACAGACAATCACCATGCAGTATTGATTTCTATGTCCACATTGTCTATGTCAACAAACGGTGGAATTGATAGTTATCATGCAGTGTTGATATCTACATGGAGTCTGCAACCGTATAAATATTGCAAATTTTAAACAATATATATTTGATTATCATGAATTCATTTAAACAAGTTGTATTAAATTCTACTGACAAGTTCTATCTATTTATCAATTTTTTTTTTATTGTACTGTTCCATTTTTCAAATAAGTTGTGAAGAACCTGTTCAAAGTTCATGTTTTTATTCAATTAATTACTCTTGACCTTCTGGTGGGAACTGTTCTCACAGAGGATGGAAAGTGCAACACCAGAATCTGATGGCACATTGGGATAGCAAAAAATGCTTTCCAAAAGCTGAGCAAAGTATTAAGAAACAGGAAAATTTCATTAGAAACAAAGAAAATAGTACTGAACTGTTATGTAATATTGGTCCTCCTATATGGCAGGCAATGCTGGACAATCTTCTCAAAGATGAAGAACAGACTTGAAGCAACAGAAATTTGGTTCTACAGAAGGATGCTGAGAATACCATGGACCAAACATGTGAGTAACGATGAAGCTTTAGAGAAAATGAAAACAAAAAGGAAACTTATACTTAATATCAGAAAAAGTTGAAATTTCTGGGGCACATAATAAGGAAAGAAGGCTTGGAAAATTTGATACTCACAAGACACAATTAAGGCAAACAGGACAGAGTAAAACAGTGTATAACCAACCTAACAAGCTTGTCTAAATGATTAGCTGAGTAAAGTTTAGGAGAGATAACAAAAAGACAAAATTAAGTCAGCATTACAAAGAACAGTGAATTGTGGAGAGTGATGCTTGCAAAAGTCCTGAAGAGACATGGCACATATAAAATGATGGTATATATGTATCACATAGCTGGCATCATGTGTAGAATATTTTCAAAGCTAGACAACACCGGCAGTAAGAATAGAAATATTTTATACTCCTTTTAAATTGCCATCTCCTGTAGTAAAATATATTCTATTTCATATAGATTATTTCCTTTGTATAATAATGGCTTCAAGTATTTTAAGTATATGTTGTAAAGTATTTTCGTTGTTTGTGATATAATGACTAACATGTACTAAGTTCCAATAAGTGACAAGTTAACCTATGAGATAGGGAGGTGGTTGTATGATCAATGTAATCATTGCAATAGGTTGACCTGAAAAGAAAAAAACTTATTTTATTATGCTGGCCCATGATATGATATGGCAGTAGAAATTTAACCTTCCAAACTATAGTAATTTTTTTGCCTTGTTACACATCACAGTCTGGCAAAATAGCATCTGACACAAGTGTGTCTATGAATTAGGTGTCACTTAATTCCTCCAAAAATTGCAGTCACTGATATTTTAAAAGCTTGTTTATGGAGACTAAACAATGAATATGAGCACAGTTAGAGGGTAATACATTTCAGCAGTGCCAACAGTAATGCATATGACAAGCCATATTCTGGGGACAGCTAGAAATACCGGAGAAATACCTAAAAAAAATGCATAAGCAGTGATGATGACTATATCAAAAAAACAGTATTAAAAAGCTATTTAATGGAGGTATTGTGCTTCCTGTATCAGTTGATGTTTCCATGGTAACAAATCGAAGACATCACTGTTGGAGTGCACAGTTTGGGCCAAATCATGCTGAAAACATCAATTCTCGTTTGGTCACCAAAATTAAGTAGTATCAAGCTTGGTCAGTGCTTAGATGGGGGACACTGGGTACTGTAAGCAACCATTTACAATCTGAAATACATTTTGTCTTTAAGCCTTTACATTATTAATATCATTTCCCTTTCCACTGCATTCTTTTTCAATGCCTTTCAATTGCACTATCCTTATCGTTAATTTCACTTTCGTTAATTTTTAAGTTGTCTTCTGTTGCCATAGAAGGATATGACAGAACAACTATGAAATTCAAACACACTATTGTTCAGGTAGAGTGACAAGATAAACTTTTTTAAAGTTTTTAATGCATTTAAAGTTTCAAGGCACATGAAATTTAAACAAATTCAAATTCAGGGATCAGAGTCAATTTCAGTGGCAGGATAAACTTTTTGTACAATAAATGAAGTTACATACAGAGTGATAACTGTGTTGATAAACGATAAAAAACAAATCAATTAGTATTTAACAGTGTTCCCTGTGTATGTATATTAAAACAAATTTTATTAAATCTAATCAAAAGGTTGATCTGTTTAAGTTTTTATCATATTTTTCAGTTTTCAAATACACACACACACACACATATAGATATGTATATAATATAAAAGGATCAAACACTAATATTCCATGGTTATAATTTATTACATTGGAATCGTAATCACAATCCAATTAATCCTGTCCTGGACATTGAGTTCTACCTGGCTTCTATCCTCTTGAAAATTTAGGTGTAGATTTATATATATATATATATATATATATATATATATATATATATATATATATGTATCCCAAAAGTTTTGCCCTATTTTTATTTGATTGTATTATTGTAGTTTTTATTTTATTGCAGTTTGATCTTTGAGGCTTCAGGAACATGGCTTTTAGACTGAATCAGTGAAGAATCGGGCAAAACTTTTTGGACAGCCTGTATATATATATATATATATATATATATATATATATATATATATATATATCTGTAGTTCACTGCTAGCAGCAAGCAGAAATACTTCTCCTCCCGATGATGGCCATTTCGGCTGAAACTAGTCGAGGAATCTAAATGAAATAATAAAAAAACGAAAGAATATAAATCTACAACCCAGTGTGTCTGAAGATTTTAATTTTTTAATTGTTCAAATATATATATATATATATATATATATATATATATATATATATAAGTGGACACTGAAGTCAACACCAAGTGATGTTTGGCTCAACATTTACCGGCCTGAATGTCCGAGAAATTTTCACAGAAAATATTTGGACTCCGACAGGATTTGAACCTGTATCCTATATGGAACCATCATTTAGCTTGATGTGCCTTTACCAATTTGGCCACAGAGGCGCGTTCGGTTAGCAAGGTTGAATTTACTTAAATATTTGTATCTATAAAAAGAATGTATAAACATAAAAATGATTTAAAATATATATATATATATATAAAAGTGAACATTGAAGTCAGGCAACAGGTTGTTTCATGCTAGACGCAATTGTCAGGCCTAGCATGAAACATCCTGTTGTCCATTAGTGTTGACTTCAATGTTCACTTTTATATTTACACATGCTCTATCTGACATTTAGCACTTTATCCCATAAATATAGCACACCTTAAGAGTATATTTCTTAGACTAAATATAGCACACCTTAAACACTAAATATAGCACATATTATTTCTTCATATATATATATATATATATATATATATATATATATATATATATATATATATATATATGTATGTATGTATGTATGTATGAAATAGATCACAGATAAATTTCAATTTAAATAATTATAACCAAACACGTGTAATCATGGGCAAAGTTCTAGTAATTGTATATTTAATTATAACTCATCAAAAATAGTTTTAATTAACTGAATTTATGAAATCAATGATTTTCTTTTTGTTAATGTAATTGCCAAAAACCAGACAATTTATTGTCAACCAGGAGGAATTCACCCCAAAAAACAGTTAAAAAAATGGCACAAATTATGCAGCACTTAATTGAACTGTTACTCAGAATGATTATTTGACTACTTATCTAAATGTAAAAATAGTGTTAGTTTTAGTTTAATATAATATTTAGCAATAATATAAGTGACAGATGACTATAGAAAAGCACCGTTGATTATTTATGGCTAATTCGTTTAAATAATGCACTGACTATTGTTTGCATCACATTGCCAAAATTATAAGTTAAATGATGCACTAAAATAAGTAACCAAATAATCCTTTTAAGTTCTTTGAATATCGATGCCTTTTAAAAAAGAGAATCTGAATTTATAGCTTTTATTTATTTTGCTTGTTTTAATCTAATTATTTCTGTCTAAGTGAAAGTAGCTGTTGGGTGTATATCATTTCTAGTTCATACCATTTATCGTTCATTTTGAGGAGAATAACATTTCAGGTTAATTTTGAGCACCATACCATTTATGGTTCATTCTGAGAATTATACCACCTATGTTTCATTTTGAGAATCATACCAGTTATGGCTCATTTTGAGGATCATAAAATTTCAGGTTTATTTGAGGATCATACGACTTATGGTTCATTTTAAGCATCATACTATTTATTGTTTATTTTGAGGATTGTACCCTCTCAAGTTTATTTTTAGTATCATACCACTTATAGTTCATTTTGAGGACCATACATTTTATGGGTCAAAGTATCATACCATTTGTGGTTCATTTTGAGGATCATACCCTATATAATTCCTTTTGAGGATCATAACACTTAAAGTTCATTTTTGGATCATACCATTTATTGTTCATTTTGAGAACTATAACATTTCAGGTTTGAGGGTCATACAATTTTTATGGCTCATTTTGAGTATAACATTTATGTTTCATTTTGAAGTTCATACCCTTTATGTTTTAATTTGAGGATCATACCATTTCAGGTTTATTTTGAGGATCATACCATTTATGGCTAATTTTGCAAGTCATACCATTTATGGCTCATTTTGAGGATCATCCAATTTATGGTTCATTTTGAAGTTCATACCATTCATGTTTTAATTTGAGGATCATACCATTTATGGCTCATTTTGTGAGCCATACCATTTATGGCTCATTTTGAGGATCATACCATTTATGGTTCATTTAGAAGTTCATACCATTTATGTTATAATTTGAGGATCATACCATTTATGGCTCATTTTGTGGTCCATACCATTTATTAATCATTTTGAAGGTTTATTTTGAGTATCATACCATTATGACTCATCTGAATCTGATGCTGCTAGCCACAGCTCAAATGGTGATTTGGACGGCATGAATGGAGCAAATCTTGGAATGTGAATGTTATTCTCATCTGATTCTTTGAGCATCAGCTCAGGGTGAAGATTAGAATTATTTCTATAAGCTTTTGGAATCGACAGATTTCAGCAAAAGGTGGTGATTTCAGCAAACTGTGGTGAGGCTGGTTCATATGAATGGGGCTGATTTTCTTTTTTAAGTCTCCCTAATTCACAACGGAGTGGATTCCTGTGGAGCCCTGCCCTGGTTAAGATAGACCCTTCTTGTGTACCTAGTTAATGTAAGTAAGTGTTGTTCCTGGCCTGTTCCCAGGTTCCTCTTTGGTTATGATCCAAGTTGAGATTCTCAACCTCCCTAGTTTGATTTTGTCCCCTTTTTCTTTATCTTGACTGGCTCAGTTTTTCTTTTTTTTCCCTAAGGCCGTATTTATTTTTTCCTTCCCTCTCCCTTAGTGAGAGATCCTGTTGATTTTGTCAGAAGACAGAATACAGCGGCCCCTCTTATTTGGGGGGTGGGTGGGGTTGGACAGGTCCAACTAATATCAATTATCTTTAGTTTGTGTAATTTTGGTATATTTTAGTTTGTTTTGGGGTTCATCCCCTCCTTCCTCATTGCTTATCATCAACAGATTTTTATATATAATTTTATACTCAACAATTTTTATGTCATGGCGTGTTTTGTAGGTTCCCTTGTGTGTGTGTGCAGTATTGTGGTAGATGTAGGATTGAATGATGATGGACAAGTTCTTGTGGTAGATGTACAAATTGTAATAAATGAATTGGCTGTGAATCTGATTAGCTAGGTATAAGATAGTGTCAACCAGCCTCAACCCATGCCCCCTTTTAAGCCTTGTGCCACAATTGCTATACATTTTCATGAGCAATAAATCACGATTCATTTGAAGGATCATAACATTGATGATTTATTTTGAGGATCATACAATTCATGACTCATTTGGAGGATAAAACCATTTATAATTTATTTTCAGGATCATAGATTTCAGGGCTCAGTTTGTTGAGTATTATACCACTTAAGAACATTTTGAGGATCATACTATTCACGACACATTTTGAGGGTCATATCTTTTTACGTTTATATTTTAGGACCATACTATTTATTATCATTTGTGGTTCATTATGGTCATAATCTTTTATGATGGTCATAATCTTTTATGATGGTCATAATCTTTTATGATGGTCATAGATATTATGGCTCATTATGATGGTCATATAATTTATTGTTCGTTATGAGATTCATACCATATTCATTTTTATTATTTCATATTCTTAAGTTTATTATAAATCCACAACATATATATGCTTGCAAACCTACTCAAGTTGAGTAAGTTTGAAAATATAATTATGTTGGCGATTGGAGTAATTCGAAGCACTTTATAAATTCGACACTATTTTATTTAATGAAACAAATTGTCAGTAACTGTTTAAATTCCATCCAGAATTGCTTTCATTTTTGTGATAAAATAAAAATAGAATAGTTAATTTATAGAATGATTTGTGGAATTTGTAATAATAATGCAGTGGACAGTTTTTTTTTGTTTATTTTTTACTGATTTTTATATTTAATATCTGCCAGTGAAATGATAAATATATTGAGCAAAATTTCGTACCAAGATCAAAAATTGAAATTTCAGATTTAGTTTTGAACTAGCAAATACAAATTCCAATTATGTTTGGTTTTAAATTGTTTCACGTTTCTAGCATTGATTAATAACAGACAGGCAATGTTTGTGGTGGAATTACCACGTTCAAGTGAGAAAATTTGCAACTGTGACGAAGAAGACAGACGAAAATAAAAAGAGGAGTTTTATTTTTTGATAATAATTGACAGTGAAAAAAACCCCCAAAAAACAAACAAAAAAAAACATTAGTTAGCAGCCGTAAAACACAGCAGGCACACAGAAGGATGTGGCCAAGTCATAAAATGTCATTTCATAAGCGAATGAAAAGTTACTAAAATAAACAAATAACTTTTTTTCTATCTGTTGGCACAGACTCCCTTACTTTAGTTTTAAAAAGTTTGACCTTTACAAGTCATTAAAAGCGACAGGCTTGTTTGACTAACCGCTTGGGTTGATTTGGTTCAATAAGGAAGAAAGAGTGTAAGTCAGTTTTTCTCTTTCTTTCATTAGTGAAAATAAATCATTACTAAGAAATTAAAAAAAAAAAAAAATGAAAACTAATTTCAAACCTTTTTTTTGTTTTTTTTTTTTAACGCAGATCGAAGTGTTGTAGATTTTAGGAATACTGAGACTGTCGATTACATTACCCCCTCCCCCCCAAAAAAAACCTCTATATCTTTTTCTTTCCTGCAAGTTTGGCTCAAGTGTTTGATAAAAACAATAAAGGACCTTTAAGTTTAAAATTCCAACAAAAAACGATGGAAAATGAAACTAGATTGGCTTAACTTTCAAGAAACCAGGTTCTTTTTCTTTTTTTTTTTTTTTTTTTAGAGGAGAAAGGAAATCTATGTGAAATTCATTAATTGTGCTAATTAATCTTCTAAAAAAAAAAAATCTAGCAATGTTTCACTTTCGTATCTGCACTCCACTCCAAAGAAAAACGATGTATCAAAAGGACAATTATTTCCTTGACACCGCTATTACTCCACACTTTTGACTCCCTCGGCAAGTTTTAAAGATTTATTATTTAAAGAAGTACATTTTAAACGAAATCTTTTTACTAAAAAAATTATTAAAAAAATGGAAAATAATCAAAAATATGTATTGTAAACCAACTAGAATGCAATATTTATTTACAATTTTATAAATAACTATGAAAAGAAGTTTTTTTTATTTATTTATTTAAATCCTAAAAATACAGTTTTTTTTTTAAAAATCTACTTTCATATCTTTGGATATATTAAAAAATTCTAATCATTGCTTTTTAAAAACAATGAACATTGCCGAGGGAGTCAAAAGTGTATACGGTAATAGCGGTGTCAAGGGAAAAAAACCGTCCTTTTGAAACCCCATTTTTTTTGCGGACACGATTAATTACTGTAGTGTAGACGATTTTTTTATGGTTTTAAAATGCATACTTTGATAAACAGAAGATGTATTCTTTCTCTTAGAGAATGAGTAATGAGAACAAACCAAAGTGTTTAGTTTACAGTTCCTCACAGTACCATAGTTACCATTTATTAGTTGGTTTAGAAAGGATAACATTTTAACAGATAAAAAAAAAAAAAAGAGATAAGATTAAGAAGCATTTTTTGGTGACCGACTTACTTTGATTATCACAAAGAAGGTCAATAAAATAAAAAGTCCTACTTCGTGATTTTTTTTTTCTTCTTCCTATGGTTAGAGATCGATAGTTGTCTTTTTAAAGATTATTTTTCCTTCTTTCGTTCCGAAGGAAGATTTAGATTCAATTTGAAGTAAAGGACCAAAAAAATAAACCCCCCAAAATTAAGTTAGTTTTTAAAATTTAAAAAGTTGCAAATTTAGCTTCTTTTTAAATTTTATTTTAAACAAGTTCTAAATCTATACATTGTTATGCCAGAGATAGACAGAGAGAGAGAGAGAGAAGGGAAGAGAGAGAGAGAGAGAGAGAGAGAGAGAGAGAGAGAGAGAGAGAGAGAGAGAGAGAGAGAGAGAGAGAGAGAGAAATTCAAATTTTGCGCTCCATTCATCACAACACTCGCAGGTTGGTCTTACGACCAACGAACATCTTAAAAAATAAATAGATATAAAATTTATAAATAAAAATATTAAAAAAAAAAAAAATGGAAATGCAGGTCAAAAAATAATATAAAATAAAACAAGTATTACTTTCAACTTTTCTTTTTAAAAAAAAAAAAAAATTAATAAGTAGGAAGAAACCAAAAAGACCGTCGGTTTATGATTCACTACAAAAACCTTTATTTTTAGTAAATAAAAACAAAAGTAACCTTAAAAAATCAATATTAGCTGAAAAAATATTAAAAAAAAAGGTATTTCAATTAATTAAACATTGCATTTTTTGTGAGAAAAATATTTCTTAAATCAGCAAATTTGAGATAAAAACCCCAGAATTTTTTTTTTTTAATTTTCTTTACTTGTCTTGTCTTTTACACTTCGTCTTCTTAAATAATTGGACTGGATTTTATAAACATACAATTATAGTACACGAAGTAAGAAAACCTCTTTGATTAAGTGATGAGTCTCTAAAATTTTTATTTACATAAAATTATTAGGTTGGTGCAAAAATAATGTCGTTTTCTCACATATGTTAGTATGTGAGAAAACGACATTATTTTTGCACCAACCTAATATTTATTTTTCTTTTAATTTTAGATGATGAAATTACTTAAAAAACAAACTTGCAGAATGCAAATCATGTCCTCATTAAGAAGATTCACGCTATCAGGTCGTTATTTCGCTGTTGTAGTAAAATTATTAGTAATCATCCGAACAAAGGGTTTTTTTTTCGATAAAAAATGTTAATCAGGGTTTAATCTGTGTAGAAACTGTAGTACACGTTAATTTTGTTTTTGTTACACAGATAGTAAGGAGTTCAGACTCGCAAGATTAAGAGTTTAAGACGATAAGACAAATTGAAGATTAAAAAAAAAGATCCGCATTTCGCACAGAGGAGAGCGGGTCGTGGGGTTTATTTTCCAACTGCCTCTTGAAATGTTTTTAAAGTTTAAAACTTAGTTCTTTTTTTTTTCGATGGTTTAGGTAATGGGTAGTGATAATTTTAAAAATATTTTTTCCCTTTTTTAAACATTATTTAAAACAGGAAAAGAAATCGATTAAATCCATTATTTTGTATTTATTATTCTATTTATTATTTATTTATCACAACATACAAAAAAATATACGAAAAGAAGTTAGAGATGAAAAATGTCCTAAAAAAATAGAAGCGTAAAAAAAAGAAAATGTCTTAATAATGTTTGTCGATCTCTGGAAATAAATTATTAGTTTTAAATTTAAAATAAATGTTTCATGTAGGCAAAAAAGAGAGTATTTAAAAAAGTAAATAAGAATGAATTAAAATAAATAAGAAAAATAAGAACTAAAATAAGAAAATTTATTGAAATAAATACAAACAATTAAATTAAAAAAATGTAAATAGCAAAAATAAAAATAAATAAAAACAAAATAAGAAAAAATAAAAATTGGCAGTCAAATTTTTAAATTCAAAGTAAAACAAAAACTTAAAAGAAAGAATTTTAGTTTTCAATTTTTTTAAATTTATACGACACTGATTATTAAATTAAATATCAAATTTCAATTTTTTACAATACTATTTTTTTTAAAAAAAAGAAAAGAAATCCTCCCATAAATATCGGTAAAAATAAATTGCAAAACGTTTAAAAGCAATATTTTGTACGGAAAATGCAACAGAGATGGCGAGCAAATAAATATGGACCCCGTTTCTTTAACTCACAGCTCATAAAGTTTTTAAAAAGTTTTCTTTTTTTATCCTTTTCTTTTAAAATTGCAATAATTGCCGAACAAACAAATTAAATAATTAATAAACATTGATACAGCGGAAGAATAATAATGTCAGTGGTCAATCATTTAAAAATATAAAATATTCGAAAAAAACAAAAAACAAAAACACACACACACAAACAAACAAACAAAAAGGAACGGAAAAGTGAGTTTACAAAAAAGTTACAATTTACATTTTACAATAAAACCCTTTTCAATTGCATTACGATGCCTTAAAAACAGAAAATAAAATAATTTAAAAAATATCTAACTTGAAAGTTCTCATATAGATTTTTAAATTTTTCCCAAAAGAAAATAAAAAAAGTAATTTAAATATATATTAGCTGATAAGTAGATTAAAAAATAATTAAATAAGTAATAATAAAAAAGCCAAACAACAACAAAAAAAAGCTACAATAAAAAAACTATCCGGGTCGAGTACAGCGTATATCATTCAGTTTTTTTTAAACAAAGAGCCTCGAGTATAGAAAACAATTTAACTTGCCCGCGTAAAACAACTAAAATTGCATGGAAAAAAAACGGTGAAATGAACCCTTTGAAGCTGGTCGCAAAATGGGGGATCATTATTAAATACTATTTCTAATATGAACCGTTCCCCCTCTTTATGTACGATTAATGTGCGTGTGTTTTCTGGCGTAATACCTGCGCGCATGTGTTAAAAGCATAAATATACAAAAATGGCTAAGTAGATATGTAAACACGCCCAATAAACACAGTGATAGGGATATATATCGATACGTATACAAATATAATTCATATATTTATGGAATAATATATCAATGGCAGCGTGGCGGGCGAACAAATGTCCGCAAAAAAAAAAAAAAAAAAAGAAAAAAAAGAAAAAAGAAAAGAAAAAAATGAAACTAGGAAACTAATAATAAGTACGTAAGAAAGGATTTCTTATATATGCTTTCTTTTTATAGGTTTGTTAGATAGTTCTGAAAAAAAGGAAACAAGCCAAAGGAGTAGAAAATGTTTTAGAGACCGAAATAATTATGCAAAAATTGAGGTAAACATTGTAAAAACTCGGCGTTATTTTGAAAATCAGGGCGATCTTGATGTGAAACAGATCACCACACCAGTAATAGACTATAGAAAAAGAAATTGTTTATTTTAAAAATAAACCCATTTGGCTTAGTAGACCAACAAGTTAAAAGATAGATAGGTGTAATATCTATGTATATAGATATAGATATATATTATATATATATGTATGTATATATAATGTGTGTGTGTGTATGTGTATGCGTATGTATGTATATATATATATATGTGTGTGTGTGTGTGTGTGCAAAAGATAGGTGAGCAAATGTAAAAGTTAAAAGTATACTATTTAAAACGGAACAGAAGAGAGATGATTATTAAACGCACACGCCATCCAAATAAAATACGTGTATTATTTTTAGCTGACTGTCCATTTTGGATTAAAGTGAACACATTTCATGGCGAAATCAATACTGAATATCTACAAGACTTAATACTTAGTATAAATATAATTAAAAATAATAAAAAAGTTAATTAAAGATGTAAGCTATCTCAAAAACGGGGTTAGAGGTACAACACACACGCATACCAATGGCGACAGCATGACTCTCGGGTGACAAGGTCGTGCCTAGAAAGAGCGCCGGTGCTCAGTCCTTCTTACCTTTGAGTTGATGTCGCCTGTTCCTTCCTTCAGGCCGGCCTTTTCCTTGATTTTACCGATATTTCCCGACTCTTCGTTATTCACACAAGTAATTTTACCTTCAGTCCCGGCCATGTTCTACTGAGATTCAAAAAAAAGTTAAAACGGGCACAAACACCGATTTTCGCTTCTGCCTTCCGCAGTGACGGACCTACAAGTAGTCCGCCGATTAATGTCGACGCAACGCAGTTGAGGCGAGTTTTTCGTAGGTATTTTGGCCTCGTTGGAAATAAACTCGGATATTCTTCGTTCTTCTTTGTAAAAAATTGATTTTTTCTTATGAAGCTTGCCTTTGACGGTGTTTCCTACTCCAGTTTTTCGTCTTCTTGGTGGGTTTGGAATGTGCGAATTTACGAGTGGTGTATTAATACGCCGAGCGGCTAAATTGGTGCAACTCGACTGAGAGTGCGTGTGTGTATGTATTTGTACGTGAACCTGCCTTTCTTCTTATGTGTCTATGTGTGGGGGTTTAATGTAATATATCTATACCTGGAGTGTGTTTATGTCCCTGCAACTGTAGACAAAAGTGTCTTATTTCTCTCTAGATCAGTACTTTAAATTCAGTCATTTTTATCTCCTTTAAAAATGTTTGGAAGCGCGTTATTGTGTTGAATGGTGGACGTGCATTTTTACATTTTAATGCGCGCAATATAATGTTTTTTAGGTATAAAAAAAAAAAACTATAAAAAAGCTTTTAACTTAAAAAGTATGTGTTTGTTACGTTTAAAAAACTGTACTTTTCTTCCTTTTTCTTTGCATCATTACTTTAAATTTAAATGTCTTTTTCCCCCTTTTTTTCATACATTTTATGATTTTATTTAAATTTTGGCGTTATGCATTATTCTTTGTAATGATGGTAATATATTTTTTTTTTTGGTTATGTGTGAATAATGCCGGTCTGCACACACAAAAAATGCCCTCAAATTCGTACTTTGAATACGATCCACTTTGCTACACTTAGAAGAAGAAGACGTCTCGAAGCGGGAAGCGCCTATCTTTCATGTCTTCTTAATGCCGCTAGTTTTGGCTTTTTGAATACGACTTTCATTGTCTTTTGCTTCAGGAAACATTCTCTCTTCTTTTTATTATTATTTCTTAAAAAGAAAACATCTATCTTAAATATGTTATCTATTCGTATAAAATTGCATGTTTATTGTTAATGTTTTCGTTCATATTTTTGTTATGTGTGCGTGTGTGTTTCTTTTCTTGATGAGTTTTATCAATGTCTATTCTTTTCGCTCTCTGAAAAGAGAACAGAACACATTCAAATTCGACCTACACATACATCAATACGTTCCACACACAGAAAATATTAATAACACAGTTCCGCTTGAATATTTTTTTCGTTTATTCTGCGATGGTCAGCGCTGATTGGCATTTATTTTCCCTTCTGTTTTTATTTAATTTTTTTTTTATTTTATTTAAATATAACGAAATTTTATTGTCTTATCCATTTTTTGTGATTGATATTTTTTTTAATATCTAAAAATTCCAACAGCTTGAAAACTCATAAAAATACGTAAATAGATAATTTAATTTAATTCAATTTTATTTTTAAATGTATGGAGGTTTGTTTAAAATAGTGTACGTTGTTTGATTTCTAAATTATGTTTTTTTCTTCTGTTTTTCTTTCTATGTCTTATTTTCACACACACATACACAGAGAAAGAGAGAGAGAGAGAGAGAGAGCGAGAGGAAGAAGGAAAGAAAGACATGTAATTTGTACGTAAACATTGTAACTTTTAAAGTTTCTTCCGTCGTTCAAGATCACATCAACTTTAACAAACTATCAATGAATTCGACTAGCGAAAGTCGCGCGTTTTCCGTAAAATCCTTAATTCGTATTTAAAAACCAGTTTTTGACAAGTGAGTTCGATTCTCCCGTCTCATATTCGGCGCTCCACATTTAAAACCTTGTGCCGTACAAAGTTGAAAATTAGAAGATATCCCGCTTCCTTTCTCACTCGGACTCTGAAGTTAAGCTACGTTAATCTTGAACACTAAATAGATGAGTGACCACTCTTTGTATACTAGACAGACAGCATACCTGTCAAACCGAAGCGACATTTCACTCAGTTTGTTTGGTCATTTGACCATGGAATTGTGCTTAGTTTCGCAGTTGGTTCTGACTGCAATGAGTTTGATCGCTATCTGTTCCGCATTAGTGGTCTTGTGCCAGACAAAAATAAGCTTACTCATTTCGCTTTGTCGTACGGCGTAGTGTAAATGTTAGCAAAAAAAAAACCCCCAAAAAACATCGTGTGTTTGATTCTCACTAAGTGTCCTGAAACTAGCCTTGGAGCATGCTCGACTAAACAAGATAGTAAGCTTTCTCTTTCGATCAACCCGTACGATAAACCTCTAACTTAGGATTATCGGCTTAAAAATGTAATTTATTACACGATCTTCGAAAGGCATGAACGTAAAAATCACTTTCAACCAGATAAATTATTTTCCTCGGCACTTCGCATTTTGGGGACGCTCCAGGTGCCAGGCAATAAACTCAGCCCTCTCCCGAAGGAGGAGTAGTGCCTGGAGGGGGGAAGCCCCCCCCCCACATCGAGGGCTTGGGCTTAATTTGTTTTACCCTCTTCGATCCCCAAAAAGGCCCAACCGGATTTAGACCATAGGTCTTTGGGCTAATAATAGAATTTAGGGGTCCCCTTCATTATGTCTATTTGACCCCCGCGTCTATATATATATATATATATATATATATATATATATATATATATAAACTATATATATATATATAGAGAGAGAGAGAGAGAGAATATATATATAAATATATGTGTGTGTGTGTGAAAAGTGTGTGTATATAAATATAAATATAATATAATATATAAATATATATATGTGTGTGTGTGTGTGTGTGTGTTTAGATGCTGCCTTTTTGGTCTAAAGCATTAAACAATGCAACTAAAAATTTTATATAAAAAAGATGTATCAGAAACTAAATGGGACATCTTCAATTGGGGGGGGGTCTATCTAATTTAAAAGACCCCCCCCTCTTCCAACTACAGAGGCCCAGATATTCTAAATTAGTTCAAAGGAATCACATTAAATTTGAAAATAAATCTCCTATGTTCTTATATCATTTTTTTAGCACATACACACGTATGTCAATATTAGCTGTTTCCTTATAAGGAAACATTCACCATTCCTTGAGCGAGCAGCCAGTGAGACTGTCGGTTTGAATTTATAAAATATTTCTTTTAAAACAAATTCATCAGAAAAATGAGTTTGCCAAATTTAGTAACTGTTATCTTTCTTTTTAGTATTGATGGTGGTTTGCTTCCTAAACTTTTATTTGAAGTAGCGAAGAACGTCAGCACATTCAGTATGTCATTGTTTTCTCTTCGAATTGCATGTGCTATTCAATTTAGTTGCTGCTACTGTTGAAAGTCCTCAAGATTTTTTTTATTTAATCAATTCACCCCAAGCAAGGCGATAAAGTCACTAGGACGCAACGAGGCACCTAGGAGTGAAAGAGAATGAAAAGAAATAGATGAAACCAAAAAACTAATTCTAAACAGAAAACAAAGGATAAACCTATCGACTCCTGTTCATAAGACCGAGGAGGAGTATGAAACGAACGATAGCCGAACCAATTTACTCCGATTGAAGAGAAGGTAATAAAATAAATAATTAGAAATGAAATTTCAGAGTTCAGGTGGAGACGTTAGAAGTATAGAGTTGAAGTAGACTTTACAAGGAACCGGAAACCCAATCCTAAAGATGAAACAAGAGATAAATCTCTACTCCTGTTAAAAAATCCCGGATATGAGTTCTGTTATTTGGCATCGTTCTTTGTGATTATATAATGCCAGTTCCCCTGCTCTTAAAAAGGATGGTCCTCGCTAACACCTGCAGATTTTATTAGCGCGACCCCCCCATATATATATATATATATATATATATATATATATAAGTTTCGTTGAAGATGTCACTGCGATTAAGTTTTTTATTATTATTATTTTTTTTTTTTTATTCGTACAAGAGATTTCTTCTTTTTTTTTTTTTTTTTTAAAAACATAGAATGTGTAAGAACTGTTCAAATTATCTTTGGATTCGAGCGCTTTCGGCTTTTAACCATTATCAATGATTTTGTTTGTCTTAATATTTGGACAGTTCAATAACCGGATTTTAGTTATACGCTACAGTAGTGGAATAAATTGAAAAGAAAATTTTGGGTTCATGCCTTTCGAAAGCAACCGAATCTGAAATCATTTTAAAAGTTTATTATCAAACTTATACTTTATTTACTAGCATCTTTATTTCTGAAATTACCCGTTTCTACAAAGAAATTTTTCTTGCTTTTTTGTTGGCAAATTCTTTAATGACATCGTCAAAAACTATTTCATCTGTTAATTATCACTCTATAGACAGTAGATAGGCCAAAATATGTGCCATAGTTTAAGTTACTCAAAATGGACATTAAAACCATTTTTATATCAATACAGCCAATACAGTCTTATAGCCTACAGCAAACGCAAAATTGCCGTCTGTCCCACTCAAACTACTCCACCCGTCAGAAGACCATATTCGTCTCTTAATTACACAAAAATAAAGATGACTTTATTTGATGGCAAATTAGCTGTCCCACCCTTGCTATTAATATTGAATATTACAGTAATATGTAGTTAGGCTAGGTACAGGGTGCGATGGGTAAATTATCGCCATTTTATATTTTTAATTTTGCGCATGCGCGTTGTTTGTTTCTGATTTTGTTGACTTCACAGTATAGTAGGGCTAGCTGGGCACCGTCTGTAAGAAAAAAAAGAGACCACTATGACGCAATTCAGGCCGCCAGAAATTTGGAAACAGCATGTTGTACTGCTTGGCATTCGCACCGGAAGCTCCAGTACGAACATTTCAGAATGTTTGGGTGTCAATCTGAGGACAGTGCAGGGGATTCGGAAAGAGTTGGATGAGTCTAATGGTGATTACAAAGGTATAGCAGCTCGGAAAACTAATACTGATAAGGAAAGAACTCCTGAATTTGTTGGTGAGGGCCGAAGACTCAACACGGAGGCCTACATCATGTACCTTGAGGAGGTAGTGCTACCCTAGATCAAAATGGTGGCTGCTGGAAGACCTCATAACTGGCGACAGGACTCCGCACTATGCCACACGAGCATGAGAACACAGTCATGGCTGTCAGACAATTTCTGCAACCACACAACCCCTTACATCTTGCCACCTACCCCACCCCAAGACTGCAAGCCCCTTGATTATTATGTGTGGGGCACAGTTGAGTGAGAGACCAACAAAACTCCTTGTAGCACCAAAGATGAACTGAAGGCAAAGAGACCATCCAGAAGAGTTGCAGGAGATTCCGAAGTCGTCTGGAGGTCGTGGTTGAAGCCAATGGCGATTTCATTGAATAAATTTACGCTTTAGTATTTGAAGATATTTTTGTATATTTGTATGTGATGTCAGTGCTATTTTCATTCTGGCGTCCTTTTAGACGACAATTTATCCCTCGCACCCTGTATATCTGTTAAAACGAGATGTCAGTGCTATTTTCATTCTGGCGTCCTTTTAGACGACAATTTATCCCTCGCACCCTGTATATCTGTTAAAACGAGATGTCAGTGCTATTTTCATTCTGGCGTCCTTTTAGACGACAATTTATCCCTCGCACCCTGTATATCTGTTAAAACGAGATGTCAGTGCTATTTTCATTCTGGCGTCCTTTTAGACGACAATTTATCCCTCGCACCCTGTATATCTGTTAAAACGAGATGTCAGTGCTATTTTCATTCTGGCGTCCTTTTAGACGACAATTTATCCCTCGCACCCTGTATATCTGTTAAAATGAGATGTCAGTATATTTTTATTTTGGCGTCCTTTTAGACGACAATTTATTCATCGCATCGTGTATATATCACGTATATATTAATAACAATCTGATGCGTTTTAGTAAACGTTTTAGTTTCTGTCTGACTTTTTGGGGGATGAGGTGTGATCATTATTTACAGTCGAACAAATGTTCTCATCTTTGTTATTACCACAAGGTTTCGATCATTGTGGCTTCCGCTCTTCTTCAGGTGTCTATCAATCCAGGTTCAAATTGAACACGTTATTTAATCTATGAGACAGAGTGTTCTCGTTCTGTGCTACATGTCGAAGAATATCTCATCTTTGTCCCTTTTTAATATGGCTCACTCATTGCTAAGCTGTGTTTCCAGATTCTGTATCTGTACCATCTGGTATTGAACTCACAATTACTGTGGTAACTAATTCAAAAACTATTGCCATAATCCGCAATCCCAGAATACTGTTTTTAATAGTCTTCTAAATTTTGACACCCCCCAAAACGAAAGTGCTGTCTTTTAGTCACCATAGAGAAGTATTTCTGCTGGCCAGCAGCATGGCTGATGCTAACCTTCTGGAGAGCAACTTCCTGTGCCTTCTTGGTCTTACGTTTTCTAGTGACACGAACTGGAATGATTAAATTAAATCAATTGCCAGGTCTGCTGCTAAGAAACTTGGTTCCCTGTGTCGTTCCAAACAATTCTCGTCGGAATTAATCTTCAGTCAGTCAGTTATGTTCCGATATATGATTGACGAGAAAGATTTTTTTCCCGCAGTAGGTTGCCATTTCTTTCTGCAGTAGACCAGTTGTCATCCAAGGCTATAGAACCCGATCTGTCCTGCTATTTACCCATAGCTTGGGGGAGAAGAGGAATATTCATACCTTCCCCAAGAGTATTATCACGTAAGTGAATGTAATGGATTCGACTGGAATTCGAACTCGGCTCTCCGATTCCTCAATCCGAGCCGCTATCTATTACTCTACCGTTATTTATTCATGCATTAAGCATTGCGACCATATTTGGTCCGTTACCCCTGCTAGACATCACGAGATTCTCGACAAAATCCAAAGAAGAATCTGCAATGTTATTGGTCTTGAATTGGCATCACGGCTTCAGTCATTTTCAGTAATGTAGCTTCCTTGAGGCTTTTTTTAAAATTGTTCTGGGGAGTTTTCCTTTTTGGTACTTTAACTTCATGAATTTAAGCAGCGTATTGGCAACTTGGTTTCATGTTTGAAAAATGAAACGAACTAGATAGATAGATAGATAGATAGATAGATAGATAGATAGATAGATAATGAACGAATTTAGATACATATTAAAAGATATAGATAGATAAGGAATTGATTTAGATAGATATATATGAACACATAGAGTGAAAATAAGATAGATATATAGATAGATAATGAACCAATTTAGATAGATACATATTAAAGGGTATAGATAGATAAGGAACTGATTTAGATAGGTAGATATGAACAGATAGATCTATAAATAGATAGAAAAGAACCGATTTAGATAGATAATGAAATGATTTCGATACATATGAATAGAGAGATAGACTTAAAAGTAGATAATGAACCGATTTAGATATATATATATATGAACACATAGAGTGAAATGAACCAATTCAGATGCGAACACAATGAGAGAGATAATGAACAGATTTAGATAGATGTATATGAACAGATAGATACATAGATACATACATGGAGAGATGATTGATTTAGACAGATAATGTACCGATTTAGAGAGATAGATATGAAGAAATTGATAGAAATATATGCAAATAGATCGATACATACATAATCAACTGATTTAAATCGATACATGTGGACTGCTAGATGGATAGAGAGATGGATAATGAACCGATTTACATAGATACATGTATATATTTAATATCTTTATCACACACACACACACACACACACACACATATATATATATATATATATATATATATATATATATATAGATAGATAGATATATAGATATAGACAGATTGAGATTGATTGATAGGTAGATAGTTATGAACAGAGTGATATAGATTGATAGATAGATCTGAACAGACACACACACACACACACACACATATATATATATATATATATATATATATATATATATATATATATATATATATATATATAAAGTGAACATTGAAGTCAACACTCAGAGGCGACAGGCTTTTTCATGCTAGACGCAATCATCATGCCGCGAGTGTTGGATTTTTCTCGATTATTTATATATATGGGTCAGTAGTGCATTGTGGGTAATCCATTTTGGCGATCATTTTGTCAGTCTTCTTTATTTATTTACTTATTTGGGTTAATTTATATGTTTTATTTTCATTTTTTTATTTATATTTTTATTTATTCTTTTCATTTTTCGATATTTTATTAAAGCAGTTAAAAATTTTGGTGGGGATTTGCTTGGGTCACTTCTTTAATAGTTTGTTTTGGTCTGGAAAGATAAATCTATTTATTCGTCCAATTTTTAGATTGATTGACGTAGTCTATTCTGTTATTTTGGTGGGGGACAGTTTTTAATTTGTTATCTATTTATTTATTTGGATTGATTATTTTTACTTGTTTTGACTTACTTATAAGCATAAGTAAGCAAAAAGAAGTAAAAATAATCAATTTTTATTTTAGCGAGTGCGATTTGTTAATTTGTTCATTTATTTATTTATTTGGATTCATTTTTACTTGTTTTTTTTTATTTATTTACTTATTTTTTATATTTTTGTTTACTCTATTCGGTTTTCGATTTTTGAGTAACGTAGTAATTTTTATCGTTATATTGCAGTTATAGCTATTTTTTCGTTCAGTTGATTGTTGTGGTCTATTCTAACGGTTATTTTGGCGGGATTGGTTTGTTATTTTGTTTATTATTTATTTATTTAATTTATTTATTTGAGTTAATTATTTTTACTTGTTTTATGTATTAATTTTTTTTATTTATTTATTCTATTTGGTCTATTCTAAAGGAAGTGGTTTGTTAATTTGTTTAATATTTGTTTGGCTTAATTTATTTTACTTGTTTTTTATATTATCTTGTTTATTTTTATTTATTCATTTCAATTTTCGATTTTTAAGTAAGGTAGTAAAAATGTGTTTTCATGTCTGCATTTTGAGCTCAGATCGTTTATTTAGTAATTTATTTTGGTCTGGGAAGGTAATAATAGCTATTTTTACCTCCAAGCAAAGTCTGCAAGTTTTGGATTGATTGTTGTAGGCTGATGATCTTTTCCTTATTTTCCATGATATTTTTCGTGTGATTTGCGTTTTGTTTTTAATTTCCAAGATATACTCGGAAAGCATTATGCTGTCCGCGTATTTACTATTTGTGAAAGATGTTTTGTGTGCATAGTTTCTTTGTTTTCAGAGTCCTTCAGTTATTCCTATGTATACTTTTTCTTCATTATCTGGTGATTTTACCATGGCTTGGTATATTACGTTGTTTTGTAAGCAATTACCGTTTAAGGGACATTCATTCTTTATTCTACAGTCACACATGGGTTTAATTTGTTCGAGTGGTTTGTTTATAGTTTTCCTGTTGTGCTTTTTTTAAATTATTTGTGCCATGTTCTCAGTGCAACTGAAGCTGATTTTTACAGTGTCTTTATTGAATATTTTGTGTAGAGTGCTTGATTCCGGGAAGTGTTTGAAGAATATTTTACCTTCATTTGTTTTTACGTTTTTGCTGTACGGTGGGTTGAAACATATGCTATTTCTTTTCATGTTGGCCTTTTTTGTGCTCTGTGGTGAGTATGTGAGTGCTGTTGGGAATCCACTAGTTTTTAGAGCTGTTTCGTAGTCTTTTTTTTTTAGCTCCGTTAAATATGATTTCATTGCAAGGATTGTCGGAAAGTCTGCGGTTAATCGATTTTGGTAACTATTTGATTATTGAAGGCGGGTGATCGGAAGATGTGTGTATATACAGTAGTTTATCATTGGGGTTTCTGTATGGTTTATACGTGCCTTTTCTTAGGTTGAAGAAAATCTACTTCGTTTAGGTTCGTTTTTATGTCTATGTCAAATCCGTTATTTTTAAAAAAAACTTTATTATTAGAATTGGACGACTTCGAGAAAGATTAACTGACCTAATTAGAAACATAAAATTCTATAAGAAGCAAGATGCATTAATTTTTTTTATCGTTATATAGCAGTTATAGCTATTTTTTAGTCCAATTTTGGGGTTGATAGATAGATAGATAGATAGATGGATAGATAGATAGATAGATAGATAATGAACGGATTTAGGTAGATATGGACAGAATCAGATAAATAAATAATGAACCGATTTAGATATGAACACAATGCGACAGATAGATAATGAACATATATATATATATATATATATATATATATATATATATATATATATATATATATGGGAATAGATAAATTTACATAGATACATACATGGAATGATGATGAATCGATTTAGAGAGATAGATATGAAGATACACATGCACACACACACACATACACATACACATATAACACATACACATACACATATATATAGACAGGTATCTATATATATACATGCACACACACACACACACACATATATATATATATATATATATATATATAGAGAGAGAGAGAGAGATAAAGAATCGAATTAGATAAGTGAATATGACTATAGATAGATATGAACAAACTTAGTCATATGAACAGATATATATATATATATATATATATATATATATATATATATATATATATATATAATGAACCGATTTATATCGATTCATGTGAGCAGATAGATAATCACCGGATGTTGATAGGTAGATATGAACTGATAGATAGATCAATAAATAGACAGATAACGAAACGATTTGCATAGCTACATCGGAAGATGTCTCTGTGTGTGTCTGTCTGCCGGTGTGCCTGTCTGTCTCTGTGTCTGTCTCTGTGTTTCTACGTGTGTCTGCGTATGCTCCACATTTCTCGACCGATTTTGATGAAATTGTACACACATGTTGCAAATTTACTAATGTAGGTCAAGACCAACTTTTTAATCTCCAGACCACCCGGGTTTGTCAGAAAAATCAATAAAACTGTACGACTTTTTTGCAAAAACCAAGCAAAGTTATACACAAGCTAAATTTATACTGGATGAGCTGATGTTATTTGCACTTAATGCAAAGCATAGCTCATGTTATGATGTTTAAGCAGATTGATGATAGTTTTCCTACAACAGTGGCTTTGCAAAAACTGTGAGAAAATCGAGTTTTTCATACTACTTAAAATAAACTTGAATAACTTCCTCATTTTTTATCCGATTTTCTTCAAATATGTCGCAAAAAATTGCCATCGTTCAAGAAATAAAATAGTGTGGTTTTATTCCTGCTTGCTTCTCCGAATATAACGAAAAAAACACGAAAAACTGTTTTTCGGCCATAACTTCCTGGTTTTTCATCCGATGCTTTACAGATTTTCCATGTAAATTACATATGACATACAAATTGTCTTGCGTGAATGTTTGGTTTAGATTATTTCAATTAAGAGGACAAAATCTGCAAGAAAGTAGGTCCAAAATTGGCTTTTGCCATTTAGCCAATAGTTTCTTCATATGGTTCCATCCTAAATTGACATTCGAACAAACCTTTGATTCAAAGATTGTTTTAAGACGGATTATTGAAGTGTTAAAAGGGAAAATTTCTCGAAGAACCTCTTATTAAACCTAGTTTTACAATAAACGTGCGAAGAAGGAGGCGGGTGTTCATGCGTTTGCACTCGTAGTTGAATCAAGTTATAACGCTTCATCCTGTTTATTATTATTATTAGATTTGTGAACAATGCCATTCTATTTGAAAGTTATTGCAGCCATAGAAAATTTACTGAATAATTAAAACACTGAAACAATTTAACCCCGAGCAATGACCTCACACGAAGGTTTTATTGGTTGAATTCCTTTAAGAACAATCAAACACTTCAGAAGGACATACCGTAAAAAAGATGAAAGAGGGAGAGTACCTTAGTATACCAATGGATGATACAGGGGGGGGACCTAAGCTGACGTTCCTAGACAGAGGGTGCAGGTATACAGGGGCTGCAGCATGGTACGCTCGAGAACACCAGGTACCTCGGCTAGTATTATATATATTTAATGTCATTATTAGATAGATAGATAGATAGATAGATATGAACAGACTGAGATAGATGGATTTGAACAGACTGAGTGATATATATATATATATATATATATATATATATATATATATATATATTAGAGAGAGAGAGGGAGAGAGAGAGAGAGAGAGAGATGAACAGACAGATATAGACATATGAACAGCTAGATACATAATGAACCAATTTACATAGATACACACATATAGATAGATAATGGACCGATTTAAATAAATATGAATTGATAGATAAATACTGAACCGATTTAGATAGATATGAACAGATAGATAGAGACTGAACCAATATATATATATATATATATATATATATATATATATATATATATATGAACATATAGATAGATAAATAGATAGAGAATGAACCGATTTAGATAGCTATGAACAGAATGAGATAAATAATGAACCAATTTAGATTGATATAAGCAGAATAAATTAGATAAATAATGAACAGATTTAGATAGATCGATAGATGCATACACAGAAATATAATGAACCGATTTAGATAGATAATGAAGAGATTGTACTAGATAGATAGATAATGAAGCTAGTTAGATATGAACAAACTGAGATAGAGATATAGATAGATAATGAATATAAATAAAGAAGATGCACATGAACAAAAATAAATAGAAATATAGATAATGAAGTAAACCGGGAAATATGAACAGAATGTAATATTCCATCAAAAACCAGTCAACTCTGGTTCACCCTCAAATACGTTCCAGCCATAACACTTCCAAACCACTACTTAGATATTTACCGCATGGAGCGATTTAGTTCGACCTTCGCTGCATTCTGAATTGCACTCAATGGCTGCAAAAATAAAAAATAAAAATAAATAAATAAATAAAATAAAATAAAATAATAATAATGCCAAGTGCAGCTGCGTACGAGCAGTCCAGACCAGTGTTGAAAAGGAACAAATTGGCTCCTGCGAATTCTGAAAGATCAACAACCAAATCATGAACAGAGGTAAGGCTGCATGCTCACAATTATAAATGGCTCCGAGGTGACATCTTCCTCGACAGATAAGGCAAACTCAACGCTAGACTACAAAGACCATCCCCTCTCCTATTTCCCACGTTTTACTGAGCACAATCTCAGTAATATTATCATTAGAGCACGAGAGGTCTCTAGAGTTACCAAAAGCTCTGTCCCTAAGGAAGGCACTGGCCCAGGCAAAATTCCAGTGGTTTTCTTTAAGTATATCAACCTGCAATTAATCCCAATCCTAGCAAAGTTATTTAACGGCTGCTTGATGGAGAAATCCTTCTCTAGCCCGTGGAAGGTGTCAAGCGTGTGCTCGATTTTCAAGAACGCGTGCATGTGATCTCAACAACACCCACCACCCACTAGTACAAACCCTCAGTGTCACCAGTAAGCTTTTTGTGGCCATGATCAATAAGAAGGTCGTTGAGCACCTAGAAAAGAACAATCTCTTTAGCGACGAGCAGTATGGGTTTTGGTCGGCCCGATACACTGCTGATGTCCTAACTACCATCACTCACAGAATCACTGAGGTTCTGGACGACAAACATACCTCGAGAACTATAGCATTAGATATATCAAAGGCCTTCGGCAAGGTGTGCCATAAAGGTTTACAACACAAGCTCTCTAGTTATGGAAGGGTCTTCTTGATCATAAAATTCTTTCTAACAGGTAAGGCCCTGAAGGTAGTTATCAATGGCCAGTCCTCTGGAGCCCTAGCGGTCAACGCAGGCGTCCTCCAGGGGTCACTCCTCGGACCAACCCTCATTTTGATCTGCATAAATGATCTAAGAATATACTCAGATCATTTGTAAACATTTGTGCTGATGATACGACTATACACGGGCGCACCTCTAAAAGTCTCGATGGTCAGAGATTGGAGACTGATCTATCTTCTGATCTTGCACAATGGTGAAAAAATTGACTGGTCACATTCAATGCCTTTGAAGACCAAAATAGTTACATTTCATAATCGCCGATCTGACCCTGAACTACCAACAATCAAGATGAACGGAAGTCCTTTCGGCGAACCACGTTAACTTGAAAGACAGTTGGGCCTCAGTCTCTCACCCGACTTCAAGTGGAACTCGTACATACAATCCAATATTGTTAAGGATGCAGGCAAAATGGTCCGTTCCCTGTACCGCCCCATTAAGTACCTGACTCCTGCTATCCTCTACAAGAGCCAGATCAGGCCAGAAATAGAGGAATGCTGTTATATTTGTACGGGAGCTGCCTAAACCTCGATATCATTCTCCATCCCTCCGTATCGGTGAGAAGTAAGTTCCAATCGAGCTGCTTCTTCTCGCGATACATTCACCTGTGGAACCGACTCCCAACAGGATGTTTCCCCGATCACTACAATCTATAAGCTGTTCAAAGCTAGGGTTAATCGTTACCTTCCATTCCTATACAGACAAATGGTCTCCTAACGTAACCCTCTACCTCGAGTGGCTACCGCGCACTGTAAAAGGTGAAACATACTGTAAAAAAAAGATAATGAACAGACTGAGATAGATAGATAATGGACCGATTTAGATATGAACAGAATGGGATAGATAGATAGATAGATATGAACAGACTGACATAGATAGATAGATAGAGAGAGAGAGAGAGAGAGAGAGTGTGAGAGAGAGAGAGAGAGATGTACATGGACAGCAGAATGAGACTATTGTTCCGTTCAAAATCCCTGAAAATCATCCGAATCGACAGTTAAGTTGTGGTTTTAGTAACAAACACGAGGACATTAGTCTGAATCTAAATATACCCTTTACTTTACCAGATACGACAATTTCGCATATAAGATCCATACGCTCTTTTGTGAGCTGTTTCTTTGAGCAAAATATTGGCAGGGTCTTATATGCCTTCAAATACAACATGGAAAATCTTGAAAGTCTTGTATTTTTGGTTTTAATCTGTCATAAAGACACAAGCGAGTCCAAAGTCTTTCTCGCCATATTTATTATAACGGTTCGGCCGTTGTACGCTCCGGCCTTCTTCAGGCGGTTGGAATGTCGAACTGAACCCATTATTTCCCTCACTGGGGTAGACTGTTCTAGTTCCACGTGCCATGTCTAATGGATGTCAGTTATCAGTTATCTCCTGTTAATTCCCCTCTCCAAGTTCTCCACTGCCTTATTGAACTCACAGTCATTGGGTCCTGTCACTGGATCTAAGTAAAGCCTTTATCCACTGTGCTATGTGTCCTTGAGGACATTTGTTGATGAATTTCTGGGTATTATAAACCTAATGGCTTCATCAACCATTTTTTACCAGTGCTTATATTGCAATTTTTGCTGTTATCAATACATGTTTTTTACCAGAGCTCATATTGCAATGTTTGTTGTTATTACCGTTGTTCTCTGTCACTCCTTATCGCTGGTTCCCATAAACCACTCCATTGTCTTTCCCAAGAATTCATGTCAATTCAAAGATAATAAAGAAAAGGAATCTGCGGAGAAGCGACGGGAAACCACTCCATTGTCTTTCCGAAGAAGTCATGTCAATTCAAAGATAATAAAGAAAAGGAATCTGCGGAGAAGGCAACGGGAAAACACTCCACTGTCTTTCCCAAGAAGTCATGGCAATTCAAAGATAATAAAGAAAAGGAATCTGTGGAGAAGACAACGAGAAACCACTCCATTGTCTTTCCGAAGAAGTCATGGCAATTCACAGATAATAAAGAAAAGGAATCTGCGGAGAAGGCAACGGGAAACCACTCCATTGTCTTTTCCAAAAAGGCATGGCAATTCACAGATAATAAAGAAAAGGAATCTGCGGAGAAGGCAACGGGAAACCACTCCACTGTCTTTCCCAAGAAGTCATGACAATTCACATATAATAAAGAAAAGGAATCTGTTGAGAATGCAACGAGAAACCACTCCACTGTCTTTCCTATGAAGTCATGTGAATTCACAGATAATAAAGAAAAGGAATCTGTGGAAAAGCCAAAAGAAAACTACTGCACCATCTTTTCCATGAAGTTATAGCAATTCACAGAGTAAAATTGGGAATCTGTGGCGAAGACAACGGAAAACCACTCCACGATCTTTCCCAAGAAGTCATGGCTTATATATAATGCACGGATACACTATGCAAAAAAGACTTGCAAGTAAAAAAGAAAAATTGAGAAGTATAAGCAGTCAATTTGTGATACCCTCTGATGAGTGGACGGAATAATTCCCGGGGTGTCAGTTTACAAAACTGTGAAGTCATGATGCTGTGAGTAAAATCACTCAGCTCAATGACAACCTTTTACTTGTATTAAATTTTTTCTCTGCCTTACATATATTATATATGTGTGGATATGAACGAATAATTGAATAATTGACTCCATCAAGCAAATCTCACCTGGAAAATCACCTACTCCTAAGGATCCTATTCCACCCGAAGTGTATAAGCATGGTGGCCAAAAGTTGGCAAAAACGTTACATCTGCTTTTCGTGCAGATATAGAAGGCAGGCTGTGTCCCACAGGATTATAAAGACGCCCCTATCAAACACCTCTACAAAAACAAGGGTTACAGGTGTGTCTGTGATAATCATCGGAGGATATCACTACTTTCATTTGCAGGGAAAATCCTAGCTAGACTGATTTTAAACAGAATCATTATACACCTTGTTGAATCGCAGTGTGGTTTTCGGTCTTGTCGTGGCACCATTGACATATTTTCTCTTCGAAAGTTGCAGAGAACGTTCGCGAGAAAAACCTTGAGGTGTACATGGTGTTTGTGGACTTGACGAAGGCCTTTGACACTGTGAACCGAGAGGCTCTTTGGCAAGTCTTGAGGAAAATCGTCATCCCTGAAAATATGCTAACGGCCATCATCTCCTTTCATGAAGTAATGAAAACCAATATCGTGTCTGATGGTATGATGTCGGAATCCTTTAATGTTACAAATGGCACCAAACAAGGTTGTGTCATGGCCCCTGTCCTTTTTTCCCTTTTCTTCTCGGGGATGCTGTAACATGCATTTGCAGACACAGAGAGTGGCGTCAATTTTCAGTTTCGAACAACTGGTGGTCTCTTCAATAATCAGCGCTTCAAAGCCAAGACCCACCTTCGTACGCAAATTATTCGTGATTTGCTGATGCTGGTCTTGTAGCGACATCCTTTGAGGAGGACCAACATCTAATAAATCGTTTCTCTGCTGCATGTAAAGCCTTTGGTCTTACGCTTAGCATAAAGAAAACTGAAGTTGTGCACCAACCTTGTCCTACTCCGAAGCAATTCTGTGGTGAGAAACAAAAACCACCAGTCTACAAATTTCCAGAGAGACCATTGAAAGTAGAAGACAAAGCCCTGAACTATGTAAAGTCTTTCACCTATCTTGGTAGCAAAGTCAACTACAGCGGAACTTTAGATGATGGAATCATGCATCGGACTGCTAAGACTACCAGTGCTTTCGCCATCGCTCGTGGAATGAGCATGGTATTCGACTGGATACGAAAATTCGGGTTTACAGAGCTGTTGTACTTGTTATCCTTTTGTACGGCTCAGAGTCGTGGACTCCATACAGGTACCATATACGCCAGCTGGATGTTTTCCATAAAAGCTGTCTGCGTACCATCTGCGGACTTAACCTTCAAGATATGACATCTAACGTATTCCTGTTTAACAGGTGTAATATTGGAGGAATCGAGACTTTTCTCATACAGTCTCAGTTACGGTGTACTGGTCATGTCTTTAGAATGTCTGATGACAGGATACCTAAGATCCTAATGTACAGCCAGTTAGATCAGGGCTACAGGAATGTAGGACGCTATGGCCATGATACTAAGATAAGCTGAAAAGCAACTTGTCAGCTGTCAATATACCACATAACACCCTTGAGTGCTTAGCCCTGGAGCGGATAGAATGGAGATCAACGTGTTTTAGTGGACTCAGCAGTTTTCAATCTGCTTGTCTGAATCATCTTCAAGAAGCGAAAGCAAGAAGTAAAAGGTCAGCCAATCTAAATCTGAATAAACTAAGCTGTCAGATCCTCATACACCGAAACCGACGGGAGAGTCCATTATTATCATTATATATATATATATATATATATATATATATATATATATATATATATATAAATATATTAAACAATATAGTTTTAAGTTATGATATATTGATGGATAAATCAGGGAATAGTGGCAACAGTCTGTTTCATATTTTGATTGCCTGAAAATTACGTCCAAGCATGAAACAGACTGTTACTACTCAGTCTTGATCTTAGCGTCCAATTTATATATATATATATATATATATATATATATATATATATATATATATATATATTTAAGCATTTCACCCCAAGCAAGGCGGGAAGCCACTAAGACGCAAGGGGTTACAGAAAATTTAGAGCAAGATCAGATAGGAGTGATAGAAGAAAGGATGAGAGTAGTCGATAGATCAAGGCAACTGGAGATGTCGATTGACATTACACTTGAATAGCTGGAGATTATAGCTCACAGGGAAACAGGAAAAGGGAAGGGAGTTCCACAGGCGAGAGGTGCGAGACATGAAGCTATTAGAGTAGAAGAGACGGCTACATTTCGACAGTGAAGGGGTGAGAGCGGGATGCCAGCCTTGAAAGGCGCTGGAACTCATGACGTCTGGGAACCAGCGAATGCAGCTCCTCGGAGCAATTTCCATGAAAGTATTTGTAGAACAGACTGAGGGAGGCGACGGCGCGTCTGTGAGAAAGTGACTGTAGACGAGACGCCAGGGCAGGGCCAACTACATTGCATTTCCGCCTCTGGAGCCTATCAAGAACCCCGAGTCAAACATAAGGTGCACCAGACCATATATGGCAGCAATACTCCAGGCAAGGACGAATTGTTGATTTGTAGATCTGGAGGATCAACTCCGGGGAGAAAAACTTCCTGGCGCGGCTCAGGGAGCCAACTTTCCTTGCAGTGGACGAGGCAATTGATTCAATGTATTTGTTCCATCTCAGGTCAGCAGTCAACGTGAGACCGAGAAGCCGCAGAGAGTTGCTCTAGAGAAGTTGAGCGTCAGACATTCTAATGGAGGGAAGGGAAGGATCTCTGATATATAGAGCAGTTTTGTCTTGGAAGCGTTGAAGTTTACCAGCCAATTCATGCCCCAGTTCACAATCGATTGGAGGTCCTTTTCGAGACGCACGGCCAGGCGAGTTTTGTCAGCGAGACTAGATTTGTTTTTGAGGCAGGAATAAATTGTGGTGTCATCCGCGTAGATGCCAACTTGGGAAGTTATTGCGTCAGGAAGGTCATTTATGTAGATAAGGAATAGAGTGGGGCCTAGGATGGAGCCTTGAGGAACACCTGCGTTCGTGGGATAGGAACTCTCTCTCTATATAGTTTAATCCAAAAGTACTGGGACGACAAGGCCAATTCCATTGTTTTTGTTGTTCACTGAAGACATTTTGTGTTTTTAAGTTCAAAAGATTAATATGAGACAAGAGTTAAAAATTTCATCTTTTATTTCCTGGTATTTATATTTGGATGTGTTAAACAACTTAAGACATACCACCTTTTGTATCAGATCACCCTTTTTTAGGTGAGCAAAAGTAAAGGAACAGATAGTCTTAAAGTAAATAGCATTTAATATTTGGTTGCATAAACCTTGCTTGCAATAACTGCATCAAGTCTGCAACTCACTGGCATCACCAAAATGTTGCATTCTTCATTTGTGATGTTTTCCAGTCTTTTAATGCAACCTCTACTTGTTCCTGTTTGTTTCAGTTTTTTTTGTTTTTTTTTACTTCAGTCTCCTCTTCAGGAGATGAAATGTATACTCTGTTGGCTTATGGTCGCACGATTGACTTGGCTAGTCTAAATTTTTCCACTTTTTTTCCCCTGATGTAGTATTTTGTTGTGTTGGCAGTATGTTTTGGGTTATTGCCCTTCTGCATGATAAACTTCCACCCGATTAATTTGGATGCATTTCTCTGGAAATTGGCAGACAAAATGTTTCTGTAGACTTCTGAATTCATTCTGCTCTTAGCATTATTAGTTGCATCATCAATAAATATGAATGAGCCTGTTCCAAGAGCAGCTATGCAAGCCCAAGCCAAGACACTGCTCCACCCAACCCACCATGCTTCACAGATGAGCTTGTATGCTTTGGATCATAAGCAGATCCTTTCTTTTCTCTACACTTTGGTAGAGATTAATATTGGTCACGTCAGTCCATAAGACATCATTCCAGAACTTTTGTCGCTCCTTGCAAATTCCAATCTGGCCTTCCGATTCTTACTGCTGATGAGTGGTTTGCATCTTGTGGTATGACCTGTATACTTCTGTTCTCGAAGTCTTCTTCGAATGATACATTGGGAAAAATTCACTCCTGCACTGTAGATGTTGTTGATGTCACTGACTATTATTTTAGCGTGTTTCCTCACAGCTCTCACAATGTTTCTGTCATCAACTGCTGTTGTTTTCCTTGACCGATGTTGTTCTATGTCTGTTACTCAGTACATCAGAAAGTTTCACTCTTTTTCAGGACATTCCAAATTGCTGTGTTGACTATACCCAATGATTGTCCAATGGCTCTGATCGATTTTCCTTTTTTCTCAGTTTCAAAATGGCCTGCTTTTCTCCTATAGACAGCTCTCTCGCCTTCATGTTGGTTAATCCTATTTAACAAGAAATGCAGTCTTTACAGGTAAAACCCAAGACTAAAACCAAGAGTAGTCATGCAGAGATATTTAATGTTTAAACAGTCAATCTAAATGGCAACACCTGGACAACAAGAAACACCTGTCAGTCACGTGTTCCAATAGTTTTGCTCACTTGAAAAATGGGTGGGGTCAAATAAAAGGTGGTACATCTTAAGCTGTTTAATATATATAAATATAAATAACAGGAAATAAAGCCTGAAATTCTGAACTCATGTCTCATATTCATCTTTTGATCTTAAACCCAAATGTCTTCAGTGGACAACAAAATCCAAGAAATTGGCCTTGCCGTCCCAATACTTTTGGAGGGAACTATGTTTGAACTGAAAACAGTTTATTTCTGGAAGATAAATTTTTTCAGCAGTCTTTAATTACAGTGCTTAATGTCGAGGGAGAGAGAATTAATCATAGTAATAATAAATAAAATGTTTAATTATCTCTGTTCGGAGTTTTGCAGATTCTGGAATTTGTCTCCTGATGAGTGGATGTAATATCCTACGAAACTACGAGTAGAGATAAGTAAAGATTTTAATTACTTAACATTAAAACGAATCCGTGACCAATATCATAAGTTTTCATTTCGTTTCACTTACAGCTTTTGCTTTGTTTTTATTTCAATTATTAGTATTTTTAGACTATATTATTAAAAGATGGAAGATAGAAGGAAAACGAGAAAGGGTGAAATAGGGAGAGAAAAGAGAGAGAGATGAAAGAGAAAAATAGAGAATAAGGAAGAAGAGAGAGAGAGAGAGAGAGAAAGAAAGAGAGAGAAAGAGATAAATAGGCAGGCAAAAGGGTTTAATGATGGAATGTAGGGAGATCGATCTTCACTGGATGTCCCATTCATTATTGCTATTTCATTCCAGAATAAGTTCGACTTTTCTGTCTTCCTTTCTAGATAGATAGCTAAATAGATATGAACAGGAGATAGATAGATAGATAGATAGATAGATAGATAGATAGATAGATATGAACAGGCGATAGTTAGGTATGAAAAGATTGAGATGGAAATGAAAACATTGATAATGAGAAGACGCCGACAGATAAAGATGAACACACACACACACACATATAAATTAACTGATTTCAAATATGGTTTCTTCGCTACATAGGAATTACCATGTTTCAAAAACTGAAGCTAAAAACTTCAAAAATCAGTTAATTTTTAAATCAGTTAATTTATGCTCTGTAAATTTACATTGAGCACTGTTTTGTAAAAATAAAAATAACAATATGAACACTGGATCTTATTGTTCTTTCTTTTTTGTTCCGATGTATGTGGTTTTTAAAGTAACATTAAAAGTAAAATGTTTGTTAATATTTTCTACCTTACCCTTTCACTTCCTGCATATCAACGATCGACCTCAACTCACTGCCGCCTACTGTCTGCTGCTCTAACACTCGTGTGGATAGAAAGCATACGTCTGTATACTTTCGCATTGTACACTCAAGTGTCTCCCCCACCCCTATTCAACTTATACATCGTTTGTGCACACATCGTGGGCTGTACATCATTCTACAGTACATCATATGCACACACACATACATGTGTGTGTGTGTGCATATGCGCCTGTGTTCTGAAATCTACCTATTTCTCTCGTAGTTGCTTGCTTCATTTTTACTTTTCTTGAAAATGTTAAGTAAGCGTACAACATGGCCGAATGGTAGTGGGAAGATTGTGCTACGCCAATCTTCTAAAGAAGTAGATATATCCAGCTCGTTGCCTAGAAAATAAATAGCACCTTACTGATAAAATGTCTTCCTTTTTTTTTTTAATGAACTCCTCGCGTGTATGTGCGTGGAATTTTTTTTTAAACATAGGTCTGTCTTTTTAAAACTGGTACAGTACACTTATTTCTTCTTCTTCTTCTTCTTCTTCTTCTTCTTCTTCTTCTTCTTCAGCCCTCACTCTTTCCTTCCATTTGAATCGTCCTTTTATTTTATTATAAAATTTTTATATGTTCTTTCTTTTTTCTCTGGAGCTTGAGACCTGAAAATAGAGATTAACCGAGCGAGTGAAAAGTATGATTGAAAAGCCAGCACAAGGCGCATAGTGTTTGTTTTGTATTGACACTTAGTAAAAAGGCACAGTGAAGTAGTGTTTAAAACGAGAGAAAAAGAATTAGATGAAGGGAGAGGAAGAGACAGATAGTATTACTACTAACCATCATTTTCAGTTTATATAGCACAAAAGGAGAGAATGATGCCCACAACACAGTTAGTAGTACTGTAAAAATCAATGTGAATCTATAGTTTTTATACTACTGCAAACGTACACAACCTTGCAGGTTGTTTTCAAACGTCATAAAACACCCTCTTAAAAACGCGTTGTTAGACCAAAACCTGGTGTATTTTTAGCCAGTGTAGCAAAGTTAAACCATAGACAGTTTCCATTGAAAGGAAGAGCCTACAGTAGTATCACGTCTCGCAGAGATCACTAATAATAATCACCATAAAGACTGTTACTTTGTTGTGTATAAGTTAAAGTTATTTAAGTTAAATGTCTTCATTTGTTTCTTTAAGTTAAACTTCTGTTTCACTATAATTTTTTTACGCGTATAGCCAATAACAGATCAGGAGTAACTACATTACAAGGATAAAAATCTATTTTTGTTCTACTTTAAAGCTATGTTCCCCCTGGTTTAAGGGAGTGTCTAACAATCGAGTTTTCGTAACTAGCGCTTGCAATGGAACCTCAGTCTATTTCAGACTGATGTTTTATCACTTAAGCTATACAAAGGAGGAGGAGAAAGAGGAGGAGAATAAGAGAAAAAGGAGGTAAAGAAGAAGGAGGAGGAGGAGAAAGAGGAGGAGGAGAAGAAGGAGAAAGAAGAGGAGGGGGAGAAGAGGAAGAAGAATGTAATGAAAGAGGAGAAAAGGAGAAAGAAGAGAAGGAGGAGAAGAGAAAGAAGAAGGTGAAGAAAGAGGAGGAGGAGAAAGAAGAAGAGAAGAAGAAGAAGAAGAAGAAGAAGAAGAAGAAGAAGAAGAAGAAATAATAATAATAGTATTATTATCATTTCTATTTCTTCTTCTTCTTCTTCTGATAGGTACATAGGTATTAATACCTATGTACCTATCAGCCAAGCTAGCTGCTAGGATGTTATTCATTTTAAACTGCTGAAGGAACTTGATATCTTTTTTAGTTTTTTTCTTTTTAAATTTTATCTCCCACCTTGAGTTAGTAACATTTTTCAGTAAACCATTTAGTTTTGTTTGATCTCATCTTGGAAAAGGAGATATTGTGATTTTTTTTTAGTGTAAAAATATTAAATGTATAAATCAGCCAAAAGGTTTTTTTAATACTGGCGGAACACAATTTGAATAAACCTAGAAAATATTATTAATAATGATTTACTCAGCGTGGTTTAGATGTGGTACAAGGGCACAAGTAGGAAACACGCAGTGAGGATCAAACTCACTATTCAAGCATCTCCAGCGAGACAAATTTGCTAAAGCATTACATCATGTTGAAACGCATTCTTTTATAATGTGACTTAGATGTGGCATAAGGCCCAAAGTATGGAGCATTTAGCTCACTATTCAGTTATAATTGATCTCTAGAGAGACAAGCTTGCTAACGTCAAAGTGCATGTGACACAATATGGAGCACCCTATAAGGAGCAAATTCATTACTCAATTGTAATTGATCTAAGTGAGACTAGCATGCACCATAACACAACATTGAAGTGCACAAGAAAAATTCTATTTATCCGTCTTGTGAAAACTACAGACATTCATAATGTTTTAAATCACATGGTTCAAGGCGCTTTCCATATGAGGAGAACTTGTTCTATCGATGAGAGAAATATGGTTTTGCTTGATCGACACTGATCTTGATTTTTTTTTGTTTCTTGTTATGAATTGTTAGGACATTTTGTATTCTATATTTTATGGGGAAGAAACAAAAGAAAAAAGTTTTCTCATTAAGCAAAAAAAAAAAAGTAGTAATTTTGTTCTGCGCTATAAATACTAATTATGTCCGTTTAGTCTCCAAAGAAATTGAATTTGGAAGCAAAAGACCACGGAGAGAAGATAAAACAAATAATGAAGGCTTTCTTTAACAAGAACTTTTTGTAAAAGTTATTAGGTTGGTGCAAAAACATTGACGTAATAATGTCGTTTTTTGACGTTAAAAAATACGTCAAAAAACGACATTATTACGTCATTATTTCTACACCAACCTAATATTTTGAAATCTTCACAGTATTTAGTATTGTTGATTAAATTCTTTTTAAAATAGTAGAAGAATTTTAAAAAATAACAAAAATTATATCAATGCATTTTTGTGAAAAAAACAAAAATTGTCAGCAATATATTTTTATAAAAAAAAAAAAAATTACCAGCAATACATTTTTGCAAAAAAAAAAATATTACCAGTAATACATTTGTAAAAAAAAAAAAAAATTACCTACAATATATTTTGTAAAAAAAAAATAAAAAATTACCAGCAATAGATTTTTGTAAAAAAAAAAAACAGTGACTAGCAATACATTTTTATAGTAAAAACAAAAATGACGTTCATTACATTTTTGTAAAATAAAATAAAATAAATTGAATTACCTACAATATATTTTTTGGAAAAAACTGAAAAATTACCAGCAATACATTTTTTGTAAAAAAAAAATTACCAGCAATACATTTTTGTAAAAAAAAAAATACCAGCAATACACTTTTGTAAAAAAGAAACATAAAAAAATTACCAGTAATAAATTTTGTAAAAAGAAAAAAATCATACAATTAACTGCAAGAATTTTTGTAAAAAAAAATTCAAAAAAATTATCAGCAATACATTTTTGAAAAAAAAAAAAAAAATACAAAAAATTATCAGCAATACATTTTAAAAAAAAAATTACAAAAAATATCAGCAATACATTTTTGGAAAAAAAAAACAAAAAATACAAAAAATTATCAGCAATACATTTTTGAAAAAAAAAATACAATAAATTATCAGCAATACATTTTTGAAAAAAAAAATACAATAAATTATCAGCAATACATTTTTGGAAAAAAAACAAAAAAAAAACAAAAAATTATCAGCAATACATTTTTGAAAAAAAAATTCAAAAAAATTATCAGCAATACATTTTTGAAAAAAAACAAAAAATACAAAAAATTATCAGCAATACATTTTTGAAAAATAAAAAATACAAAAAAATATCAGCAATACATTTTTGAAAAAAAAACAAAAAAATACAAAAAATTATCAGCAATATATTTAAAAAAAAAATACAATAGATTATCAGCAATACATTTTTGGAAAAAAAACAAAAAATACAAAAAATTATCAGCAATACATTTTTGAAAAATAAAAAATACAAAAAATTATCAGCAATACATTTTTGAAAAAAAAACAAAAAAATACAAAAAATTATCAGCAATACATTTAAAAAAAAAATACAAAAATTATCAGCAATACATTTTTGAAAAAAAAACCCCAAAATACAAAAAATTATCAGCAATACATTTTTGAAAAAAAAATAAAAAATACAAAAAATTATCAGCAATACATTTTTGAAAAAAAAAAATAAATAAAATACAAAAAATTATCAGCAATACATTTTTGAAAAATAAAAAATACAAAAAATTATCAGCAATATATTTTTGAAAAAAAAACAAAAAGTACAAAAAATTATCAGCAATACATTTTTGAAAAAAAAAAAAAAATACAAAAAATTATCAGCAATACATTTTTGAAAAAAAAAAAAATAAAACACAAAAAATTATCAGCAATACATTTTTGAAAAATAAAAAATACAAAAAATTATCAGCAATATATTTTTGAAAAAAAACAAAAAATACAAAAAATTATCAACAATACACTTTTGAAAAAAAAAAAAAATACAAAATATTTTCAGCAATACATTTTTGAAAAAAAAAATACAAAAAATTATCAGCAATACATTTTTGAAAAAAAAAAATACAAAAAATTATCAGCAATACATTTTTGAAAAAAAAAAAAATACAATAAATTATCAGCAATACATTTTTGAAAAAAAAAAATACAAAAAATTATCAGCAATATATTTTTGAAAAAAAAACAAAAAAAACAAAAAATTATCAGCAATACATTTTTGAAAAAAAAAAAATACAAAAAATTATCAGCAATACATTTTTGAAAAAAAAAAAATACAAAAAATTATCAGCAATACATTTTTGAATAAAAAAAATACAAAAAATTATCAGCAATACATTTTTGAAAAAAAAAAATACAAAAAATTATCAGCAATACATTTTTGAAAAAAAAAATACTTCAATACATTTGTCAAAGAAAATACTAATGCTTCCAAGAAAATTAGATTTTGGCAACAAATGACCCCTAAATATTTGATATACCATTAAACAAACAAGCAAGCAAAATTTCTTTCAGTTAGATTGGACTAATGGAAATCACATAATTTTATATAATGGAAATCACATTTTATATAATGGAAATCACATAATTTTATATATAGATTTTATTAGTTGGAAATGTGATTTTTTTGTATTCCTGTGAGCAATTACTTACCTACTGGGTGTACCAAATCTTTACCCCCAAATTTGTGAAAGGATTTTACAAACATCCTGTCAAGTTTTATCAAACATTTTAATGTAAATTAATTCAATAAGTATGTCTGCTAGTGAAAATCTGGAATGAAGATTGCTAGTGAAATTACCCTCTCTGGTTGCCTACCATAGAGCAATGATTAGAGAATTCGATTTAGTGAGTTTGATCCACATATGCAGCTATCCAGGGATGGTGCATTCTAGAACAAGGCACATACAGCAAAGAAAAACTATGTCGATAAAGAAATTTTATATAAAAAAAAGAAAAAGAGAAAAACTCAAATAATCCTAGTTAATTTTGAATGTTGCTGCTATCTCTGGTCTGATGCTCCTGCTATATATTTAGAGATTCTTGATAAAATCCAAAAAAGAATCTGCAATATTATTGGTCCTGACCTGGTGTCTTGGCTTTCTCACTGCTGTAACTTAGCTTCCCTGAGCCTTTTCCATAAATACTTTCATGGTACTTGTTCCGATAAACTTTCTTCTATGATATCTAGGGAACTAATTAGGACTTTATAGAGACTTTGAGGTATTATGGTGGCTGTAGTAAGAATGGTAAGTAAGAATCTGTTGTTTTGGTGTAAGGAATACTGCAGTATGTTTGAGTCAGTAATTGCAGCTAGCTAAGTTTAAGATAAGACAGATAGAAGACTAGCTTTTCCCTATTCCCCCTTTTGGCCTTTTGACATATTTTTATATTTTTCAAAATAAATATTTCTTTTCTCTTTGGTAACTTGACTTTATGAATTTAAGTGCAGGACTAGATTGGCAGCTAGGTCTCATTTTTACAGCTGAAAAGTCTAGATGTAACCATAAGCTTCATGCTTACAGTTTCTTTTCACGCACTTCTTGCTTGTGGAACTGCCTTCCAGCTTCTTGCTTTCCAGTCAAGTCTGATCTTCAAAAATTTAAATCCAGTGTTAGTTGTCATCTTCTGTCTTCTTAATATCCCGTTCTTTTATTGTCCTCGCTCTTTAATAATGATTTTTCTCAGATTCTTTCACTCGCAGTAACCCCCACTTTGCGTTTTAGTGGCTTTATCACCTTGACTGAGGTGAAATGATTAAAAAATTAACCATTTAAAATATTTTATTTTTTTTCCTGAAGATGTTTTTTGTTTTAAATCCTTAATTTATTATGTGATAAAACAGGGGGGGGTATTTATTTAATGCTAATACAGGGCACCTCAGTGTGCTGCAAAGGTTAACGAATTAGTCTAATTAAATAGAAGTTAAGGAGTAATTTCGATTCTTACTAGGTGTCTTGTGTTAAAACTAAACTAAATATACATATCCTATAGGCCAAAGGTTTGGGGCCAACTTCTAGATTTCAAAGAATCGTTGGCAGGTTGCATGCCTTTTCCACTATCAATTCACTCACTCACTTCGTGCCAGATTGACATGTCTTCTATTCGGAAACTGGCACTTTTCTGATCATGTTTTTTAGATTTCAGATTTCACCCCGATATGGTTTTAACAATTGAAGAACGTGTATTTCTTGTCGAACATGTACTTCGAGAAGGTCGTAGATTTGGTGTAACATCGTTTTTTGCTGGTGAATTTTCAGATATATCTGTTCCACATTGTCAAGCAGTTCGTAACGTTGTTGATAAATTTCAGGAACCAGGATCAGTGGACGATGCCAAACATTGTGGAAGGCCAGCAACGCTATCGAAGGCGAAACTGTTTGATATTTCTGACAGTATGCAACAGAGTCCAAGAAAATCATTACGAAAATTAATGCAGCAGCAAGATATTGGTCATAGAACTGCTCATTAGGCCGTCAGATAAAAATTAAAATTCTTCCCATACAAAATAATGGCGGTACGGGAAAGCAGCGATAACAAAGTCTATTTCAAGTGAGCAACATTGTTTCTAATTTTCATTCATATTCTACTTCCGTATTCTATACTGAAACATGTCTGGTTATGAAAATATAAGTGCAGAGTGACTTTCCGAATGACATACATATTCATTAATAATGATAACAAAATGATCTGCTGACCACATTATGCTTCCTTTAAATTTTAGCTCTTTATACCCAATCTACCATACTGGATAATGGTAATTTTAGGGCTGTCGGATTTTAAATTTTAGGTAACCCCTTCTCTAACAAAATGGACGTCATGCACTAATCGGTTGAATAGTTTCAGCATCCTATGCTAGGAGGAGTCTTTTTTAGTCAACTTACCCAAAGCAAGGTGATAATGCCATTAAGTTATGCTAGGGGCTACTGGGAATGAAAATGAAGGAACTGGAAATCCAATCCTAAACATGAAACCAAAGATGATAGAAAACTATTAAATCCAGAGATTGGCACTAAACTTGGAGTAGAACTTCCATTTTTTAAACAGTATTTATTTCGTCTACATTGGCGAAAAATTAATAAAGATAATGTGCCTTCTTCGTAAGAGGAAATACCGTCTGGTCCAGCATGCTTTAGACCGGCCCAAGCTCGGGTGTAATAGTACATATATATATATATATATATATATATATATATATATATATATATATATATATATATATATAATGATAATAAGAAAACGGAAACTTTAATTATCCATTTCGATTATAATTTATGTCGTGAACACCGAGGTGTTCAACTCTTCAGATCGAAATCTCCCCCGTAAATGAAAAAAATACACTGGACAGACACATTATATTAGGTGAACCGACTACTACCAACCACTAATCCCTTAGCTCTTTCTTTACCCAGCTCTTCTCTCTCACCCCCCCACTACCAATCGTGTTCGCGAAATAAATAAATTCTGATCGAAATAGATAATTAAAGTCTCCGTTTTCTTATTATCATTATAATGCTTTGTAGTCTATATTGAGCTCTCACTTGATTTATATCCTCCTCGGAATTATCCCTTCCAATCACAAACTGGTTAAACACACAAACACACACACGCGCGTATATATATAATATATATATATATATATATATATATATATATATATATATATATATATATATATAGACAAAATGAAACTATTTGCGTTTCGCCCTCTGATTGACTTTATTAAGGCAAATATTTGGCTTCATAATGTCCATCGAGACGCTTTGGTAAAGAATAGTTTGTCCTTTTGCCTTTTACAGAAATATTTTTAACTAGCTTAAAAGCCTCCTTATCGGGTGGCATTTCAGCTAGCTTCTGCGGAGGACATTTGATTGGGCGTTTGGCTTGTTCAGGATATGGAGAATCCCTAAGTCTTTGCATATACTCAATATTGGAAGCTCTCCTGGCTGCCGTTTGATCTGGGTTTTCATTCTTTTCCTCACTTGGCTCTTTTGATTGCAATCTGCTCATCTGTTGGCAGAGATTTCTTTTTGCAAGGCATACTGCTGCCGTATGCGATAGGCAACAATAAACTACAAAAGAACTTAAAATTGATCACTGCATTTAAGTATTTTATTAATATTTAATCTTACCTTTTAAACGTTCAATGATAATTCTTTTGTCACCATTTAACTTAAAGACAGTTTGATGTGCGTAGGCCCTTATTTTCCATACAAACAATTATTTTTTTATTTCATGAGTGACTTTCGCTGGATTTCGCAATTAATTTCGATTATTCCCAAATTTATTTCCAAGTTATAAAAATTGTTATCGTAGAAAAACAATTGTTGCAATAAATCACGCAAAAAAATCTTTGAAAACAATCGCAGTAATGAAAACTTGGGAATCCAAAATTTCTGTAACATGAGCTATTAAAAGTTAGAGAGTTGTGTCCCTTTAATTGAAAATATGTGACACAGTGACACACTGATATTCACATTTATTACATAGATTTATATCTGAATTTTGACATTCTTACATTACAGGTTAGAATCCTGTGATCCTACCCCCAAAACTATTTTCCTTATTAAAGATTCTCAAATGCTATGCTGGTAGACGAAAGTTATTCTGTTTTAAAATCTAGATGTACACTAAAACACATGTATCCGTTAAATATAAAGCCGATAAATAATAATAATAATAATAATAATAATAATGATAATAATAATAATAATTATTATTATTATTATTATATTATTATATTATTATTATAATAATTATTATTATATTTAATTTCTTTCTAAAATTGAAATTCATTGACTTTTTTGTCGTTTTTCCTTCTCTCTCTCTCGCTTATTTGATAAGAAAGTAAACCAGCCTTGCTTGGTTGTGCGGCTCTACGTTTGCCGAATGATGTAAAACACACTGGATCAGACAGTATTTTATCCTACAAAGGGGGACGCAGGTTCGAATCCTGCGAGAAAGCACATCGTTATTAAGTGTTCTCGAATGCGAAGGCGGGTAGACAAAATATGATTGATTGATTTGTTTGTTTAACGGCATCTTCATGGTTCATTTAATACCGAAATGTAATTTTCTTGAGAGCTTTGAAGTAATAAAAATATGATATATGTCATTCTGCTTTCACAATTGAATACATGGTAGATGATACTCAGCTTTTGTGCATATACATATTTGTGTGGACATAAGTACAAGAGGCGATGATATGTGGGTTTTATGGTGTAGTTTTAAGTTATATTTTGGAATACAGTTTGGTTTCTTTAAGAAACTGTATGATATTATATGGATTAATGTCATGAAAGAGTTCTTTCACGCCGGTTGTTTGGTTGGTTGATTTTGTTTGGCGGCATATCAACACCTCTATGGGTTATTTAATGCTGGAACCTAAATATTTTACGCGTAATGTTATGCGATGCCAAATGTAGTTTATCGTCAGGTAGACGAAATTAAAACTGTTTAAAAAAAAACTGGGTGTTCTACTCAAATACGAGAGTCCACCTAAATAACGTTTGAAACAATATATATATATATATATATATTAAAGAAAAACAGACTACTTTAAGGTTCCATTATAATAATTTATTTCATCAGAGTCCTTTTAAATGACTCCGGATCATCAGATAGCACTTCCCAAAAAAAGAAAAAAAAAGTGCTATCTGATTATCCGGAGTCCTTTAAAAGGGCTCTGGTGAAATAAATTATTATAATGGAACCTTAAAGTGGTCTGTTTTTCTTTAAAATATTAGCTCTGGATTTACATTGAGCTCTCAGGATTTCATCCTCCTTGGGATTACCCATACGGATTACCAAGTTTTTCATAACTTATATATATATATATATATATATATACATATATATATATATATATATATATATATATATATGTGTGTGTGTGTGTGTGTGTGTGTGTGTGTGTGAAGTGAGGTAAGTAGTGAAAGTGATGTCTCTAGTTGTGTAACCCATAGACGGTATCCGCTTGTACGACAACAGTGGTTCTGGGGCAAGACAGCTTGTCAATACCCATCGCTTTTCAGGCCGTTTTGAATTAAGAGTTTCCTTCTCCTTGACTGGTTGCCAACTGCGGCTAGAGATCCCAGTCTGGCCTACTATTTAACCCATAGCTGGTAGAAAGAAGAGATGGATTCATACCTTTCCCAGGAGTATTTGTGCGAAAGTGAACCAAACGGACTCGGCTGCGATTCGAACTCGACTTGTCGATTTCTCTTTCTGACTCGCTAAAATCCGCACACCCAAATCGTAGCGATTAGTTAATCTGTTGTATACAGTTTATAAACTCTGCGGGTTGTTTAAAGCAAAAGCATATTTTTGGATTGCAAGAATTTTTTGTGAGTGAATATTTCATTAACAATTTTTAAGAATAACAATTTTTTTTCAGATACCGGACCTACTATCTCATAGTTGGGGTGGTTGAAAATAACGGCTTCATAACTTTCCCAAGTGTATTTGCGTGTAAATTGATGTAATGTGTAGTGAGTATGTAATAATAATAACTCCATTTACACACTCCCTTCAAGTTCGGAGGACTGACGAAAAAGATGGAAAGGAATTCGCGAGCCTCTATGAAATTTTCTTTGAATCACTGAAAACTTTACCTTCACAGAATCTGACGGGTGAACTGAAAAGAAAGAGGACATAGATACGCGAGCCAACGTGAAGTTGTTTTTGGACCAATGAAAACATTGCCTTCACAGAAATTAGCCGTTGTGCCAAGAAGAAGAATGAAAAGAAAATTGCGGGCCAATGCAAAATTTATTTTGATGTAAAATGAGGAGAAAAATTAAATTAATAAGAGAAAGGTGTCTGAAGTCATGTGAAAGGATTCGTTTCTGTTCATTATGTCCAGCGATCAGCGTTCAAGTTCTTGTCAATATCAAATTATTCGCCAATTACATTATCAGCCTTTAACCAAGCACACAGAACTTCAAAGAATTTTCTCTCCACAGTCCAAGAAAGCTAAATATTTCAAACTATCTCTCTTTGTTTACTTTTGAATATATGTAACTGTATATCCCTTCGATGATCAACGAACTCTCTTACCGTTCCCTTAAGTATTTTTGTGTATTATTTTGTGAGTATCTCTGAGTATTATTTTGTGAGTATCTCTGAGTATTATTTTGTGAGTATCTCTGAGTATTATTTTGTGAGTATCTCTGAGTATTATTTTGTGAGTATTTTTGAGTATTATTTTGTGAGTATTTTTAGTATTATTTTGTTATTATTTTTTGTATTATGTTGTGAGTATTTTTTTGTATTATTTTGTGAGTATTTTTGAGTATTATGTTTTGAGTATTTTTGAGTATTATGTTGTGAGTATTTTTCAATATTATTTTGTGAGTATTTTTTAGTATTATTTTGTGAGTATTTTTTAGTATTATGTTGTGATTATTTTTTGTATTATTTTGTGAATATTTTTTAGTATTATTTTGTTATTATTTTTGAGTATTATTTTGTGAGTATTTTTAGTATTATTTTGTGAGTATTTTTGAGTATTATTTTGTGAGTATTTTTGAGTATTATGTTGTGAGTATTTTTCAATATTATTTTCTGAGTATTTTTAGTATAATGTTGTATTTTTGAGTATTATGTTGTGAGTATTATTTTGTGAGTATTTTTTAATATTATTTTGTGAGTACTTTTGAGTATTATGTTGTGAGTATTTTTTAGTATTATTTTGCGTCAAATCATCTTTTGTCAATCTTTTTTATGAGCATTTCCACAATATAACAATTCGTTAAAAATTTCTGATTTATTTTCCTGAAACGAGCTACAGGCACAACTTCAAGCGTACTGTAGTAAATTCATAAACATATTCCTTGTCTTGTTTTGTTAAAATTACACATTTATTTCCTTGTCATTATCACCCTACTTTTATCTTGTTGGTGTCGGTAAACAACTGTTCATTTTAGTCCCTAAGCCACTATAAGCGAACCTAACCGGAATTCGAGCTCGGCTCGCCGTTTTCTCATTCCGAGCTGCTATTATTACACCATCTGCACATCTTAATCCTTGTGAAAGCACTGAACAACTCCTACAGATCTTTTTCTGTATATTTCAAATTCTTTTTAACTAAGCGTTTTTACTTAGTTTTTGTTTTGACTTTATTATTTCTTTAGTACTGTGCTTTACCATAGGAATAATCTAATTTCTGCATTACTAACGAGAAAAAAAACAAAAAAACTCGCGATTTTGGGTTACTTTTATTTTTTATTTATTCTTTTCTATGCAACACTATCTGTAATAAAAAATAAATTAGCAGAACGATCATGCAAAATTAAAAAGTTCACATTCTACTGAATACTTTTTTTAGTTTATTTCTATAAAATTTGTGGCCCTTTTCATTACGCTATGCCGTTTTCACGCGAAAAAGTGGAGGTACATAGGTCGATTTTATTTACTAAATTATTTTTTTTTTTTGGCTTATGTCAAATATTTTCTTTTCATATTGTGTTTCGATCCCTATTGTTTTTTTTTTAACTAAATTTCTCATTCATATAGTCACATTTTTCTAACTGAGTTCAATCGATCAATCTACCTGATTTTGGGGTCCGTTCCTTAATCTTGCTTAATACAAATGTCGTCTGCAATAGGCAATCCGGTGGAAAATTTTTCCAATTTAAAAAATAAGCGGGAAATTTTTGTAGCAAAAAAATCATCGCCTCGAGAAGATGATTATTTGAAAAATAATAAAGCTTACCGTACAAGATAAATACTGGAGGAGAAAATGGAAGAAAATAATTTTAAAATAAAATTGATGGAAAAAAAAAAAATTAAATTGGGGGAAAATCGGAGCAAATAATAAATTGTACCAGAACTTGTATCTCATACACAAGAAGACTAAGAGGATACATTAGCCTGGAGGGTCGTTGGTACACTACAATGAATTATATAGATCAAGGACTGGGGACTTTTTTTGTAAGTTGACAACATTGGGCAACGCAGACTGATCTCGTCATTATATTTTAATTTTAGCTTTTGATGATCTGAACGGTAAGACTGGCAAAGAATGTCTTTTTGCCTCTGTACATTTTGGAAAACGGTTTAAGGGTTCATACCCATACCATTATTCTTGAAGGGGAGAAAATATCTGGTCTTTCAATTTACCGTCATTTCCTTCTATCTATCTATCTATCTATCTATCTATCTATCTATCTATATTTCAGTATTTTCATATCTATCTATTTATCTATCTCAGTATTTTCACATCTATCTATCTATCTCTATCTATTTCAGTATTTTCATATCAATTTCAGCAATTTCATATCTATCTATCTATCTATCTATAATTTCTGTATTTTCATATTTTTATTTCAGTATTTTCATATCTATCTATCTATCTATCTATCTATCTATCTATCTATCTATCTATCTATCTATCTATCTATCTAAGTTTATATCTAAATAAATAGGTAATGTGTTAACTGTATTTAGACCATGCCTAACGTCTATCCTCCGTTCTCCGTCCTTCTGCTGCTACTACCGTGGGGCTTTTTTGAGGAAAAATAAGAAGTGCACATTTACAGCGGATGCTTCCAATTAAACGTAAATATTATTCCACCATTTTTATGTGTTAGGGTAAAACATTAATGTTCTCGTTGGATTTTCCATTCTCTATTTCAAACTTAAAACACGTACAGAGAAGCACGTTAGAAAAGACGTGTTGTTGAGAGGGAAACGGATAGGGGAAAATGATCGACAGAGAAGGATCGATAAAGTGAGTGGGAGAAAGAGGACAAGACGAGAGAGAGAGAGAGAGAGAAAGGAGGGAGGGTTAAAACATCATTGAAAGAGAGAAAGGGAGAGAGAGAATGACATGGTTTAAAAAGGAATATCAATTTGTTTGATAAATCGATAGAAATGAAGAATTTGAGATAGATATGTAGATATTATGAATAATAATTTTTTTATATATTTTAATATTTTTCAACGGAATCTCTTTCTTTATTCATGCAGTTAATTCAGAGGGGAATATTAATGACATAATAAATCAAATGTTATACAGTGAAATACATGAACCGATTTAGATAGATATGAACAAAGTGAGACAGATAGAACAGAATGAGATAGATAGATAGATAGATAGATAGATAGATAGATAGATAGATAGATAGATAGATAGATAGATATAAACAGAATGAGATAGATAGATTGATAGATGTGAAAAAAAAAATTAAGACAGATATGTTACACAGAGGGGTGGATTAGAAATAGAAATCTTAAAATGGTTAAGGTTACAAGAAAGAGTGAGAGGGAGACAAAAAAAAAAAATGAAAGTAAGAAAAAGAAATAAAACGAGTCAGATATCGACATATACCGGGAGAAAGCTGTTTCAGTTTAGTAATAAATCAATTGATCGATTTCTTAGGGCAAATAGAAGAATGGGTAAAACGGATAGAGAGAGAGAGAGAGAGAGAGAGTGATAGAGAGAGAGAGAGAGTGGATTCTGAATTAGGAACACAAATGAGAGGGGATGGGGTTAAAATCTGGTAATTAGCTATTGATCTGTATATATATATATATATATATATATATATATATATATATATATATATATGTATTCGTACAAGTTTAATGTATATATCTGTCTATAAAAATAGGCAATGTAACAAGCTCTTTGTCTAATGATGAAAGAAACGTTTACTTTGTTGGAGTTAGCTCCTCCTTAATTCCCTAATCGTTCACTAGGAGTCGCTCTCCCTATACTATAAATACTGGGCGACTTCTTGCCTTGTTCTCTTTTTCATTTCTTCATTTCAGTGAACACTTCTACAATGTAAGCTCTCGTAGAAGATAGCATCTTCCAATTTGTGGGAGACGCCATGAACATTATACACACATACATGTACGTACGAACTTTCATCAATATACAAGCTCTTTACGTCCACACACAAACACAAATGTTGATGTCTTTGTCACTTGTAAATTTGTTGCTTAATACATATATTTGTTGGTATATATATATATATATATATATATATATATATATATATATATATATATATATCGGTCTTGTTTGTTTTCTTTATCTCTTTGTTTGGACTCAACTTGAGTCCGCCATGTTCTTGTAGTTGGAAGTTCTTCTAGCAAGAAATAAACAGCACGTGTTTCTAATTCAACAACACGTAAACTCAAACGGTTCCTCTACAACTTTGACAACAAATAATATTTATTTTTCAGCAGTATCTCTTTGTTTTTGGATGCACTTAATTCAATGCTGAATATTAATCACATATAATAAATTGAATTGTAATTGTTGTAATTGTGAGTTCAGTCGTTGGGCTGAGAAGTGTCTACTTGAACTCAGTGGACACGGGGCGTGCAACAACTGAGCAGTGCTAAAAATAAGACCAGGCGATATAACCCTAAACATGGGCTGTGGAACGAGAACAGTTTGTCGGAGTTATCTCCTCCTTAATTCCCAAATTGTCACTAGGGGTCTCTCTCCTCATACTATAAATAGTGGGCGACTTCTTGCCTCGACCTCTTTTTCCTTCAGGCCTCGTGCCGCATCTGACCTCACGTGGAGGTGAGGTAAATCCTCTTTTTCATTTCTTCATTTCAGCGACTACAATGTAAGCTCTCTTATGAAATAGCGTTTCCCACTTGGGGGAAGACGCCATGAACATTATACACACATACACGTACGTACAAACATTCACCAAAGAACAAACACCAATGTTACACACGCACAAATGTTATTGTCCATTGTAAAATTGTTTTGTTTAATACATATATTTGTTTATATATATATATATATATATATATATATATATATATATATATATATATATATATATCGGTCTTGTTTGTCATTATCTTCAGTTGGACTTAATTCAAGTCTGCCATTTTTTTTAAGCTGGACCTCCTTCTAGCAGGAAAAATAAACATACATGTTTTCTTTTCATCTTCACCCCTTGTCCACTACAAGTTTATCCCTGTAGATTAAATAATGGCTTCAGTTCGGAATTCCTTGTAGCATTGACATACTCCTGGTGGCCGAAGGATATGGTGGCCGAAACGTTGTAATAACAACAACAAAGATGAGGAGAATAGTACGAATGTAAATAATGTAAATTATGATAACGTCTCGTCCCAGAAATTCAGGCAGGAAGAGATCGAATATTATACACTGAAAATTTCAGATCAAAATTCTGCTAATAACTACTTGTCAAGCTATGAACTTATTGATTTAACCATTTTTACCAGTGCTCATATTGCAATTTCTGTTGTTATCATTGCATGTTTTTTTACCAGAGTTCATATTGCAATTTTTGTTGTAATTTTCGCTTTCTCTGGCACTCCTTATTACTGGTTCCCATATTGGAGTCATTTCTATGATTGGTCGGCTCAGGAGATTTTTGTGGCCTAGCATATGTGCTGATTTCTTAAGTTTACGAATTTTCCAATAGTATTCTTTGTTTATGATCTCAACCTGATCCCACAGAGGGCGGTGATCTTCCGTCTCTCTCCATATGTGGTCAACCATGCCTGATTTTTCCACTTCCACTCGTGTTACAGCTTTCTGATGTTCTTGAAGCCTTACCTTAAAGGGGCAACCTGTCTCCTCTTTATATTTCTTTCCACAGCTGCACGGGATAGCGTACACACAGTCTTTAGTCATGTTCTCCTCTATGGGGAGGGGGTCTTACTTGGGAGAGATATCTGCGAAGTGTCGTCAAGCTTTTGAAGGTTGTCCTGATGTTATATGGACCACAGATCCTTTGCATTTTATCTGATAACCCCTTCACATAAGGCAAGTGGACTGTTTTCTGAGTGTTGTTGTCTTCCTCTTGTACTCGCCTATCCCAGTTTTTTGGAGCTGCTGCCATGTACCCAGAGTAGTTGTTACATTGTAGGGTACTATGTATACTGACCAATTCTTTAGCTAACGTCTCTGGGTCATCACTTATGACTTTTGCTTGATGTTGTAAGCAGTGGACTATCCCTTTCTTTACGCTGTATGGATGGTGGGAGTTGAAACTGAGGTACTGTCCGGTGAATGTTGGTTTACGGTATACGGATGTCTTGAACCCATGCTCTGTTCTAGATATTAGAACATCCAGGAATGGGAGTGTGTTGTTACTCTCTTTCTCCATTGTGAAGTGTATCAAAGGTCTTATTGAGTTCACATGGTCCAGTAGAACCTGAACATCTTCCTGGTGTGGCCAGAGTATGAAGGTGTCATCTACGTATCTTAACCATAGAGTTGGCTTTAGAGATATAGATTCTAATGCCATTTCATCAAATTATTCCATGTATATATTTGCCATTGCTGCTGATAATGGTGAGGCCATTGCTAAGTCCTCATCCTGTTGATGTATGTGTGATCTCATTCCGAATTGTGTTGTTTGTGTACAGAAATTCAATACCTCCATCAGATTATCTATTGGAACACTGGTTCGTTCTTCTAGGGATGAGTCAGAGTCCAATCTATCTTTGACTACTGAGAGTGCCTCCTCCGTGGGTTACATATATATATATATATATATATATATTGTTATGGTCCAGGTTAGGACCAAGGAAGAACAACACGAACACAAGAGGTACATTACACGAAATAATAATACAAGATGTGGAAGGTGTTAGTATGACTGTCAGTCTGGTTTGGAGTGAACTACTATCGGCTCGACTCAATATGACCCTCTCTCTTGAGAGGCGTAGTATACATAGTGTTAGGAAGAGAAGGAAGAGTTCATTCTGTTGTGATAAGTAAGGACCCATGACATATATATATATATATATATATATATATATATATATATATTCATACTTGTTGACAACATTAATATAATAGCATCATCTACATGTAAAAAAAGGCTAAAAATAATGGAAGCCTTATTAATAAAAACAAAAAAACAACACTTAATAATATTAACTTTGAACATGACACAATATCTTGACTGTGTTTTGAAAAATGAAAGCATTTTATAAAACATACATGCAACAAACTATTTCTTATTAAATAGTTAAAATATTTAATCCTTGATATTGGCTAAATGTATAGCCGAAAGTACTCGGATAAAAAGAACATTAGTTTTTGTATAATTTATCATCTGAAACAAAAAAAATTATTAGATCACATGAGAAATTGTAGAAAAAACTAAATAAAAGTACCTTGTCTGTTGTATTCAATGAAATGTACATATACACATATATATATATATATATATATATATATATATATATATATATGTGTGTGTGTGTGAGTGTATATATATGAGTATGACAATAAAAGACATCTAGCGGTGAGGGCTCTGATTGGAAGATTGGAGGTTTTCAAGAGTGTGGAACCACCCCTTAATTTCAATTGTTCCCGGGTCCATCCTGACCCTTGGAGTTAGCACCAGTTACAATCCTGTCTATGGGCAAATAGTGAGCCCACAAATAAAAATAAAACACTATAAATGTATAAAAATACATTTTTATAGTAAAGTTACCAGTAATGCAAATTTATAGTAAAATAACCAAAAACACTTTTTAGTTAAGGGCACACTGGTATTCAAAATACATTTAGTTGACACCATAACATTGGATTCAAGATATTTAAATTTTGGAATTACATAACCCAGAGAGGTTGAATAACCTGCTAAATCAAATCAACCGACCATATCTACAAGGTACAATGGATAAGTTATCATTTAACTTATGCAAATATGAAAATAACACTGATATCTCATTTTATCAGACATATTTACCAAAATTACACAAAACATCTTGAAATACTGAAGAGTAAATTGATCCAATAAAATTGCCATTAGCTTCAACCATGGCCACCGGATGACTTAGCAATTTCCTGCAACTCTTCTGGATGGTCTCCTTGTTTAAGTTGGTAAATGCTGCTATAATCCTTGCCTTCAGTTCATCTTTGGTGTTACAAGGGATTTTGTTGGTCTCTTGCTCAACTGTGCTCGACAAGGAGGTTGCAGTCTGGGGAATTCGATGGCAAGGGAGATGTGGTCACAGAAGTAGTCTGGCAGCCATGTCTGTGTTCTCCTATTTGTGTGGCATGGTGTAGAGTCCTGTTTCCAGATATAGGGTCTTCCAGCAGCCACCCTTTTGACCCAGGGCAACACTACCTTCTCAAGGCACTCTGTATTGAGCCTCAGGTCCTCATCAACCAATTCATGGGTTCCTTTCTTATCAGAACAATCAGAGTGAGTTTTCCAAGCTTCCATATCTTTGTAATCACTGTTAGACTCAACCAACATTTTCCGAATCCTCTGCACTGTTGTCAGATTGACACCCAAACACTTCCAGCATGAATGCCAAGCTGTACAGCATGCCATTTCCAAATTTCTGCCAGAGTGAATTGCATCATTGTGCTCTTTTTCTCACAGATGATGTCCACTAATCACTATACTGTGCAGTTGACAAATCAGAAACAAAAAATGTACTGGTGCAAAATTAAAAATATAACTGTTGACAATTTACCCATCACACCCTCTCTCTCTCTCTCTCTCTCTCTCTCTCTATATATATATATATATATATATATATATATATATATATATATATTTGTTGACTATCATATGTTTAGGTATTATTACAATTTTAGTCATCGCTTTTTAAAAGAATAAGCAATGCCTAGGAGAGAGGATAGTGAAAATATAGTACACACACACACACATATATATATATATATATATATGACAAATTTTTTGCAACTCATTTTATCTAACATTTTGGACTAATGGGTAAAAAAGTATGACAAAATGTTTTTTGATTTGTCATACATCGTTTCTTTCAAAACTTTTCCCCATATATAAAAAATTATATATCATTATCCTATATATATATATATATATATATATATATATATAGGATGATGGATATATATAGGATGATGGATATATATATATAGGATATATATATAGGATAACTTAAAAGAGACTGTTTGACCAACACAAGGAATGTTAAAAGATTCATGTTAAAAAGATAAAAAAAATAAAAAAGCAAATGAAAACTACAGACAAAAGTTCATTTTCTCCATCAAGACATTCATTTCTGTAGTTCACTGTTACCAGCAAGCAGAGATATTTCTTCTCCCGATGATGGCCATGTTGGCTGAAACTAGTTGAGGAATCTAAATGAAATAATAATAATAAAAACGAAAGAATATTAATCTACAACCCAGTGTGTCTGAAGATTTTAATCTTTTAATATTTTTTATTGGTCAAAATATATATATATATATAGTTCTCAAAGTATGATTATTACAATGCCATTAAGATATACTCCAGAAATGAAAGGCCCCCACTTAATCAGAACAAAGTGCAATTATACAATACATTAAAAGCCATCATATATCCTATAATCACATTAGACAGTTTCTCTGTAGTGATGGACTGGCTCTAAAATTGATAAAATAATTGATATTATTTTAAACAATATTTATTATTCTTTTCTGCAACAATTAAAAATCAAACTTACAAAAAATAAAATAAAATTTACTAGTGTGCACGACATGTTCTATTTAATGACCATCTATATAATATCTAAACACAGAATAATGGTGTTACTATGTGCAGGCTCTTAGGTCCTTTGTTCTCTAACTTTTATATGGCTCATCTTGAAAACAAAATATTTAATGAATTAGATATTAATCACTATTTATGTAAGATACATAACTGATATTTTCATACAAATGTAAACTGTTAATTGTATTAGAGAACTTAAAAAAAAATTTGGAGAAAAACTCTGAGTTAAAGTTTATTTTGAATGAAATATTTATTTGTGACCATCTACTCAGGTTTTTGTTTTTGTCTGAGTGTCAAGATCCCAAACATTTGATAACAACAACAACAACAACAACAACAACAACAACACATCTTTTAAACAAACCAAAAAGTTTCTTTTCTGAAGGAAAAGCAGTTGAAATAACATTTACATATTCTTTTCAGAAATATACAATAACAATAAGGGCACCTTGGTGTGGTGTAATGGTTAGCAAGCTTGTCTTGCTAAAACAGTTACGACTGAACAGTGAGTTTTATCCTCACTGGGTGTCCCATATTTTTGGCCTTATGCCACATCTAGGCTATGCTTAGAAAATCAATATACAATAACAATAAAATGTTCAATTTTCCTTGCAGGAAAGTTTGTTTTATAAAGTAATGAAGTGTTTGTTGTGCAGTGTGAAATGTGTGAACAGACTTTATGATGGTCAGCCTAATGTTTCTGTCAGTGTGTGCACAAGGCCTTAGTTGGCAGCTACTGGATCATCTCTTCTAGTTGTGTGCATGTGTGTGTGTGTAAGTGTGTATGTGTGTACACACATGTAGATAAAACTGGCCTTGAAATTGTTTTGAACCCTGGGAAACACTATACTTCTATTTTTAAATCTGTAAAGGAATCTGAAAATCTATTTTTTATATCTGTAAAGGGATCTGAAATCTAATTTCAGATAGAGGTGCTATATTTTGAATACAAGGTTTTTTCATTAGCTTTCATACTGGCTCATGAAAATCTTTTCTTGAATTTGCGGGTGTGGTGAAAGGAGTTATTATTATTATTATTATTTTCTTAATAATCCAAAAATAACATATGGTATGTCTACAACTATGTCTGCTAAATATTTTGGTGGGATTTTCCCTAGTAATGGTTGTTTCTTCAATAAAACTTTTGATAGGATTTTATTGGTTATTGGAAGGATTTATTTATTATATATTAATTAAAAAAAATGCTTTTTCTTGATGTACTAATTTATTATAATGATCATGACTTTACTAGTCCCCAATATAAAACATCACCCACTTTTAATTCTTGCTTTTTAAACTTCAAAAGAGAATGTAATGAAAGTTATACATTTGCCATAATAAAGAATTTCATCCAAAAAGCTAAATTCATCTCCTTGGCTAAAGCAGATTTTCTTAGACAATTACGTAACCTAAATCTACAACAAACACTTATTAACAATGGCTTCCCTAATCATATTGTTGGATATCAATCCAGATGTCACTTGTACAATAATAGTTTTAATATAAACCTGGGTTTTCAAAATAAGATTAATAAAAACTGATATCAAATGTACCACAACTACAAAAAAGCTGAAATAGCAATAAAAAAGACAACATGCATACATATTAAAACTGTTGATGCAAATATACATATAGGATTTATCATTATCTGTCTATATGTCTGAGATGAGGTATTACAGTTCATGATGGAAAAAGATAGTAACAACACACTCCCATTCCTGGATGTTCTAATATCTAGAACAGAGCATGGGTTCAAGACATCCGTATACTGTAAACTGACATTCACCGGACAGTACCTCAGTTTCAACTCCCATCATCCATACAGCATAAAGAAAGAAAGGGATAGTCCGCTGCTTACAACATTGAGCAAAAGTCATAAGTGATGATCCATTGGTCAGTATACATAGTACCCTAAAATGTAACAACTACTCTGGGTACATGGCAGCAGCTCCAAAAAACTGGGATAGGCGAGTACAAGAGGAAGACAACAACACTCAGAAAACAGTCCACTTGCCTTATGTGAAGGGGTTATCAGATAAAATGCAAAGGATCTGTGGTCCATATAACATCAGGACAACCTTCAAAAGCTTGACGACACTTCGCAGATATCTCTCCCGAGTAAAATCCCCCATAAAGGAGAACATGACTAAAGACTGTGTGTACGCTATCCCATGCAGCTGTGAAAAAAAATATAAAGGGGAGACAGGCCACCCCCTTAAGATAAGGCTTCAAGAACACCAGAAAACTGTAGCACAAGGAGAAATGATAAAATCAGATGTGGCTGACCACATATAGAGAGAAAAGGAAGATCACCGCCCTCTGTGGGATCAAGTTGAGATTATAGACAAAGAACATCATTGGAAAATTTGTAAACTTAAGGAATCAGCACATATGCTAGGCCGAAAAAATCTCCTGAGCCAACCAAGCATAGAAATGAACACAATATGGGAACCAGTAATAAGGAGTGTCAGAGAAAAAGCGATAATGACAACAAAAATTGCAATATGAGCTCTGGTAAAAAACATGCAATGATAACAGCAAAAATTTGCAATATGAGCACTGGAAAAAAACGCTGCTAAAGACATTAAGTTTATAATACCCAGAAATTCATACACAGATGTCCTCAAGGACACATGACACAGTGGATAAAGGCGTTAGTTAGATCCAGTGACAGGACCCAAAGCAGCAGTGGAGAACTTTGAGAGGGGAATTAACAGGAGATAACTGATATCAATTAGATGTGGCATGTGGAACTAGAACAGTTTACCCCAGTGAGCGAAATAAAGGGTTCAGATCGACATTCCAATCACCTGAAGAAGCCCAGACTGTACAACGGTTGAAACGTTAAACCTGACGACAAAGATGAGGACAATAGTCCGAATAATGTAAATAGGATTTATAGGAACTTTATAGTATTAACAAAGAGTGCCTAAGTTCCACATCTGTAAAGACACAAGCAACAAATTTGTAGTGATTGTTTATTGGAATGGTTGGCAAAACATCGCTTAATTGTCAGTTGATTCAAACTTAATAAAATGGTAAATTATAGTTGGTTCACATATTTTAATAATTTAGTAAAAGTTTATAAATTTATAACTAAAAAAGTGTTTTCCTTCTTGCCTTCAGCATGTGTCAAGTTTTCTAAAGCCTCTCCATGGTGTTCTCATTACGATGGTGTTCGCATTACCTTTCTACAGAACCTCGTTTCCATGCTTAAAGACTTCTTCATCTTTCAGAAAATTGTCCAGCATTTACTGTCATATAGTAGGACAGATATTATGTCTAGTACTCTTTTCTGTTTCTAACAAAATTTTCATGTTTCTTAATACCTAGCTTAGATTTTGGAAGGCATCTTTATCATAATGTGTCTTCAGATTTCAGTGTCACATTTTCCGTCCTCTGTTAAAATACTTCCAAGACATTTAGGAATATAGGGCAAATACAATGAATAAAATGAGAAATGAAACTCAAACTGGGACATATTAAGTGAAGCTTTAATAAAATCTGCAATTGAGATCATCCTAAAGAAGACATAATATCAGAAAGAGTGAGTTGAAATTTCTAGGGCACATAGTGAGGAAAGAAAGTTTGGAAAATTAGATACTCACAGGACAGATTGAAGGCAACAGGGACAGGGGGAAAACACTTAAGTGAGCTTGAGTAAATGAATGGCAAAACAAGGTCAAGGAGAGACAACAAATTGACAAAATTTATTAACACTTTAACCCTGACCACTGCTTTACCAGTGGTAATGAAAAATGACGATATGTCCAGCCACCATCTGAACAGTGGTAGAAAAAAATGACTTAATGTCGAGCCACCAGTTGAACAGTGGTAGAAAAAAAATGACTTAATGTTCAGCCACCAGTTGAATGGTGGGTAAACACTTGTAACTATTTTTATATCTACCATGAAAAATTACATACCAATTATTTGCAAATTTTGACTTGGTAGCTCAGGCAGAAGGGTTAAAATTATTTAGGAATACAGAGCTCAAAGGCTTAAGAGCTACAAAGCATAGGAAATTGTGGAGAGCCATGATCGCCTAAATCCTGAAAGAAGAATGAGTTTGTGCAAATATATTTGCAAAAACAAGGTTTAGGAGAGATAAAGGAAAGACAAAATTTATTAAAAGCTACAAAGGACAGGAAATTGTGGAGAGCCATGATCGCCAATGTCCTGAAGGGACAAGGCACAAAGAAGAAGAAAAAGGTGTTGAAATATGAAGGGCATATAATGAGGAAAGGAGGCTTGGAAAATCTTATACTTACAGGACAGATTGAAGGCAAAAGGGACAGAGGAAGACAAAGTATAACTTAGTAAGCTTGAGTAAATGGATGGTGGAACTGGGTTTAGAAGAGATAATGAAAACAATATTTATTAAGAGCTAAAAAGGACAGGAAATTATGGAGAGCCATGATCAGACACGGCACATAGAAGAAGCGGAATTCTTGTAAAATTAAATTAAATGAAGCATTACTTTTTGATGGATTCTCATATATGTGAATGAATATGCTTACATTTCAAAATATCCATAGTCAGAGTAAAGCCTGCCTGCATAAATTTACTTTTCATTCAACTCCTACATAGACCCCTACCCATTGGGCATTGCCTATCCCATGTGCTGGGCGGCCCAAAACACAACAAAGTTTTTAATGTAAGTACAACAGTGTTCTCCTTATACATGCCTTCCAGTTCCATTTCTCCTGAAGGAACATCTTTGTTCATTCTCTGAATCCATTTCCATGCCAATGAGTCTGAAAATATTTTGTCTTAACCCATCTCCCCACCATCCTGTCAGATTGCAACCACCAACGCCTCCTTAAAGGGGTAGGGTTGTGGCTCATTTTGTAGAAAAGAATTTAAAGTAAAAACTTAGAAATTACTTTACTAGAGTACTGAACTATTTGGTAATATCATTTGTCCTATAGGGCAATGAACGCTGAACAATTTCCTCAAAGATGAAGAACAGTCTTGAAGCAACAGAAATGTTGTTCCACAGAAGGATGCTGAGAATACCATGAATCAAACATGTGAGCAGTGACAATGTTTTAGAGAGAATGAAAACAGAAAGGAAACATATACTTAACATCAGGAAGGAGTTGATGTTTCTAGAATATATTATGAGGAAAGAAGGTATGGCAAGCCTTATTGAAAGTGAAGTTTTTTATCATTTATTCAATGATGCATTGTCAAATATTATAAATGCTTTTCTAGTATTTACTTTCAGATGAAGCATTGTCAACCATTATTATTAAATTTTGACTAGTATCTACTTTCATCTTCATTTTTTATTCGGTGATCTATTGTGAACCATTGTTTTTAATTTTCAACAGGTATTAGGTTGGTGCAAAAATAATGTCGGTTTTTGACGTTAAAAATACGTCATTATTTTTGCACCAACCTACTATTTACTTTTGTTAATGATTATTATAAATGTTTGCTGAGTATTTACTTTCATCTTTATTTTTATAAATTTATAATATGAACTTCTGAGGCTGACGAGGGTATCGCACATGCTCCAACTCCTATGTTTATACAGAAATCTCATTCAGTAATTCTCTACCTTACAGGGCTCTTGAGCCTTGTTTTGAGTGAACATAATCAAAAAAAAAAATTATACGGTTTACAATGATGAGTTTGAAACCTTAATGAAAGTTAAGATGGTGTTTTATTATTTCTTCTACAGTTCCAGCACGTATCAGCTGCTTAAACATCCCACATAATCTTTGGATTCCATGACACTTTTAACTCCGATATCTCTTTTCATTATAATATTATTATTACATGTAGATTTTTACAGTGTCATATTCTGAAGTCATTGTTTCAGACAATCTTTTCAGCAATAGTATTCCATTCCTACCAGGATTCATTACAGGTGGCCACAATCTTAAGAACATAAGATACGTAGATGATACAGTATTGATAGCAGAAACAGAAAGGAAACTACAAGAACTCCTACAGAAAGCAGTGAAGGAAAGCAAGAAGAAAGGACTAAACACCAATCGCCAAAAGAAAGAATGTCAGCAAAAGGGGCAGCCCAACTTGTAAATTACAAATTGGAGATATCAAAATCAAACACATGCAAGAATTTAAATATCTGGGAAATCTTTTTAACAGATGATGGAAAGTGTAAGAGTGAAATCTGGAAGGATAATGAAAGATATCATCCAAAAGCTAAGCAAAGTATTAAGAAACACAAAAATTTCACTAGAAACAAAGAAAAGACTAATGAACTGTTACATAATATCACTCCTCCTATATGGCAGTGAATGCTGAACAATCTCCTCACAGATGAAGAAGAGTCTAAGTAACAGAAATCTGGATCTACAGAATGATGCTGAGAATACCATGGACCAAACATGTGAGCAACAATGAAGTTTTAGAGAAAATGGAAACAAAAAGGACAGGGCACTTATAATTAATGTCAGAAAGAGATAGAGAAAGGCAAATAATGAGGAAAGAGGGCTTGGAAAAATTGCTACTCACAAGTCCAATTGTAGGCAAGAGGGGTAGAAGAAAACAATGCATAACTTACCTAACTTGTGTAAATGGATGACAGAACAGGGGTTAGGAGAGATAACATAAAGACAAAATTTATTAAGAGCTACAAAGAAAAGGAAATTGTGGAAAGCCATGATCTCCTATATTTTGAAGGGACATATTATATAGAAGAAGAAATCTATTTAGTCTGCATCTCTGACATCTGTTGAATTAATTGCAAAAAAATTAAATTATTAGAATAACTAATTAGCATTTTAAGAAATACATTAAAACTCTTCTACTGTGTGCTGTGTCCTTTTAGGACATAGGTGATCATGTCCCCCCCCTTCTTATCTTTTGTAGCAATGTTTGTCATCTTACTATCCCTCCTATTTTTTGTCATCCATTTACTCAAATTAATTAGGTAGTTTTTTTTTAAATCATTTCACCCCAATCAAGGTAATAAAGCCACTAAGATGCCAAATTTGATCTTCAAAAATTTAAATGCAATCTCAATTGTTATCTACTATCTTCTTGATTACTCTTCTATTGTTCTTGTTCCTTAACAATGTTTCTCTTTTTTCTTATTCTTTCACACTCAGTAGCCCCTTGTGTCTTAGTGGCTTTACTGCCTTACATAGGTGAAAGGGTTAAAAAAAGGTCTAACCTGAGTTGCTCTTGAGCCTTATCTTGACTGAAATTTAGTATTAAAAAAATCCCATGCCACTTTCACAGTGTCGAATCATCCTTATTTCCCCTGTGTTTCAGACATAAGAAAGTTCAACTGGAGCAGCTTTTTTCCCAAGAATTGTCACTTTGTAGAACAAGAAGTCTTGACCTTTTTAAGGGTCAATCATTATCTATCCTTCTTATCCTCATAATCATCATTTCTTACCAGCTTCTTTTTTATTCATATTACAAACCTCATTCAGCATTACCATTTTGTTGACTGTAACCCTCTACCTTGACTGGCTCTCAAGTCTTATGATAGGTGAATTTCAGTATGAAATATAGAATATCCTAATTTTATTTTTCAGTAACATGTAACATATTTACATCACTTTATAAAATATAAAAGAATCCATTTTCCTCTTGGGTTTGTCCTTTCTGCAATGATCTTGCAGAAAAGGCAGTGAAGAAAAATGAGAAGAAAGGACTAACCATCAATTGTAAGAAGTCAGAATATATAGTTTTTGGTAAGTGAATCAGCCCAAGATTTTTTTCTTTAATCATTTCACCCCAAGCAAGGCAGGAATGCCACTAGTATACAAGGGTTTACAGAGAGTGAAAGTGAGAGAAAAGACTTAGTATAGCAGAGGTTAAGAAAAGGATAAAAGATGAATGGGATTCAAGAAGACAGAAGATGGTGATTGATGTTGCATTGACATTTTTGAAGATTGTAGTTATCAGGGAAGCAAAGAAATGGAGTGAAGTTCCACAGGTGGGAAGTGTGAGAAAAGAAACTGTTTGGGGTAGAAGTAGCAGTTACATTTAACTATTTTGATGGTAAAAGGGTGGGACTAAGAGGCAATCTAGTAGCACACTTAAATTTACATAGAGCAGTTGCCATGGAAATATTTATAGAAAAGGCAGAGGGAAGCCACATCATGTTTGTGAGAAAGTAAGTGAAGTCAAGATGCCTGGCTAGGATAAATTACATTAAATATGTAGGTGTTTTAGAACTGGAGTAGAGCTTTATGCTTTGCTTAGGATTTTAAAGTCTGTTCATTCACTTATGTTATCCCCATCATGTCTTGATCTTGTCAAGTCTTTTTTATGCTCATTCAACACCACACAGTAACCCTCTACCTTGAGTGGCTCTTGGGTCTCATGATACAAAGGTTTAAATGATTACCAAAGTGGGAATGTAGGCAGATTTCTTGCAGTGTGTCAAAATCGTCAGTGCCAAGAGGAAAAGAAAGTAATATTTGAGATTTACCTCCTTAATATGAACATCTGCAATTTCATCTGGAACATTTGTTGAGTCTCCGCATGGGAAACCAAGCTTTACTTTTAATTCTATGAATGATTATACAATATTGCAGGTAAAGAAACATTGTGGCAAACAGGCCTATTTACTTGAAGGGTCAGAGACATCTGGCTTGTCATTGTGACAGGAAGCTGTGGAGAATAAAGAATGAAAGAAAATTAAGGAAAGAAAGTACAGTAGAAGATAAGAAAGGAAAGAAGAAAGTAACAAATAAAGAAAGAAAAAGAGTAAAAAGAAAGAAAGAGATAGAAGTAAAAGGAATGGACAGAAAGAAAGAGGAGTAAGAGAAGGAGGAGTAAGTTGATTTAATTGTTAGTTGATATTGTTTCGCAGCATATCAACACCTCTATGGGTTATTTAATGCCAAAATCTAAATATTTTGAATACAATTTTATAGCTTCAGTTAGATATATTTTGAATGCAATTGTATGCTTTCAACTATAGATAAAATGTATTGGTGGTCATTTTACTATAAATATGTATTGTTGGTGGGTTGAATTTGTTTAGCGGCATATCAACACATCTATGGGTTATTTAATGCTGCTATCTATTTTGAACACTACTTTATGGCTACAAGTAAATATATTTTGAATGCAATTGTTCCACTTCAACTACAGATAGAATGTATAGTTAGTCATTTCACTATAAATATGTATTGTTGGTAATTTTTTTAATATAAAAATGTATTTCTGGTATTTTTATACTTTCATAGTTTTTTGTTTTTGTTTTTGGGTTCACTATTTTCCCATAGCTGTGACCCTAACTGGTGTTTCTACCCCTGGTCAGGATGGACCTAGTAATAACAGGTGGTTCTATGATCCTCAAAACATCCAATCTTCTGATCAGAGGCCTTGCAGCCGGATGCAGTTTATTGTCATACCTAGGACTAGCAATTAAGAGGTGGCTCCAAGCTCCTCAAAACCACCAATCTCCCGATCAGAGGCCTTGCTGCCAGATGCAGTTTATTGTCATACCTAGGACTAGCAATTAAGAGGTGGCCCCAAGCTCCATAAAAACTTCAGTCTCCCAATCAGAGTCCTTGATGCCAGTTGCAGTTTATTGATATACCTAGGAATAGCAATTAAGAGGTATCTCCAAGCTCCTTGAAACCTCCAATCTCCCAATCAGAGGCCTTGCTGCAGTATGCAGTTTATTGTCATACCTAGGACTAGGAGAAAATGGAGAAGAGATAAAGAAATAAGGAGGGGAAAGATTAAAAAAAGAAAGAAAAAGGTACACCATAGAATGAAAGAAAAGAGGTGATGTAAAATAAGAGGAAGAAATGAGAAGAATGAAAGAAAAAAGAAAAGAAAGAGAAAGGTCAAAGTAGAGGACCAGGAATGAAATGCAAAGAAAAGAGAAGAACATGGAATGAGAAAAGAGAGAGAGAGAGAGAGAGAGAGAGAGAGAGAGAGAGAGAGAGAGAGAGAGAGAGAGAGAGAGATTGTAAAGAAAGAAGAATGAAAAAAAGAAGAGAAAGAAGAACTGAACTGGATAAAGGAAAAATGAGAGAATAAAAAAAAAGGAGAGAAGAACGAGTGAAGAAAGAATAGGAAGAAGAAGGGATGGGAAAAGTCAAAGAAATATGAATGGAAACGAATGATAAAGAAAAGAAAGATAAAAAGAAATAAAGAAGGAAGGAGAAGGTAGAAGAAGAAAGAAATGAGGCTGAGCAAAAAAGAAAGAAAGGAATAATAGTAACAGAGAATGAGAAAATAAAATGAATAAGGAAGGAAAAGAAAGGAAAAGAATGACATAAGAAAAAAAATGAAATAGAAAAAACAAAAAGGCAAATAAAGAATAAGAAAGAAAGAAAGAAAGAAAGAAAGAAGAAGAAGAAGAAGAAGAAGAAGAAGAGGAAGAAGAAGAAGAAGAATATTGGAGAATTTTCATTTCTGGAGACAAGCAGTGATGAACAAAGTCATTCTAAATCCATGATCTACAGCATACAGGTAAATATATCCGCCTACCAGATGCCTCAAATTCATATGCACGGTTCTTCTAAAAGTAACAGCTCTTATTTTATTATGCTGACCCACTTCATCAGAAGCAAATGTTGGTCACATGCCAGTAGCGGCTGAGCATAACACATAATATTTTTTACTGTTTTACCGGTAGAAAAGAGCAGTAGTCTGGCAAAATGGCATCTTACATGAAAGTGCATACAAATCAGAAATGTATTATTAAATTCTTCCATGAAGAAAAAAATGCACCCATTGAAATTCATTTATTCTTGCTGAACATTTATGGAGACCAAACAGTGAATGTGAGCATAGTTAGGCAGTGGGCAATATAATTTAGACATGTGTACAGCATGCCACATTCTAGGCAGAGCTGCATAACAGTTAACCTACACAAAGATATATATATATATATATATATATATATATATATATATATATATATATATATATATATATTAATTCTAATATATATATATATATATATATATATATATATAAATATATATATCTTTTATATATATATATATATATATATATATATATATATATATATATAAATATAAATATAATAGGAGGCATGATGGAGTAGTGGATATCGGCTTGGATTGAGGAATCAGAGAGCCGAGTTCGAATTCCAGTCGAATCCATTACATTCACTTACGTGCTAATACCCTTGGGAAAGGTATGAATCCTCTTCTTCTCCCTCCAGCTATGGGTAAAATAGCAGGACAGACTGGGTTCTATAGCCTTGGATGGCAACTGGTCTAGAAGAAGGACAACTCTGAATTCAAAACCTGCGGAGGGTCGTTTGGGGAACCTTGTGGCATTCGATGCACCAGGTCTCTGTATTCGTCCCTCCAAAAAGTGTGGATGGTCCTGCACGAGGCCTTCACCACTATAATCAAATCTCATGTGCCAGTGTCGGGCTGTCGGTTTCCTGGAAACTGATCTGCTTGACCCTCATACGTCGAATCTCGACGGGAGAGTCGATCATATATATATATATATATATATGTATATACATATATATATATATCCGAAGGTAATGAGAATGAAAATAATATATAAATTCTAATGTTCACAGCATTAATTCAAAAGAGGGCTCAATATCTATAGTAGAGCAATAATTATTTATATTTTTTTCATATAGACAAAAACAATTTACTCATGACAAAGATGCAATTTTGTTTTGGTGCATTTAGTTGCACCTCAACTGGTGAGAACCAAAATGGTTACCATTTTGAATAAATTAGTTTTGTCTATATGAAAAAATTATATATATATATATATATATATATATATATATATATAAATATATAATTATTTATTTGAAAATAATAACATAAATATGTTAAAAAATCACCGTATATTTATGTTATAATTTTCAAATAAATAATTATATTTGCTCTACTCTGAATTGAGCACTCTTTTAAGAATAGTATTTTTTGGTCATTGGAATTTATTCTGTATACACCAATCCTATACTTGGGTATATATATATATATATATATATATATATATATATATATATATATATATATATATATATTAATAAATATACATCTACATATATGCATATGTATATTTATAATTATATATCTTTGCTCAGTCTAACCACATCAATCACTGTTATATTTACACCATATCAATACATTTGACGATTATTTATTTGTTTGCTTGTGTATACATGTCAACATATACATATTTGGTTGTTTATATCTGGTTGTTTGATTTATCTAACTCTATACATACATATATATATATATATATATATATATATATATATATATATATATATGTGTGTGTGTGTGTGTGCACATATTATTACACAACAAAATTCAAAAATACGTAATATGGGTGGGGATAGATCTATTTCAACTGATGAAAACTATGTCAGTCTTATTCAACCCCAGTGTACAAACTGATTTTGTGTTGCAATTAGAAATTTAACTTGGACAGCTGTCGAAAAATTTGTACAGAATTTATCTATTTCAATGTTTCAGTCAAACGAAATGCTTGAGACAGTGGTTAGCGGAGGGTGGAAGGTATTAGCCTTAAAAGGAACAGGTTTTATAAAATTAAACCTGGATATTAACCATATCACATTAAATTAGGTTTATATGAACAATGGGGTATTAATTTGAAACTAAAAGGGGGCTGAAAAGGGAGTTTTATAAGAGAAATTATCTATATAAGTTTAGGTTCCTACTTAAAAATATTTTTCAAAAGATAAATTACACTTAAAAATAAGATATATTTAAAAGATTAAAAATAAGTTATATTTAGATAATTTATATTAAATTTAAGTAAGAATATATTTTTTAAAAATTTCTATCAGTATAAAAAATCAAGTTATATTAAGAAAAACCAAAACATACAAAGTTATATTTAACAAAAACAAAAAACAAAATTAAAAACCCTTTAAAATATATATATATATATATATATATATATATATATATATAGGTGTAAGTGATAAAATGAAAGAGAGTTATTAGAACAGGGGACAATTATAGGATATAATTAATATGGTGAAAAAATGGAACTATAGAAATTAGAAAAAGTTATTCATTCAATATTTGAAGTGTTACAGAATTATAGTAGCTAATAAAGTAAAATCTATATTATAGAAGTTTAAATTTATTTGTGTTTGACCTGTATTACCTGTACTATATATATATACATATACACACACACACACACACACATATATATATATATATATATATATATATATATGTATATATATAGTACAGATAATACAATAATATATATATATATGTATGTATATGTATAATACAGGTAATACAGGTCAAACATAAACAAATGTAAATTTATTTATAAATATTTATAAAATATATATTTAATATATATATATTTAATATTACATTTATTTATATATATATATATATATATATATATATATATATATATATATATATATATATAAACAAATTTAAATTTATATATATATATATATGCAGGTAATAATATGTTGGTATATTATCCAAGTGAATCATATTAATACAATATAAAATATGAAATATAAAAACTGATTCACACATAGAGTTCAATGTTTTAATTAAACATAGCAACATATTTCATACAATAGGAATTAGGATAACATTAGGTTAATGATCATTTTCACCTTTTAAATTGAAATAAAATTTACAAGAATTTTTCAAACCAGTCAATGGATGATAAATTATTGAAAAAAATTGCCAGACAGAGGAAGAAAAGAAAGAAAGAGAGAGAGAGAAAGAAAAGGGGAACAATAAAAACTAGGAAGTAGTGTAAGTTTGGATATGAGGTATAGTCAGAGGAGAAAGGAAGAGAAAAAAGGAGGAGAAAAAAAAGAAAAGAAATTACCTGTTTATTTTATACACAGTAGCAATCAGAAGGTTGTTTAGGCATAAAGCAAACCTTCTTAAATCTATAAGGAAAAAAAAAAAAAAATTAAATAAAGAGATAAACCCATTTATATGAAAGGGAGATAATTCAGAATTAAAGATATATTAAAATAAACAATATATCAGAAAAAATAATAAGAAAAATATAAAAGTTAATATATTGAAATGAATATATAATCTCAGGAAGAAGTATCTCATTTAACATCTACATTTAAATCAACATATTTTAAATTAAACCTATATTAAATAATTCTCATCTACAAGGAAAAAACTGTTATATTTATTTATTATATAGCATTATCCTATAAAATATATTAAAAAGATACTTCTTATATATTAGATGATAAATAATCAAAATCTGATTTTGCAGTTGTAAATGAATCTCAAGAGATTGACACGTCTACACAAAAACAATAGCCTGTTTGGTGGCAAAAGCTACTGTTGGTGCCAGGGGTGGCAGTATTGCCTTAGACACTGAAACTGTGTTACCTTCCTTGGTTGGAGGCTGACAAGGGCAAGGTATCACATGTGCTTCCACCCATTGTAAGTAGAAAAGAAAGAAAATATAAAATAACTTATATGAAATAACTGACAAATTATGTAGGATGGAATAAAACCAGTTGGATGTTTAAAATTTATTATTTCAACCTTTCATAATAGCATCCTCAGAACAACTGAAAAAGCTTAGGAAAACAATTCATACTGTGACAAACTTAGATATAATACTAAATTGAAAAATGATTAAAAATTAATAAAATTTAAAAATGAATAATAATTAAACATTAATAAAATAAATAATAAAAATTAATAAAATTTAACAATAAATAATATGAAAGTTTCTCCGATTTAACCAGTAGAGAAGACAATATTTATGAATTAAAAATGACAATAGGAAAACTAGTAATTGCTGACGCGTTTCGTCCAATGTGGACTGGTATTTATTTGAACAAAAAGTACAAATTGTGGCACAAGGCCAATAAAGGGGAGGGGTAGAGGCTGGTCAACACTATCTTATACCTAGCTAATCAGATTCGCGACCCATTACATTTTACACATTCACCAAAAGAACTCGTTCATCACCAAACAATCCTTCTACCACCATAATACCACGTGCTCTCAAGGGAGACCTACCAAAATCGCGCCCCATACCATGAAAATTCTAATGATAATATATATATATACAATTCTAATAATGATAAAATGAGAGGGGAGGGAAATGAACCCAATAATAAACTTAAAATAAACACAAATACAAACTAAACATAACTGAAAAATAACGTCAGTAATTGTCACGTGTGGAGAATATTGTCATTATATCTGTGTTGATGTATTTTCAGTTAGAAATATGAAAATAGCGTTTCTCTACATTCCAGTTGCTAGGTACATTCTGTTTTTGTTTTTATTAGTTACTTTGTTCATTTAATTTCATTTTCGTATTATGCTTTGATAAAGTCCACATTGGACGAAACGTGTCAGCAATTACCAGTTTTCCTATTGTCATTTTTATTCAAAAATAAATAATATTTAAAAATTAATAAAATTTAATAATTAAAAGTAAATAAAATGTAAAATGAATAATAATCAAAAATTAATAAAAATTTATAAAATTTACAAGTAAATATTTGTGATCAAATTAATGAGATTTGTCCATAAGAAACATTAAAATAAAATGTAAATGTGTTGATTTGAAATGTGAAAATGAAAGAAAGTTACGATATCAAAAATAATACAGCACATATATTTCAAATTATAATTTTTAATGATATTTTTTAGGCATTAGTATTTTAGTGACTGTTCTTCCACTGGTGGAACAAATTTTTAGATATATATATATTTTTTTTTTATAAGAGATAAGGATTAAATTTTATTATTTTATCAGTAATATATACAAGCTTACAGCCACTGATCAGCCAATGTACAATTACCAAAGATAAGTAACATTGAGCCTGGAATTTTAAGGGGTTACTGAGTGTGAGAGAATATGAGAAAAAGAAAAACACTATTAAGGAGAGAGCGAACAATAAAAGAAGAGGAATTAAGAAGACAGAAGATAACGATTGGCATTGCATTTAATCATTTCATCCCAAGGAAGGCAATAAATCTACTCAGACGCAAGGAGTTACTGAGTGTGAAAGAATATGAGAAAAAGAAAAACATTATTAAGGAGAGTGAACAATAAAAGAAGAGGAATTAAGAAGACAGCATTTAAATTTTTGAAGATCAAAGTTGAATGAGAGGCAAGAAGCTGGAAGAGAGTTCCACAAGCAAGAAGTGCGATAGAAGAAACTGTCAGCATAGAACTTATGGTTACGTCTAGCCAGCTTGACTGTGAATTGGTGAGGTCATGCAGCCAATTTAGTTAGTTAAGTGCCATGCATGATACACGCTTAGGCGATCATGTATCTTTCGATACATGACTGACAAGGCAGATTTTCTCCTACAGTAGGTTGCCATTTCTTTGTGTAGTAGACCAGTTGCCATCAAAGGCTATAGAACCCAGTCTGTCCTGCTATCTACCCATAGCTGGGAGGAGAAGAAGGGGATTCATACCTTTCCCAAGGGTATTAGCATGTAAGTGAATTCAACTGGAATTCAAACTTGGCTCTCTGATTCTGCAATCCAATTACTTATCTATTACTCCATCATACCTCCTCCTAATCTAGTACTTCACTTAAATTCATAAAGTCAAGGTACCATAGAGGACAGCTTATCAGAACAATTACCATAAAAGTATTTATTGAAAAATTTGAAAGGAAATGTCCATTGCTATCTTATGTCTTTTTAATTCTTGTTCTTTTATTGTCCTCTCTCCTTAATAGTAGTTTTTCTCATATTCTTTAACACTCAGTAATCACTTGCATTCTAGTGGCTTTATTGCATTGCTTAGAGTGAAATTATTAAAAAAAAAAGAAGTTATTTTAATATAATTTTCTTTAAGTATTATCTTAGTCAGAAAAGGTGATGTGCTATAAAAGCGTACTTTTTGATTAATCAAACTGAATCATATCAAAGCTGATTAAATAATTCTTCCAGATTTATAATAAATAAATTCAAGAATTTTGGCATTTTTAAAATGAAAAAAATTGGTTTGTATATTGTACATAGGAGAATAAACATTTTAATGTATCACGGATTTTTATAACTCTTTTGTTTTCATAAATATATTGATTTTTTAAAATTTTGCCATCACACCAATATAAATGTTATCACATTTACTGCATGGGATATATATATATATATATATATATATATATATATATATATATATATATATATATATATAGGTATTTTGTTAGAGTTTTGCATGCAGAAAAATTACATCCATTGATATTCATCTATGTTTGCCAGGAGACTTCACTTGACACACACTAGGTGGCATTGTATAAAGCAGTATAAAAGGAAAAGGACTCAAACAATCTCTTGTTCTTTCCTCTTTTTACTGACAGGATGCCATAGAGACTAAAGATATTTAGTTTTGCATTCAAGGAAACATTCCCTGGGCAAACTTATTTTGTAGTCTCAATTGAAGTGCATGGCACACACACACACACACGCGCGTGCGCGCACATAGAGACGCACACAGAGACACACACACGCAGAGACGCACACACGCATAGAGACGAATAGAGAGAGAGACACACACACATACACAGAAGCACACAGCAACACACCCACACACACACAGACGTACAGAGGGAGGGACACACACACAGCCACACACATACACACACGCACATAGAGACGCGCATAGAGACGCACACAGAGACACAGAGACACACACAGACGCAAACAGACACACACACAGAGGCACACACACGCATAGAAACGAATAGAGAGAGAGACACACATATACACAGAAGCACACAGAGACACACCTACACACACAGAGACGCACAGAGAGAGAGAGACACACACAGGGATACAGACACACACACACACACACACACAACAAGTAAAAATAGTGTTTTTAGCTGTAAATTCGCTCTAGCCAAAAATGGGTACTATGTAAAAAGACTAGCTAATTTTTTTAGTTAAGCATTCAATGTCATATAAAATCGGTCTCTGACTTTTTACTGAATTATTGAAATTATCTACAAATGTCAACTTTGAAATTGTTCTAACATCGTTGATATTTGAATTTATTTAATTTTCCTGGATTTCGGAGACACATTTACAAACATTGTGGTATGATCATTACTTATATTAAATGAAAAAACACGCAGATATATACCGTCTTTGCAGGCTTATTTGACGCGGATAAATACTCTCATAGTAATTATTCAGATGAGCTCTTCACTGTAGTACTGGCCCCTTTTATTTCTGTCCCTATTTTTCTTTAAGTTTAATTCCCCATCCCCTCCCTCAGTATGTGGTCAGTGATGTCAGTTCGCTGGTAGATGCGGGGTGCCTTTCGTTTCACGCGAGTGTTTTTCGTATTTGTTGTTGTGTCTGAATGAGTGCATGTCAGTTTGAGTGCTTGGGATGAATGTATGTTTTACACTATTATAGTCCCGCATTGTTTTCAGCCAGTGAGCTGACATTTCTGCTACATTTAGTGATTGGGTGTGGAGTTATTACTAATATTATTTTCTTTAGTTTCTTGTAAATAGTTTTGTATTCATATTGTAAATACTCATTGGGGCTAGTTTTTAGAATTGTTGCTTTTTCCCTCTCCCCACACAGACAATGAATTGTAAATATGGGGACTAGTTAGTATTTTCATAGAGACAACGAGGTATTATGGTGATTGTAGTAAGAAAGGTACGTATAAATATGTTGTTTTGGTGTAAGGAATATTGTTTGTACGATTGGGTCAGCGTTTGTGGCTAGCTAAGTTATAGTTAAGACAGAAGAAGACCGTCCTTTCCCCAATCACCCCTTCGACCATGTGCCACATTTCTGTATTAAACAGAATAAATATCGCTCTCTGCTATGGTACCTAGATTTCCTGAATTTAAGCACAATACTAGACTGGTGGCGAAATCTTTCCAGCCAAATTTAATCTGCAAAAATTTAAATGCAATGTCAATCGTTATCTACTGTCCTTCTGATTACTCTTTTCTCTTTCTTTTCATTACTAATATCTCTGTTCCTAATTCATCCCTGCCTTGTAACTGCTTGTGTTAGTGGCTATACTAGCTTGCTTGGAGTGATACCGATTAAAAAAAAAACAAAGTCATTGGAATTGGCTTTTCTGTATGTATGGTATGGGACTTCATCTACCAGCAAGTACCATATTTCTGTGTGTGTGTGTGTGTGTGTTTTTTTTTTTTTTTTTTGCCTATTACAGTGTAACCCGGATATAAGAGGGTTGTCGGGACCGGAGAATCAGTCTCTTATATCCGGGTTTCTCTTATATCCGGGTTTGGTCTATTTTGTTTAGGTAAGTATGGCTCTAATTTGGGACCAGATACAATCTCTCTTATATCCGTGTTTCTCTTATATCAGGGTATCTTATATCCGGGTTACACTGTTCCATATATACCATTGTTCACCGATACCAAAACAATTTTCAATAAAGGCATGATGAAATGAACTAAAATTCCTCTTTTGCCTAAAAAATATCCTGGTAATTAAACCAGATCTCACTTCTATTAAAAAAAGTACCAGTAGTATAATTTTTGTTAAATCTGTAAATGTTTCTTTATGGTTAGTGAGAAGGTCACATAAAGGCAAGGTTATCATTTTGATTTTTTGGGTTGTGACGTTTTCTTTGCATTTCTTTTTCCTAAATATTCCATGCCAAAATCTGGGTGCGTCTAATGCATAGGAGATTCCAATAAGCCAACAAATACAGTACTTTTAATATACTAATGAAAATTTCTGTTCTTTAATCAAATATATATATATATATATATATATATATATATATATATAATGGATTTTTTAAAATTCAACATTTTTATTACACCAAACATTATAATGGATACGCATATTTGAAATAGACGCCAATTTCAATTATAAAAAGTGTGTATTGGGTCTATGAGTATTCAAGAAATCTTAATAAAGAAAATTTGTTCTCTGTTTTAGAATGGTAAAACAAGCTAGATCAATGAGTAGTTTTGCCTACAAATGGTGGTGTAGGCTCGAATCCTGCTAGAGAGCACATTTTCTTTATAAAGATTTCTTGAATACGTAGGCCAGTAAACGTAATACACAGTTTAAAATAAAAATAAAAATGGGGTGACTATTTCGGATATGAATATCCATTATAATAATGTTTGAAATAATAAAAAATATTTGATTTTTATTTAAAAGAAATCGGTTTTGTTAAAATGTTTTTATTATTGTTTTGTTTTCATATGAAGAACAGCTATTACCAGATAACTCTGTAAAAAATCGGGGATTAATTTGAGACTGTATCGATGTTATGAATGGAACCCCCACTTTTAAAATTATTTTATTATCAGTACTTCTTGATTCCGACAAATATTATGGCTTGAGGAAGATCTAATGTCTGCTCATCTACAAAAAATATTGATCCCAGAAAAAAATCTCAATTTTTTCACTAGCAGACCAGTCTACTTAAGTAGTTCCCAAAAATGTTTTGAGCGAAACAAATATGATATTCAGTGTATCCCCCATATAAGGGTTTATGGCTATATCACTGCTTCTCAAATGATCACGATGGAGATTGGCTCCTCGTTTTGTCAACTTATCTAACAGAAAACAATCTGGTATAAAAACTGTGATTTTGGTTCTATCCAGTTGAGTGATAGCTTACTGTCACATCACATTGAAACATTGGTTCCTGTATGATCATTGAAGTTAAGCAACATCGAGCCTGCTCAGTACCTAGATAGGTAAGCACTTGGGAATATCAGGTGCTGTAAGCTTGGATGTGTTGGTAGTGTAATGGATAACGGCCTGGAAATGGAAATCGGAGAACCAAGTTCCAATTCCGGTTGGGTTTGTTATATTCACTTACGAGCAAATAACCTTGCAAAATGTATGAATCTCTCCCCAGTTATGGGTTAATTAGTAGGAATTGTTTCAATATATCATTATTATCGTCAAAAAAATTCTTACATTGTAAAAATATGTTCTAGCTTTAAACAACCTGCAAAAGGTTGATAAGTCGTAAAAAATCAATCATAAAACTCTGGGTGGGCACAGCGATATGATGTAATGATTAGCAAGCTTGTCTCGCTAAATCAATTATGACTGAGTAGCGAGTTCGATCCTCACTGGGTGCCCTATAATTTTGGTCTTGTGCCACATCTAAACTACATTTAGAAAATCGCTATAAGATTCAGTGATCATTTCTTCAGCCATTTTTAGTGAAAAAGTGAGGTTTTATATGTCATCAAATATAGCAGTTGAAGAAATAAATATTAATTGAAGGAGATGAAAAAGTTAAGAAAAATAATGGCCTTGCACCTTACTAAGGTGAGCTTAAATATTCACCCAAAAAAACTTAAAAAACAAACAAGTGAAAAAAAGAAAGATTAGAAAGAAATTGAAGAAGAAATATTAAAAAAAAAAGAAGTGGAAAACAAGGTGAAAAATTTAAGGGTCCAAATAAAATCTTGACTCCACCCCTTAAAATCTCTAGATCTTACACACTTAAAACTCTAGACCTCATCCCCCAAAAAATTCAAGCCCCCCACCTCCTAAAAATTTATGGACCTCACCCGCTAAAAATATTCTAGAGCCTACCCACTTAAAACTCTAGACCTCATCCCCCTAAAAATTCAAGCCCCCCCCACACCTCCTAAAAATTTATGGACCTCACCCGATAAAAATATTCTAGAGCCTACCCACTTAAAACTCTAGACCTCATCCCACTAAAAATTCAAGGCCCCCCCCACCTCCTAAAAATTTATGGACCTCACCCGCTAAAAATATTCTAGAGCCAACCCACTTAAAACTCTAGACCTCATCCCCCTAAAAATTCAAGCCCCCCCCCACACCTCCTAAAAATTTATGGACCTCACCCGATAAAAATATTCTAGAGCCTACCCACTTAAAACTCTAGACCTCATCCCTCTAAAAATTCAAGCCCCCCCCACCTCCTAAAAATTTATGGACCTCACCCGCTAAAAATATTCTAGAGCCTACCCACTTAAAACTCTAGACCTCATCCCCCTAAAAATTCAAGCCCCCCCCCCCACCTCCTAAAAATTTATGGACCTCACCCGCTAAAAATATTCTAGAGCCTACCCACTTAAAACTCTAGACCTCATCCCCCTAAAAATTCAAGCCCCCCCCACCTCCTAAAAATTTATGGACCTCACCCAATAAAAATATTCTAGAGCCTACCCACTTAAAACTCTAGACCTCATCCCCCTAAAAATTCAAGCCCCCCCCACCTCCTAAAAATTTATGGACCTCACCCGCTAAAAATATTCTAGAGCCTACCCACTTAAAACTCTAGACCTCATCCCCCTAAAAATTCAAGCCCCCCCCCAACCTCCTAAAAATTTATGGACCTCACTCGATAAAAATATTCTAGAGCCTACCCAATAAAAAAGAAGCATCTTATTGTTGCTATTGTTATTTGTTACAGGCCTGATTTCTTTTATTATTTCATATTCCCGAGTTAGACATAACTTTTGCTTTTCACATATCAGACGGTTGAAGTTGAAAATGATTGAACGTCTAAATAAAAACAGAAATCTAAAATATTTTTGGGTCTTTGTCAAGGAGTAACAGTTGTTTTAAATTTTTTTCTGTGTTATTATATTCTTTTCCCGCAAGCACTTGAACATTTGGGTGATGATTTGCTACGAATTAAAGCCATCAACATCAATGGCAGAAGTACGTCTGCTGTCTTCCTTATTTTCAAGAGTGAATCCATCCTGGGTATGACGATAAACTACATCCGGCAGCAAGTTCCTCTGATCGGAAGATTAGAGATTTTGGGGAATGGAGAATAACCTCTTCATTGCTGTTGTTCCCAGGTCCACCCTGACCCGGGGTGGTAGCACCTGTTAGGGGTTCCAGTTATCGGTAAACAGTGAACCCCCAAAGAAATCTCCATGGTACATTTCCATAATAAAATGACAAACAGTACATTTTTTATAATAAATTGACCATTTTTGTAGTGACCATTTTTGTAGTGAAATTACCAGGAATATATATATATATATATATTAAAATTACCTACAGTACATTTTATCTACAGACTATATATCTAAAAAAAAACATATGTTTACTCGGAAAGTATAAAATTATGTACAAAATATCTTGAAATTACAGTTGAAGGTAGGGCTGGTGCAAGAGTGTCTCGTACCGTCCAAATCTATGATACAGACCCCCATCACCACTTGAATGTGTGATGTGGAGCTCCCCACTCTACTAAATCTTAATCTTCATAACGTAGTATTTATATTATCGGAGTTACCTCCTCCTTAATTCCCTAATTGTTCACTAGGGGTCGCTCTCCCTACACTATAAATATTGGGCGACTTCTTGCCTCGTTCTCTTTTTGCTTTGCATTTCAGCGGACACATTTAAAAATGTGATTTCTCGTAGAGATTCGCATTTTCGCCCACTTGTGGGAAAACGCCATGAAACACAAATACACGTACGTACGAACATTCCCCAATATACAAACTCTTTACGTTCACACTCAAACACAAATGTTGACGACATTGTCACTTGTAAATTTATTGTTTAATATATATATATATATATGTATATATATATATATATATATATATATATATATATATATATATATATCGGTCTTGTTTGTTTTCTTTACATCTTCGTTTGGACTCAACTTGGGTCCGCCATATTCTTGTAGTTTGACCTTCTTCTAGCAGGAAATAAACGTACGTGTTCTAATCCAACAGCTCGTAAGCATACGGTCCTCTACAATATAAAATTGTAAACAAATTATGTACAATAATAAATCATATGAAATATAGGTGTAGAATTTAACTAGAAAAATTGAAAATAAATACAATGTATCTAAATACAAATTAGAGACGTCATAAAAGATCCTTCCATCTTAAATAAATCAACAATGTTTTGCGGCAATTTTAAATATCAACTTGAGATTTTGTTAAATCGTTGAATAATTTTAACTCGTTTATGTGAATTTTATATCGTGTTTTTTGAGACTCAACATGAGCAAAACAGATTCATGGATTTGAACGGAAAAAAAAGAGAACATACAATGACATCAAAATCTGCTAAAAGATTTCATCCTTTAATAGTCAGCTGTACTTAATTTGTCACATATATAAATGCAGGCAGAAAAAAAAGAAAATGCTGATAAGATAGGGGGTCTTGGTGGGTAATAAGCCCTGGCATTGATGATAACTAAAACTTGTTATGGTGAAACTATTTATTTCTTTTATTTATCAAGTACTAATTAATTAGTTGAGTAAGCAATGATGAAAATCTCAAAATTTCTTGCAGTGCTCTTTAGTTTTGAATAGAATTACCCCACCCACTGGTTCAAGAATAAATCCAATTCCATCCAATCAGATTTTATGAGGAGACAAAATGGCCAAATGTCAATAGTAGTGATACATGCCGTGACCAAAATGTTGTAATATCCATTATAAAAATTTGTTTTCGGTGAGAGATACAAAAAAGCAAGATCGTTTATAATTGGACCTGAAAATACTGTTGGAACACTTTTACATTTCTTGTGTTAATATAATTTGCGTGCAAAATTTCTGTGAATATTTTCATAGTAATTGTTCTGATGAGATTTCCTTTTTGTTACCATTGTAGTGGGAGTTCTTTTCTTGACTAGTACAACCAGTGGTTAGCGCCTGACGTGCTTTTGCCATTCTCTGGAACATTTTTGTGAACTACTGTTTTTCTGAGTCCGTCTATATTTCTGAGATGAGGTATTATGTACATTATTTACATTATTCGGACTATTGTCCTCATCTTTGTTGCCATATTTATCACAACATTTCGGCCGTTGTACGCTCAAGGACACATGGCACAGTGGATAAAGGTATTGGTTAGATCCAGTGACAGGACCCAAAGAGTGTGGGTTAAGGCAGTGGAGAACTTAGCAGGAGATAACTGATAACTGACATCCATCAGACATGGCACGTGGAACTAGAACAGTCTACCCCAGTGAGCGAAATAAAGGGTTCAGTTCGAAATTCCAACCTCCTGAAGAAGGCCGGAGCGTACAACGGCCGAAACGTTGTGATAAATATGGCGACAAAGATGAGGACAATAGTCCGGACAATGTAAATAATGTACTGTTTTTCTTTACGTTAAGTTCAATTTTTTAATTTTTCTTACGTTTTTTACTGACTGGTTTTTGCCAAAAGTTTGAATTTTCTTTTTCATTTTTCGCCCTCCTCCAGTTTTTATTTATCTTTTTTACACCCAATTCTTTAGGCCTTTGATTTACTTTATCTTTTAAAGTTATAATAAATTTATTTCTTTGTTTTGTAAACTCTGCTCGACATTAATTTCATTTTATTTTGTCTCGTATAATTTCTGTTTATCTTTGCATTTCTACGTGTTACTTCGTTCCATGTTTTTGACGTCCTAAGTAAATAGTTATTTAAATTTCTGTCTTATTTTCTAGTTTAACTTTTCTTTTTATTCTTTTTTTAATCTGTTTGTTTCTTAAATTTATTTTCGTATTACTTTGTCCTTTTTCTTTTGGTAAGACTTTTTTGTGTAATGTCGGACATTTTGTTTTTTTAGTCGTAAGACTTGTTACTTTTACGTATCTCGTTATTTTATTTTCATAATTTGTTTGAATTTTTGCTGTTGTAATTAAAAAAACAAAACTTATACGTTTAATTTTTTCGTTTTTTGTTTAAACGACGAACGTTTTTATCGTCTGTCTTGCTTTGTGTAAGTTTCTTTTTTTAAGTAACATTTTTGCACGTCTAGCCGATAATTTGTTTTCATTTTATCGTGTTTTTTTTGTTTGTATTTCCCTTTAATGTTGAAGGAGTTTTGTTATTTATTTACTTGTATTTATTTTTTTTTTTCATATTTTTGCTTAATTTGCTTCTTTATTTTTTATTTTATTTTCCGTTTTATTTTAAAAAGAAAAAGAAAAACTTTTTGCTTTTTGTCATACTTCAGGGAGTCATAAAAGATAATGGATGCTTCATGTGGGATATACTGTTACCCACGCCTGCTGACTCTGAAGACGCGTCCAGTCGAGATTTAATAACCAAAATACTCATTTTGAGAACTAAACATGAGGATAAGTGTCGGACCAATTTTCAGTATTTGAGGTTCCTCCTCAGATCGTCGGCGAGCACGTAGCAGCCTACGTATCCCAAGTAGCCCAATTTTGTCAGATACTCAGTGCTACCACCGACGACCTGAACTAGGTGGTGGTAGCTTCGGGATTATGTTAGATTGTAAATCATTGTAAAGCTCAGTCTCCAACTGTCTGGAAGTAGAGGGCCAGAAAATGCTGATCATTGTGAACGGCCGTAAACCAACACGCTGGAAGTGTGGAAAGATTGGTCACTTCTCCTCTTCCTGCCCAGAGAAGAAGTCCTCTGGAGTTCTAGCTCCCGCCGACCCAAATCCCCTTTGGCCGAGTCTGTTATTTCCGTCTCTCCCGTAATGGGCATGACAGCGACCAGGACCGGTGTCGTAAAACCCCCGGTTGGATCCATTTCGCGGCCCCTATTCCCCGAAAAGGCTTTGCCCTTCGCTTGTGCGGAGAAGGAAAAAGGGGTAAGACCAAAGAGAAGCCCCGGGCAGCAGGATACCTATTCGTGGAAGCCGCCACAGATAAAGGCACCAACAGCCCCACTCTACGAGCCTGGCATCGACAAATTCGAGAAGCTTGAAAAACTTAAAAAATTCCTGAAGGATAAAAGAAAAAAAAAATCATCTACCCGTACAGGTGGCTCTTCTTTCTCAGCACCGTCTTCGCCATCAGCCAAAAAAATCCCATGGCTCCTCCTCCAATAACAACACCATTAAATCCCACCTCTTCTAAAAAAAAAAAAAAACACCCTCAAGAGGGCACCAATTCACCCGCCAAAAATCTACACCTACATAACTCCCAATCCATCTCCTGCACAGACCCCCATAATCAATTCATCGAAGAAAAATATGAATACAAAAAAAAAAAAAAATACGCAACGAAGCCTATCATCAAACCTCAACAGAACCCGCATCAGAAAATATAATAAAATCAAAAATTTTTCAAAAAGCAAAAGGTATTCTGACGGTGATAATATCAGGCCAAGGTGCCCAACAGATATGAGAGATGCGATGATAGAAAAAGCAAATGCTACCTTTGACAATTATCCACTTTTGGCTTTCTTCGACGATGAAAATTTTAAACGTCTAAATCAATATTGTTTTGGGAGGTTCCCTCTTCGTTCACTCTCCCTGTATAGAGCTTTAAAACTCTCTTTCCTCTGGAACATTGGGGGCCTGTATTTTGACAGTGCCAACAAGAGTGAAATGAGCCAAGGCTGAATGGGACAGGCTGTCGGTGTCTTTACACCAGCCATGTTCAATATAGATGATCAACCCTATTTGGACTGATTATGGCACTCTGATTAGCTAGCATAGATGCCCAGAGCCTGATGTCGGAGTCTCGCAGGGCGATCTTCAGTGTCTCGGGGTAAATGTATGTTGGGTATAGTTTTCAAATCGCGACCTTGAATGCATTTTGTCTCAGAGGTTTGTTCTTTATTCAGCATGTTTTGATAGATGCTCGAGAGGTGTTTCTTGCTTTCGCAGATCCGACGGGAAGGCCTTGCATACTGGATATTACCATAAAGAATAAATTTCTTCGTTTTATTGGGGTTTATGCGCCCAGTGACTATGCAGAATTGGCCTGATTTGTTTCGGCAGATCGAGCCGTTTTTGACGACATCTCGTCGGGTAGTTTTAGTTGGCGATTGGAATGCCGTCCTTGACCCCCGATATAAATCATATAGGGGGAAAGATCGGGTACTAACAAACCGGATATGAATCTATTTCGGAACTTATCGATGAGCACCCTCTGGATGTAGTGTGGTCTTGGGACGACTTGGGGCGACTCGGCTTCGCTGGTCCGGAGGGAAGGTTTTGTGTGCTGGATGTTACCATGAAGGACAAAGCTCATCGTCTCATGGGCATTTATGCGTCCAATGACTGTGTGTAGCGAGCGGCCTGATTTGTTTCGGCGGATCGAGCCATTTTTGCCTCGTCGGCTAGTTTTATCGGGCAACTGAAATGCCGTCCTTGATACCGACATAAATCGGGTAGTAACAACCCTAGTGGGAAGCCATTTCGACGAGTATCGTAATGAGCACTCGGGGTAAGTAGTGTGGACTTGGACTAATAGGGACGACTCGGCTTCGGTAGTGCGTTCTAGCTACCTTGACTGAGTACTAGTTAACAGAGTTGATGTAGCGCTCTTAAGTTGTCCAAGTTTCCATTCTATAGTTTACTCGGACCATAGTCTCGTCCGGGTTCGTTTAAACTTAGATAAGGCTAAGGTTAGAATGGCTGCTTACTAGAAATTGATCGTATCATTATTTGGTGAGTGAGATTTCTAGAAAAAGCTACTACGAATGCTATAGCGGGAATTAATGGAGGCTGCGGCTGGAAACAAGTGGTGGGAATAACTTAAAATCCATATTAATGTTTTTGCTCCACAAAAGGTATGGGGGTCATACTTTAAGGAGTCATAAAAGGTAATGGATGCGTCTTGTGGGATAAACTGTTACCTAAGCGACTCAATCTATCTAGATTAGCAAAAGAGTTAAATGAGGCAAAAGTCAATCAAACCCCGTGATAGTGGGGAAGTAGCCTTGGGTAGGGAATAGTAGGCTCCCTTACTTTTCAAGAAGGATCAAGCTTTGTTAATTAGGACTAAACTAAAAAGAATATCTTTCGAGGCGACGAATGTGGCTGCTGAATTGCGTGCAGAGGAAGTTAGAAACGCATTCCAATAGACATATCGCGTGCGTCACATTGCCGGATAAGCGGACCGTGACAACATGCGCAGTCATATGCGAGGCTTTTCATAACTACTTTCAAAATCTGTTCACCAGGTTAGCCTGGCCTGAGCACTGCTCAGTTCGAAATCTATTTAGCCTACTTTCCGCGCCTCGAATCGGTGGCTGAAGCGGCTGGGTTTGAGGCTCAGAATCGGAAATCCGGAACAAAACTCAGGGATTAAGATGGGCTTCCTTACAAAATGTATTTCAGGCAGGAACTTTACTGGAACAGATTTACAACTGGATACCTCAGCGCTTCACCAGGGTTGTATTCAATTTGCTACGCAAGGACAAGAATTGTGGGGATGGAATAGGTAACTTTCCGCCTTTAACGATGTTAAATACAGAGTTGATGTTTTTAACCAAGATCTTAGCCAGCCGTTTTCAGGCTGTCCTCTCTAGTCTGATTAGCTCCAAACAGATTTGTGCTATAAAGGGCAAGTCTATTCAGGACAATCTTCATTTGGTACGCTTGACCATCAAGCAAGTCGACAGTGAAGCCGCGCTGATCAATTAAGATCAGTCCAAGACATTCGATAGGGTTGACCATCAATTTTTGGAGGCTGTCAATTCCGCCGCCGGTTTCGGGTCGTACCTTTGCACCTAGATGCGTCTCCCAGGTCGCTGGTGGAAGTGAATAGGGTTTGATCGGAGCCTTTCGTATTGTCTCGCTCCATTTGTCAATGGTTCTTGCGTTGGAACATTTCCTTTGCAAGTTAAAGACGAATCCGGTCCTAAGCGAAATTTCCCTGCCTGGTGCTGTTACCTCTGCCAGGTACTCTGTCTAGGCTGACGATGTTTCGGTTCTTGTGTCGAGTTGAGCCGAGATTGACGAAGTTTACAAAGAGATCATCAGGTACCAGGTGGTGACAGGGACCAAGATCAACCGCGATAATTCTGTTGGCTTGTAGTTGGGTGCGTAGAAGGGAGTTTCTCTTCCTGAGCTTTTCCTCTGGAAGGACGTGCCGGTCAAGATACTCGGCAATTGGTTTAGTCTCGATCTCATCTTGGAAATGAATTGGTCTGAGGTTCGCGGGAAGGCCGATGTCGCAGTTCAAATGTGGTTTCGGAGGATTCTTTCCTTCAAGGGAAAGCCGGAAGTATGTGCCTCGCACATCTACACGATACTCCTTTACCGACTCTCCGTGCTTCCGCTCCAGTATAACACACGTACATTTAGATCTTCTTTTGCTTGTGGAGGGGCAAGGCTCCCAAGGTTATTCGGGAGATCTGTTATCCTCATCTTTTTAAGGTGATCTGGGTGTGCCTAGCGTTGAGTTTCGTCAATATACACTTCGCATCTCGTCCCTAGATCGAATGTGTCAGCAATCGGATGATGAGGGCGAATTCTGTAAGGAAGACGCCCGTATAAGCTTCCCATCTCTAAGATGTGTGCACTCGTGCAAGGAGGAGCCACCCCGTCCCCAGTTTTCCCCAAGGCGAGTGCTCCTTCTATTGTGAATGTCGGATTGCTCTCAAGTACCTCTTACGGGCGACGAATGGCCTCTTCGATGTCCAGGCATTGTCCCGTAAGGCATTATATCAGACGTTAGTGAGGGGGTCCGGTCACGATGGTCTGATTACCGAGCTCAGTTTAACGAAGCAGGAGGCTCGCCCTATATGGCCTTGCGCGCCTGGGTTGAAATGCCATACTAACAATGATCCATGACTTACCTGGCTGGTGACACGAAAGGCAAAATACTTTGTTCGGCGAACTTAGAAAAATCTCCAAACTGCGTTCACTGTAATGAAACGGTGGAGTTCCTGGGTCACACCTTCTTCCACTGCAGGGTCGTAATCCTGTTGGACAAGTTTATTAAAGATATCATATATTCCATGCTGCACAGAAAGTTCTTTGTCCTTGAGACCAGTTCTGTTTGTAGCAATGTGGTACCGTCGTTGACCAAAGTTGAGCACAATGTGTTTTTTTTGCTTGTTAAGCGTTATGAGAGTCGTGACGACACAACAGAAGCAATTCTATGGAGACGAAAATTTTATCCCATCCCAACTGATCTTGTACTTTAAGCTTAAAGTCAAGATTAGGGCAGGCGACGACTCCCTCCATCAGAATTTAGCAAAATGTGGGTGAGTCATGCGCGTTTGTGTCGAGTAAATGAAGCTAGCTCGGAATGGTATTTTAATGCCGGTTAGGCATCAGGACATTGTGTTGAACATTGGTAACCCCACCCAAAATAGGGTAGTTTAGGTTTGTTTTATCCTTAGTTCCTTCCATTAAGTTAACTTGGCTAGGAGTTGTAAGCTCATTGGCCTCTTTTATGTCTGTCCCAGCTTTTTTTTTAGTTTTATTCCCCCTTCTTCTCGTCCGTTAGGTGACAGAGATGTCAGTTCTCTGGTAGATGCGGGGTGCTTTTCATTTTTTGAGTGTGTATTTTGTATTTGTGTTTGTGTCTGGATGAGGGTGTGTTTAAGTCTGTGATTGGTCGAATAATTGCTGTTAATTATCTAGTCCTTCATTAATTTCGATCGGTTAACTGATTTTTCTGTCATATTTATGGATGTCAACTATGATTTCAAAAATTAAAATGCAATGTCAATTGTTATCTTCTGTCTTCAGGATTTCTGTTCTTTTATTATTCTTCCTCCTTAATAGTTTTTTTCTTTCTTTTCTCCTATCTTTCCACAGTAAGACTTTGAGTCTTAGTGCCTTTATTGCCTTGGTTTTGGTGAAATGATTAAAAAAAGGGATCATTATCAATTGTAACAATCATACAATATTGATTTCTATGCCCCCACAGTTTTTACTTCTATCTATCTATCTATCTATCTATCTATCTATCTATCTATCTATCTCTATATATATATATGGTAAGTGTGCGTGTATATATATATATATATATATATATATAGTGTGTGTGTGCATATATATATATATATATATATAGTATATGTGTGTGTATATATATACTATTTGCGGATATATAGTGTGTATATATATATATAGTATGTGTGGATATATATATATATATATAGTAGGTTTGTGTATTTATATATATATAATGTGTATATATATATACAGTGTATATTTATATTATGTGTGTATAAATATATTATATGTATATTTATTATGTGTGTATATATATATACACATATATATATATATATATATATATATAGTATATATGTGTCTGTATATATATAGTACATGTGTGTGCATATATATAGTACATGTGTGTGTGCATATATATAGTATATGTGTATGTATATATATATATATATATATATATATATATATATGGTAAGTGTGTGTATATATATATATATATATATAAGCTGTGTGTGTGCCTGTGTGCATATATATATAGTATATGTGTGTGTATATATAGTGTGTGCCTATATATACATAGTGTGTATACATATATACTATTTGTGGATATATAGTGTGTGTATATATATAGTATGTCTGTATATATATAGTATGTGTGTATATATATATATATAGTATGTTTGTGTATTTATATATATATAGTGTGTGTATATATACTGTGTATATATATTATGTGTATATATATTATGTGTGAATATATATATTATGTATATATATATGTACACATTATATATATATAGTATATATGTGTGTATATATATATATATTACATGTGTGTGCATATTTATAGTACATGTGTGTGTGCATATATATAGTATATGTGTGTGTATGTATGTATGTATATATATATGTATATGGTAAGTGTGCGTGTATATATATATATATATAATGTGCATGTGTGTGTGCATATATATATATATATGTACATATATATATATGTATATATATATATATATATAGTATATGTGTATATATATAGAATGTGCCTATATATATATATATATATATATATATATATATATATATATATATATATATATATATATACATATATATATATACTATTTGTGGATATATAGTGTGTATATATATATATTGTATATGTTGATATATATAGTATGTGTGGATATATATATATATATATAGTATGTTTGTGTATTTATATATATATATATAGTGTATATATATATATATATATACAGTGTATATATATATTATGTGTGTATAAATATATTATGTGTATATATATTATGTATGTATATATATATTATGTATATATATATGTACACATTATACATATATATATATAGTATATATATGTGTGTATATATGTAGTACATGTGTGTGCATATATATAGTACGTGTGTGCATATATATAGTATATGTGTATATATATAGTATATGTGTATATATATATATATATTTATACTGAACGTTTTTCAGTGAGAATTTGTTTTTCAACTGAGAATTTGTTTTTCAACTGAGAATTTCAACTCTTGTAATGCTGAATGCTATGAATGTTACAGAAAATTCTTTCTTAAGATTTTGTTTTTTTAATCCTTTCTCTTTTCTGTATGAAGAAGGACTCTTTGCACAATCGCCGACTAACATTATTGGCTGTCAGGAATTGGAAAGACTATATTAAATCCATTGTTAGTTTAGCTGATAAGTTAGTTTGTACACTGTGTAGTGCTAGACATTTTTTGTCTCCATAATCTATTGTACATATCTATAAGTCAATGATTTGTCCATTCTTAGAATATTGCTGCCACATATAGTGCAGTGCTATTTAGAGATCCTTGGTAAAATCCATAGAGAATCAGTAATATTATTGGTCCTGATCTGTCATCTCAGCTTTAGCGAACTTTGCTGTTAAATTGGCTCCCATGACTTTTTCTATAAATACTTTCATGGTATAATGGCTTTTTACTATGGCACCTAGATTTTATGAATATAAGTGGGTTAATAAATTTAGTTATGAACTTATATTGATCTGAAATTTTCATTGTATAATGTTTGGTCTGTATAGACAATATACCTTACTGACTTAAGGGCATTGGCAAGGAAGGAAATTATGTCGATAAATAGATATACATGATGGTAAATAAATGCTTTTCCTTCTATCATTAGGCTATAACTTTACTGATTTGCCTATAGATATATATATACATACATACATACATACATATATATATATATATATATATATATATATATATATATATATATCCATGCATTCTTCTTTGTGTATGGACATGTGTTTTTCATGTTCTCTTGCTATTGTTTTATGCAAATGTCAATCAATATATGTTGGCTTTTTCATGTTTGTTTTTTTTTCTTCTCATTAACGTTTTCATTTGGTTTTTCATTCACTCAATGTTGTCACATTTCTTGTCTTGATAGGCAAAGAATGATCCAACCAGTATGTTCTGCCCCAATACCATTTTTCAACTGGGTTTGACATGCTGAACAGTCACTGAACGAGGAAATGTCAATAATGGAAGATGAATAACGATGACTGGAATGCTTGGAAGGGGGAAGGCAAATGATAATAGAGAAACTAAATCAAATAAAGTCAATGACAAGGAAATCAAAGAAGAAAAATGTGGGACAAAAGGAGATAAAGAAAGAATAAAAATGAAGGGGAGGGCAAAAAATGGTCTTGAGTAGTGGATGAGTTGTCGGAGACTGGGAAAGAAAGAGAAGAAGAAGAAGAGGTTTAGGAGGTAGAGAGAAAGAAAAAGAAATGCAAAGTCATGAAAGGAGCCAGTTTTCTTTCTTTTTTATAGGGATTAAATGGGTAAAAAAAAGAAAGAGAAGAAGAATGCAGTAAAAGAAGAAGAAAAATGAAGCAAAAGAGGAGGAGGAGGAGGAGGAGGAGGAGGAGAAGGAGAAGGACGAGGTGAATGTGGATAATAAAAGAAAAAGGAGAAGGATGGGGAGGAGAAGAAGGAACAGAAGATGGAAATGCAATAAAATAAAAAGGGTAAAAAGTCAAAAAAAAAAAAAAAAGGCAAGGACAGGAAGAGGGAGAGGAAGAGGATGTGACATTTCAATCCTGCTAGTGACTTGCATACAAGTCCACATATTGACATATTGTGCAACAACAATGATTTTGGGAAAATATATATATATATTCCCAAAACCGTTGTGCCAATGACCTAGGGATAAGATATCTGACTGATGTCAAATCAGTTGGGTTTCAATCCAAGCTTGAAACAATTAGACGTCTAGCCACACAGAAGAGCTGTGAAACAGAGAACCAGTCTATATGTGATTATATATATATATATATATATATATATATATGTGTCCTGATGATTGCATCTAGCATGAAACAGACTTTCACCTCTAAGTGTTGACTTCTATGTTCACTTTTATATTTACACACACACTGTCTCTGATATTGAGCACTTTATCCCATGAATATAGCACATCTTAAGACTATATATATATATATATAAATCACTATATGATCATTTAGACGACAATTTATCCATCGCACCCTGCATATCTCTTAAAATGAGATGTCAGTGTTATTTTCATTTTTTTAATCATTTAGACGACAATTTATCCATCGCACCCTGTATATCTGTTAAAATGAGATGTCAGTGTTATTTTCATTTTTGCATCATTTAGAGGACAATTTATCCATCGCACCCTGCATATCTGTTAAAATGAGATGCCAGTGTTATTTTCATTTTTGCATCATTTAGAGGACAATTTATCCATCGCACCCGGTATATATTCTACCCTACAAACCCTTTGTCGCAAACAGGATGTTGCTAGCCTCTATCACTCTATTGTTCTATTGCTATTTCCGCAGAGAGCGTTCAGATGAACTACACTCCTTAGATCCATCAGTCCTGACCTTCACAGCTCGCTGTTGCACATTGGAGCAAACCCCCCACCTAATCCCCTTTGTATTTCATTTGTGAGATGTAAGTTCCACTCAAGCAGCTTCTTCCACTGCCTTGTGGAACCAATTCCCAAAAAGTTTCTTCTTCGCTTACTACAAAAGTAAACCTAAAGAGCCAGACAAACGTACCTAGATTTCACCTACGCGGGTCGTTAGGGCAGACTTGCTACAATCCGTGTAGGTGAAGTGAAACCTAGGTAGGTTTGTCTGGCTCTTTAGGTTTACTTAGTTTGCTCTACTTATTTTTACTTTACCCATGTTGGAAGTTTTTTTCTTTGGACTCTGAACTTAGATTCTAGACGATTATTTTTGCCGGAAGTACATGTTCTTAGTTCTTTCTTTTTTTACCCTTTTTTTTCTCTTGAGTATTATTTTGTTCATTTACACACTAAAACACCAAAGGTTTTGCCAGACGAGTATAGCTGTTTATATTTATAAGATTATTAGTGTTATATATATATATATATATATATATATATATATATATATATATATATATATATATATGTATGTATATTACCTTACTAACAACTACAGAATCACATATCAAATCAAAAATGTTGTTACCTTTTCATGCAACTTGACATATATTCTGAAAATTGATCAATAAGAACTTTTTAATCTTTTTAATCCTTCTTTGTTCTTTGCTTTGCAACCCTACATTGATTATAATGTAATTGATCTAGATATCAAGGTATATTAAAAGTTTATTAATTACACATTCTGAACTTTTATGATAGATCCTGTATATCACATCACTACTATGATTCCAATTCCAGAAATAAGTGATTTTATTATGTAATATACTTTAGTGTGTTTTTACAACAGTGTACAGGTACCCCCCACCCAACACCACCACAAAAAAAAAAAAAAAAAATCTAAGTGACCAGAGCCTGACAGCTGGTCTCTCATCTAATGTAGATCTCACAACTCAATGGCTGGGGGTGGGGTAACTGGTTTGTAACTTTCAATACTTCCAAAATCAAACTTTGGTTCTACATCATTGAGGAGAACACTGAATTTTTTACCCATCATGATGAACAATTGTTTTCTTAATAAGGATAATTGTCCTGAACATCTGTTGGGACTAAGATTCACCCCAGACCTCAAGTGAAACTCATATATACGATCCATTGTTAAAGATGGTGAAAAAAAGGTTGGAACCTTGTACTACCCTAGAATCTGCCTGAGTCCTACTACCATGTTCTATATTTATAAGCAACAGCAGTCAGTTATGTGCCATGCGTGATACACACTTAGGTGATCATGTATCTTTCGATACATGATTGATGAGGGGCAGATTTTTTCCCACAGTAGGTTGCCATTTCTTTCTGTGGTAGACCAGTTGCCATCCAAGGCTTCAGAATCCAGTCTGTCCTGCTATTTATCTAGAGCTGAGAGGAGGAGAAGAGGATTCATACTTTTCCCAAGGGTATTAGCACGTAAATGAATGTAATGGATTTGACTGGAATTCAAATTCGGATCTCCGATTCAGTTATGTGCCATGCGTGATACATGTGTAGGCGATCATGTATCTTTCGATACATGACTGATGAGGCATATTTTTTCCTGCAGTAGGTTGTCATTTCTTTCTGTGGTTATCCAGTTGCCATCCAAGGCTACAGAACCCGGTCTGTCTTGCTTGGGAAGAAGAAGAGGATTCATACCATTCCCAAGGTATGTTAGTGAATGTAATGGATTCGACTAGAATTTGAACTCTGCTCTCTGATTCCTCAATCCGAGCCACTATCCATTACTCCACTGTGCCTCCTAACAGACATAGCAGACTAAAAATAGGGTAATGTTATCTTATCTAGGATGGAGCTATCAAATTCTCATTTTCCAGTTCAAAAATATCCATCGGGCCTTGAGAGTTATTAATTATAAAAACTATACTTTCATATTCCATTTGTAAGGAGGAAGTTCTATTCAGATAGTTTCTTCCCAAAAACTGCTGTTTTGTGAAACAGACTCTTGAGAGGAAGCTTCCTCAATTACTACAATCTTAACCACTTCAAGGTGAGCATCAGTTGTTATCTTTCCTAATTATATAATTCTATTTAATTTCATCTTCATTTGTTGTTCAATGAAGCATCATCAACCATTATTATTCATTTTGGGCAAATATTTATTTTCATCTGGTGAAGAAGAGACTTGAAGAAATGTGGTTCTAGAGAAGTAATTGACCAAAAAGTGAACAATGCTAAGGTTTTAGAGAAAATGGAAAACAAAGAGGAGACTTATACTTAACATAAGAAAGAGACAGCTGAAATTTCTAGAGCATGTAAAAGAGGCTTGGAAAAATCTGACACTCACAGGGCAAAGTGATAGCAAGAGGGACACAGGAGAACAGTGCATACCTACTTAATGAGCTTGTGTAAGTGAATGGCAGAACAGGTTTTAGGAGACATAGTAAAGTGACAAAATTTACTAAGAGCTATAAAGAAGAAGAAATTGTGGAGAGCCATTGATTGGCAACATCCTGAAGGAACACAGCACATAGAAGATAAAGATGAAGAAAAAGATTCAGACTTTAAGCAGGAAACATTCTGCCAGAACCCCATCCTTATTGAATAGACCAGAACTTTACCTGCAAAAATTTATTCTCCAGTCCTCATGGGGGATAAAAATCCTAGCAAAAGTATATTTATTACCTTGTCAGTATCTAAGTCACATAGCAGTCTTCTCTTCAAATAATGCTACTGAGAGAAACTGTTAATATTTCTGTTGAAACAGTCACCCATCTGTAGTATTAGAATGACTTGGACTAATGAAACAGTTATTAATACAGCTATAATAATTACTAAGATGATTCGTCATTTAACACTGCCACTCCTAAAAGTTCCATTATTGTTGACGAACTTCACAAGTGCCTACTATAAGTTGGTGGCTCATATGGTAAAGATTACAGTTTACCAAAAGGTTTGGGCTATTGTGATGGCTTTATGCTGGAGGTGTTTAGGAAGTTGGCTGGGGAGAATCAGAAGTGGAACGTTCAGGAGGACATGCTGCCTAAAGCGAGTGGACAATTGCTTTGACATACAGTAGATTTATTCTTTATTTTTTTTTGTTCAGTGAACTATTGTCAGCCATTATTATTAATTTTTGACTAGTATTTAACTTCATCTTCATTTTTTATTAGATGAAGCATTGTCAGTCATTATTATCAATATTAGCCTTGTATTTAGTTTCATCTTTATTTTTTATTCAGATGACGCATTGTCACCCATTATTATCAATTTCTGACTAGTATTTACTTTCATCTTCATTTTTTATTAAATGAAGCATTGTCAGCCATTATTATTAATTTTTGACTAGTATTTAACTTCATCTTAAATTTTTATTATTGTCAATGATTATTATGAATTTTTGTGTGGTATTTAATTTCATCTTCATTTTTATGAAATGAAACATTGTCAGACATTTTTATTAATTTTTGACTAATATTTATGTTCATTGTTATTTTTCTTAGATGAAGCATTGTCAGCCATTATTATTAATTTCAACTAACATTTACTTTCATATTTTTTTTTATTGAATGAAGTATTGTGAACCATTATTATTAATTTTTGAGTTGTATTTACTTTCATCTTCATTTTTTCTTAGATGAAGCATTGTCAGCCATTATTATTAATTTTTGACTAGGATTTACTTTCATCTTCATTTTTTATTAGATGAAGCATATTCAGCCATTATTATTAATTTTTGACTAGTATTTACTTTCTTCTTCATTTTTTTTTAGATGAAGCATTGTCAGTCATTATTATTAATTTTTGACTAGTATTTACTTTTATCTTCGTTTTTTATTAAATGAAGCATTGTCAGCCATTATTATTAATTTTGACTAGTATTTACTTTCATCTTCATTTTTTATTAGATGAAGCATATTCACCCATTATTATTAATTTTTGACTAGTATGTGCTTTCATCTTCATTTTTTCTTAGATGAAGCATTGTCAGCCATTATTATTAATTTTTGACTAGGATTTACTTTCATCTTCATTTTTTCTTAGATGAAGCATTGTCAACCATTATTATTAATTTTTGACTAATATTTACTTTCATTGTCTTTTTTCTTAAATGAAGCTTTGTCAGCCATAATTATTAATTTTTGACTAGTATTTACTTTCATCTTCATTTTTTATTAGATGAAGCATATTCACCCATTATTATTAATTTTTGACTAGTATTTGCTTTCATCTTCATTTTTTCTTAGATGAAGCATTGTCAGCAATTATTATTAATTTTTGACTAGGATTTACTTTCATCTTCATTTTTTCTTAGATGAAGCATTGTCAACCATTATTATTAATTTTTGACTAATATTTACTTTCTTTGTCTTTTTTCTTACATGAAGCTTTGTCAGCCATTATTATTAATTTTTGACTAGTATTTACTTTCATCTTCATTTTTTATTAGATGAAGCATATTCACCCATTATTATTAATTTTTGACTAGTATGTGCTTTCATCTTCATTTTTTCTTAGATGAAGCATTGTCAGCCATTATTATTAATTTTTGACTAGGATTTACTTTCATCTTCATTTTTTCTTAGATGAAGCATTGTCAACCATTATTATTAATTTTTGACTAATATTTACTTTCATTGTCTTTTTTCTTAAATGAAGCTTTGTCAGCCATTATTATTAATTTTTGACTAGTATTTACTTTCATCTTCATTTTTTATTAGATGAAGCATATTCACCCATTATTATTGATTTTTGACTAGTATGTGCTTTCATCTTCATTTTTTCTTAGATGAAGCATTGTCAGCCATTATTATTAATTTTTGACTAGGATTTACTTTCATCTTCATTTTTTCTTAGATGAAGCATTGTCAACCATTATTATTAATTTTTGACTAATATTTACTTTCATTGTCTTTTTTCTTAAATGAAGCTTTGTCAGCCATTATTATTAATTTTTGACTAGTATTTACTTTCATCTTCATTTTTTATTAGATGAAGCATATTCACCCATTATTATTAATTTTTGACTAGTATGTGCTTTCATCTTCATTTTTTCTTAGATGAAGCATTGTCAGCCATTATTATTCATTTTTGACTAGGATTTACTTTCATCTTCATTTTTTCTTAGATGAAGCATTGTCAACCATTATTATTAATTTTTGACTAATATTTACTTTCATTGTCTTTTTTCTTAAATGAAGCTTTGTCAGCCATTATTATTAATTTTTGACTAGTATTTACTTTCATCTTCATTTTTTATTAGATGAAGCATATTCACCCATTATTATTAATTTTTGACTAGTATGTGCTTTCATCTTCATTTTTTCTTAGATGAAGCATTGTCAGCCATTATTATTAATTTTTGACTAGGATTTACTTTCATCTTCATTTTTTCTTAGATGAAGCATTGTCAACCATTATTATTAATTTTTGACTAATATTTACTTTCATTGTCTTTTTTCTTAAATGAAGCTTTGTCAGCCATTATTATTAATTTTTGACTAGTATTTACTTTCATCTTCATTTTTTATTAGATGAAGCATATTCACCCATTATTATTAATTTTTGACTAGTATGTGCTTTCATCTTCATTTTTTCTTAGATGAAGCATTGTCAGCCATTATTATTAATTTTTGACTAGGATTTACTTTCATCTTCATTTTTTCTTAGATGAAGCATTGTCAACCATTATTATTAATTTTTGACTAATATTTACTTTCATTGTCTTTTTTCTTAAATGAAGCTTTGTCAGCCATTATTATTAATTTTTGACTAGTATTTACTTTCATCTTCATTTTTTATTAGATGAAGCATATTCACCCATTATTATTAATTTTTGACTAGTATGTGCTTTCATCTTCATTTTTTCTTAGATGAAGCATTGTCAGCCATTATTATTAATTTTTGACTAGGATTTACTTTCATCTTCATTTTTTCTTAGATGAAGCATTGTCAACCATTATTATTAATTTTTGACTAATATTTACTTTCTTTGTCTTTTTTCTTAAATGAAGCTTTGTCAGCCATTATTATTAATTTTTGACTAGTATTTACTTTCATCTTCATTTTTTATTAGATGAAGCATATTCACCCATTATTATTGATTTTTGACTAGTATGTGCTTTCATCTTCATTTTTTCTTAGATGAAGCATTGTCAGCCATTATTATTAATTTTTGACTAGGATTTACTTTCATCTTCATTTTTTCTTAGATGAAGCATTGTCAACCATTATTATTAATTTTTGACTAATATTTACTTTCATTGTCTTTTTTCTTAAATGAAGCTTTGTCAGCCATTATTATTAATTTTTGACTAGTATTTACTTTCATCTTCATTTTTTATTAGATGAAGCATATTCACCCATTATTATTAAATTTTGACTAGTATGTGCTTTCATCTTCATTTTTTCTTAGATGAAGCATTGTCAGCCATTATTATTAATTTTTGACTAGGATTTACTTTCATCTTCATTTTTTCTTAGATGAAGCATTGTCAACCATTATTATTAATTTTTGACTAATATTTACTTTCATTGTCTTTTTTCTTAAATGAAGCTTTGTCAGCCATTATTATTAATTTTTGACTAGTATTTACTTTCATCTTCATTTTTTATTAGATGAAGCATATTCACCCATTATTATTAATTTTTGACTAGTATGTGCTTTCATCTTCATTTTTTCTTAGATGAAGCATTGTCAGCCATTATTATTAATTTTTGACTAGGATTTACTTTCATCTTCATTTTTTCTTAGATGAAGCATTGTCAACCATTATTATTAATTTTTGACTAATATTTACTTTCATTGTCTTTTTTCTTAAATGAAGCTTTGTCAGCCATTATTATTAATTTTTGACTAGTATTTACTTTCATCTTCATTTTTTATTAGATGAAGCATATTCACCCATTATTATTAATTTTTGACTAGTATGTGCTTTCATCTTCATTTTTTCTTAGATGAAGCATTGTCAGCCATTATTATTAATTTTTGACTAGGATTTACTTTCATCTTCATTTTTTCTTAGATGAAGCATTGTCAACCATTATTATTAATTTTTGACTAATATTTACTTTCATTGTCTTTTTTCTTAAATGAAGCTTTGTCAGCTATTATTATTAATTTTTGACTAGTATTTACTTTCATCTTCATTTTTTATTAGATGAAGCATATTCACCCATTATTATTAATTTTTGACTAGTATGTGCTTTCATCTTCATTTTTTCTTAGATGAAGCATTGTCAGCCATTATTATTAATTTTTGACTAGGATTTACTTTCATCTTCATTTTTTCTTAGATGAAGCATTGTCAACCATTATTATTAATTTTTGACTAATATTTACTTTCATTGTCTTTTTTCTTAAATGAAGCTTTGTCAGCCATTATTATTAATTTTTGACTAGTATTTACTTTCATCTTCATTTTTTATTAGATGAAGCATATTCACCCATTATTATTAATTTTTGACTAGTATGTGCTTTCATCTTCATTTTTTCTTAGATGAAGCATTGTCAGCCATTATTATTCATTTTTGACTAGGATTTACTTTCATCTTCATTTTTTCTTAGATGAAGCATTGTCAACCATTATTATTAATTTTTGACTAATATTTACTTTCATTGTCTTTTTTCTTAAATGAAGCTTTGTCAGCCATTATTATTAATTTTTGACTAGTATTTACTTTCATCTTCATTTTTTATTAGATGAAGCATATTCACCCATTATTATTAATTTTTGACTAGTATGTGCTTTCATCTTCATTTTTTCTTAGATGAAGCATTGTCAGCCATTATTATTAATTTTTGACTAGGATTTACTTTCATCTTCATTTTTTCTTAGATGAAGCATTGTCAACCATTATTATTAATTTTTGACTAATATTTACTTTCATTGTCTTTTTTCTTAAATGAAGCTTTGTCAGCCATTATTATTAATTTTTGACTAGTATTTACTTTCATCTTCATTTTTTATTAGATGAAGCATATTCACCCATTATTATTAATTTTTGACTAGTATGTGCTTTCATCTTCATTTTTTCTTAGATGAAGCATTGTCAGCCATTATTATTAATTTTTGACTAGGATTTACTTTCATCTTCATTTTTTCTTAGATGAAGCATTGTCAACCATTATTATTAATTTTTGACTAATATTTACTTTCATTGTCTTTTTTCTTAAATGAAGCTTTGTCAGCCATTATTATTAATTTTTGACTAGTATTTACTTTCATCTTCATTTTTTATTAGATGAAGCATATTCACCCATTATTATTAATTTTTGACTAGTATGTGCTTTCATCTTCATTTTTTCTTAGATGAAGCATTGTCAGCCATTATTATTAATTTTTGACTAGGATTTACTTTCATCTTCATTTTTTCTTAGATGAAGCATTGTCAACCATTATTATTAATTTTTGACTAATATTTACTTTCTTTGTCTTTTTTCTTAAATGAAGCTTTGTCAGCCATTATTATTAATTTTTGACTAGTATTTACTTTCATCTTCATTTTTTATTAGATGAAGCATATTCACCCATTATTATTGATTTTTGACTAGTATGTGCTTTCATCTTCATTTTTTCTTAGATGAAGCATTGTCAGCCATTATTATTAATTTTTGACTAGGATTTACTTTCATCTTCATTTTTTCTTAGATGAAGCATTGTCAACCATTATTATTAATTTTTGACTAATATTTACTTTCATTGTCTTTTTTCTTAAATGAAGCTTTGTCAGCCATTATTATTAATTTTTGACTAGTATTTACTTTCATCTTCATTTTTTATTAGATGAAGCATATTCACCCATTATTATTAAATTTTGACTAGTATGTGCTTTCATCTTCATTTTTTCTTAGATGAAGCATTGTCAGCCATTATTATTAATTTTTGACTAGGATTTACTTTCATCTTCATTTTTTCTTAGATGAAGCATTGTCAACCATTATTATTAATTTTTGACTAATATTTACTTTCATTGTCTTTTTTCTTAAATGAAGCTTTGTCAGCCATTATTATTAATTTTTGACTAGTATTTACTTTCATCTTCATTTTTTATTAGATGAAGCATATTCACCCATTATTATTAATTTTTGACTAGTATGTGCTTTCATCTTCATTTTTTCTTAGATGAAGCATTGTCAGCCATTATTATTAATTTTTGACTAGGATTTACTTTCATCTTCATTTTTTCTTAGATGAAGCATTGTCAACCATTATTATTAATTTTTGACTAATATTTACTTTCATTGTCTTTTTTCTTAAATGAAGCTTTGTCAGCCATTATTATTAATTTTTGACTAGTATTTACTTTCATCTTCATTTTTTATTAGATGAAGCATATTCACCCATTATTATTAATTTTTGACTAGTATGTGCTTTCATCTTCATTTTTTCTTAGATGAAGCATTGTCAGCCATTATTATTAATTTTTGACTAGGATTTACTTTCATCTTCATTTTTTCTTAGATGAAGCATTGTCAACCATTATTATTAATTTTTGACTAATATTTACTTTCATTGTCTTTTTTCTTAAATGAAGCTTTGTCAGCTATTATTATTAATTTTTGACTAGTATTTACTTTCATCTTCATTTTTTATTAGATGAAGCATATTCACCCATTATTATTAATTTTTGACTAGTATGTGCTTTCATCTTCATTTTTTCTTAGATGAAGCATTGTCAGCCATTATTATTAATTTTTGACTAGGATTTACTTTCATCTTCATTTTTTCTTAGATGAAGCATTGTCAACCATTATTATTAATTTTTGACTAATATTTACTTTCATTGTCTTTTTTCTTAAATGAAGCTTTGTCAGCCATTATTATTAATTTTTGACTAGTATTTACTTTCATCTTCATTTTTTATTAGATGAAGCATATTCACCCATTATTATTAATTTTTGACTAGTATGTGCTTTCATCTTCATTTTTTCTTAGATGAAGCATTGTCAGCCATTATTATTAATTTTTGACTAGGATTTACTTTCATCTTCATTTTTTCTTAGATGAAGCATTGTCAACCATTATTATTAATTTTTGACTAATATTTACTTTCATTGTCTTTTTTCTTAAATGAAGCTTTGTCAGCCATTATTATTAATTTTTGACTAGTATTTACTTTCATCTTCATTTTTTATTAGATGAAGCATATTCACCCATTATTATTAATTTTTGACTAGTATGTGCTTTCATCTTCATTTTTTCTTAGATGAAGCATTGTCAGCCATTATTATTAATTTTTGACTAGGATTTACTTTCATCTTCATTTTTTCTTAGATGAAGCATTGTCAACCATTATTATTAATTTTTGACTAATATTTACTTTCATTGTCTTTTTTCTTAAATGAAGCTTTGTCAGCCATTATTATTAATTTTTGACTAGTATTTACTTTCATCTTCATTTTTTATTAGATGAAGCATATTCACCCATTATTATTAATTTTTGACTAGTATGTGCTTTCATCTTCATTTTTTCTTAGATGAAGCATTGTCAGCCATTATTATTAATTTTTGACTAGGATTTACTTTCATCTTCATTTTTTCTTAGATGAAGCATTGTCAACCATTATTATTAATTTTTGACTAATATTTACTTTCTTTGTCTTTTTTCTTAAATGAAGCTTTGTCAGCCATTATTATTAATTTTTGACTAGTATTTACTTTCATCTTCATTTTTTATTAGATGAAGCATATTCACCCATTATTATTAATTTTTGACTAGTATGTGCTTTCATCTTCATTTTTTCTTAGATGAAGCATTGTCAGCCATTATTATTAATTTTTGACTAGGATTTACTTTCATCTTCATTTTTTCTTAGATGAAGCATTGTCAACCATTATTATTAATTTTTGACTAATATTTACTTTCTTTGTCTTTTTTCTTAAATGAAGCTTTGTCAGCCATTATTATTAATTTTTGACTAGTATTTACTTTCATCTTCATTTTTTATTAGATGAAGCATATTCACCCATTATTATTGATTTTTGACTAGTATGTGCTTTCATCTTCATTTTTTCTTAGATGAAGCATTGTCAGCCATTATTATTAATTTTTGACTAGGATTTACTTTCATCTTCATTTTTTCTTAGATGAAGCATTGTCAACCATTATTATTAATTTTTGACTAATATTTACTTTCATTGTCTTTTTTCTTAAATGAAGCTTTGTCAGCCATTATTATTAATTTTTGACTAGTATTTACTTTCATCTTCATTTTTTATTAGATGAAGCATATTCACCCATTATTATTAAATTTTGACTAGTATGTGCTTTCATCTTCATTTTTTCTTAGATGAAGCATTGTCAGCCATTATTATTAATTTTTGACTAGGATTTACTTTCATCTTCATTTTTTCTTAGATGAAGCATTGTCAACCATTATTATTAATTTTTGACTAATATTTACTTTCATTGTCTTTTTTCTTAAATGAAGCTTTGTCAGCCATTATTATTAATTTTTGACTAGTATTTACTTTCATCTTCATTTTTTATTAGATGAAGCATATTCACCCATTATTATTAATTTTTGACTAGTATGTGCTTTCATCTTCATTTTTTCTTAGATGAAGCATTGTCAGCCATTATTATTCATTTTTGACTAGGATTTACTTTCATCTTCATTTTTTCTTAGATGAAGCATTGTCAACCATTATTATTAATTTTTGACTAATATTTACTTTCATTGTCTTTTTTCTTAAATGAAGCTTTGTCAGCCATTATTATTAATTTTTGACTAGTATTTACTTTCATCTTCATTTTTTATTAGATGAAGCATATTCACCCATTATTATTAATTTTTGACTAGTATGTGCTTTCATCTTCATTTTTTCTTAGATGAAGCATTGTCAGCCATTATTATTAATTTTTGACTAGGATTTACTTTCATCTTCATTTTTTCTTAGATGAAGCATTGTCAACCATTATTATTAATTTTTGACTAATATTTACTTTCTTTGTCTTTTTTCTTAAATGAAGCTTTGTCAGCCATTATTATTAATTTTTGACTAGTATTTACTTTCATCTTCATTTTTTATTAGATGAAGCATATTCACCCATTATTATTGATTTTTGACTAGTATGTGCTTTCATCTTCATTTTTTCTTAGATGAAGCATTGTCAGCCATTATTATTAATTTTTGACTAGGATTTACTTTCATCTTCATTTTTTCTTAGATGAAGCATTGTCAACCATTATTATTAATTTTTGACTAATATTTACTTTCATTGTCTTTTTTCTTAAATGAAGCTTTGTCAGCCATTATTATTAATTTTTGACTAGTATTTACTTTCATCTTCATTTTTTATTAGATGAAGCATATTCACCCATTATTATTAATTTTTGACTAGTATGTGCTTTCATCTTCATTTTTTCTTAGATGAAGCATTGTCAGCCATTATTATTAATTTTTGACTAGGATTTACTTTCATCTTCATTTTTTCTTAGATGAAGCATTGTCAACCATTATTATTAATTTTTGACTAATATTTACTTTCATTGTCTTTTTACTTAAATGAAGCTTTGTCAGCTATTATTATTAATTTTTGACTAGTATTTACTTTCATCTTCATTTTTTATTAGATGAAGCATATTCACCCATTATTATTAATTTTTGACTAGTATGTGCTTTCATCTTCATTTTTTCTTAGATGAAGCATTGTCAGCCATTATTATTAATTTTTGACTAGGATTTACTTTCATCTTCATTTTTTCTTAGATGAAGCATTGTCAACCATTATTATTAATTTTTGACTAATATTTACTTTCTTTGTCTTTTTTCTTAAATGAAGCTTTGTCAGCCATTATTATTAATTTTTGACTAGTATTTACTTTCATCTTCATTTTTTATTAGATGAAGCATATTCACCCATTATTATTAATTTTTGACTAGTATGTGCTTTCATCTTCATTTTTTCTTAGATGAAGCATTGTCAGCCATTATTATTAATTTTTGACTAGGATTTACTTTCATCTTCATTTTTTCTTAGATGAAGCATTGTCAACCATTATTATTAATTTTTGACTAATATTTACTTTCTTTGTCTTTTTTCTTAAATGAAGCTTTGTCAGCCATTATTATTAATTTTTGACTAGTATTTACTTTCATCTTCATTTTTTATTAGATGAAGCATATTCACCCATTATTATTAATTTTTGACTAGTATGTGCTTTCATCTTCATTTTTTCTTAGATGAAGCATTGTCAGCCATTATTATTAATTTTTGACTAGGATTTACTTTCATCTTCATTTTTTCTTAGATGAAGCATTGTCAACCATTATTATTAATTTTTGACTAATATTTACTTTCATTGTCTTTTTTCTTAAATGAAGCTTTGTCAGCCATTATTATTAATTTTTGACTAGTATTTACTTTCATCTTCATTTTGTATTAGATGAAGCATATTCACCCATTATTATTAATTTTTGACTAGTATGTGCTTTCATCTTCATTTTTTCTTAGATGAAGCATTGTCAGCCATTATTATTAATTTTTGACTAGGATTTACTTTCATCTTCATTTTTTCTTAGATGAAGCATTGTCAACCATTATTATTAATTTTTGACTAATATTTACTTTCATTGTCTTTTTTCTTAAATGAAGCTTTGTCAGCCATTATTATTAATTTTTGACTAGTATTTACTTTCATCTTCATTTTTTATTAGATGAAGCATATTCACCCATTATTATTAATTTTTGACTAGTATGTGCTTTCATCTTCATTTTTTCTTAGATGAAGCATTGTCAGCCATTATTATTAATTTTTGACTAGGATTTACTTTCATCTTCATTTTTTCTTAGATGAAGCATTGTCAACCATTATTATTAATTTTTGACTAATATTTACTTTCATTGTCTTTTTACTTAAATGAAGCTTTGTCAGCTATTATTATTAATTTTTGACTAGTATTTACTTTCATCTTCATTTTTTATTAGATGAAGCATATTCACCCATTATTATTAATTTTTGACTAGTATGTGCTTTCATCTTCATTTTTTCTTAGATGAAGCATTGTCAGCCATTATTATTAATTTTTGACTAGGATTTACTTTCATCTTCATTTTTTCTTAGATGAAGCATTGTCAACCATTATTATTAATTTTTGACTAATATTTACTTTCATTGTCTTTTTACTTAAATGAAGCTTTGTCAGCTATTATTATTAATTTTTGACTAGTATTTACTTTCATCTTCATTTTTTATTAGATGAAGCATATTCACCCATTATTATTAATTTTTGACTAGTATTTGCTTTCATCTTCATTTTTTCTTAGATGAAGCATTGTCAGCAATTATTATTAATTTTTGACTAGGATTTACTTTCATCTTCATTTTTTCTTAGATGAAGCATTGTCAACCATTATTATTAATTTTTGACTAATATTTACTTTCTTTGTCTTTTTTCTTACATGAAGCTTTGTCAGCCATTATTATTAATTTTTGACTAGTATTTACTTTCATCTTCATTTTTTATTAGATGAAGCATATTCACCCATTATTATTAATTTTTGACTAGTATGTGCTTTCATCTTCATTTTTTCTTAGATGAAGCATTGTCAGCCATTATTATTAATTTTTGACTAGGATTTACTTTCATCTTCATTTTTTCTTAGATGAAGCATTGTCAACCATTATTATTAATTTTTGACTAATATTTACTTTCATTGTCTTTTTTCTTAAATGAAGCTTTGTCAGCCATTATTATTAATTTTTGACTAGTATTTACTTTCATCTTCATTTTTTATTAGATGAAGCATATTCACCCATTATTATTAATTTTTGACTAGTATGTGCTTTCATCTTCATTTTTTCTTAGATGAAGCATTGTCAGCCATTATTATTAATTTTTGACTAGGATTTACTTTCATCTTCATTTTTTCTTAGATGAAGCATTGTCAACCATTATTATTAATTTTTGACTAATATTTACTTTCATTGTCTTTTTTCTTAAATGAAGCTTTGTCAGCCATTATTATTAATTTTTGACTAGTATTTACTTTCATCTTCATTTTGTATTAGATGAAGCATATTCACCCATTATTATTAATTTTTGACTAGTATGTGCTTTCATCTTCATTTTTTCTTAGATGAAGCATTGTCAGCCATTATTATTAATTTTTGACTAGGATTTACTTTCATCTTCATTTTTTCTTAGATGAAGCATTGTCAACCATTATTATTAATTTTTGACTAATATTTACTTTCATTGTCTTTTTTCTTAAATGAAGCTTTGTCAGCCATTATTATTAATTTTTGACTAGTATTTACTTTCATCTTCATTTTTTATTAGATGAAGCATATTCACCCATTATTATTAATTTTTGACTAGTATGTGCTTTCATCTTCATTTTTTCTTAGATGAAGCATTGTCAGCCATTATTATTAATTTTTGACTAGGATTTACTTTCATCTTCATTTTTTCTTAGATGAAGCATTGTCAACCATTATTATTAATTTTTGACTAATATTTACTTTCATTGTCTTTTTACTTAAATGAAGCTTTGTCAGCTATTATTATTAATTTTTGACTAGTATTTACTTTCATCTTCATTTTTTATTAGATGAAGCATATTCACCCATTATTATTAATTTTTGACTAGTATGTGCTTTCATCTTCATTTTTTCTTAGATGAAGCATTGTCAGCCATTATTATTAATTTTTGACTAGGATTTACTTTCATCTTCATTTTTTCTTAGATGAAGCATTGTCAACCATTATTATTAATTTTTGACTAATATTTACTTTCTTTGTCTTTTTTCTTAAATGAAGCTTTGTCAGCCATTATTATTAATTTTTGACTAGTATTTACTTTCATCTTCATTTTTTATTAGATGAAGCATATTCACCCATTATTATTAATTTTTGACTAGTATGTGCTTTCATCTTCATTTTTTCTTAGATGAAGCATTGTCAGCCATTATTATTAATTTTTGACTAGGATTTACTTTCATCTTCATTTTTTCTTAGATGAAGCATTGTCAACCATTATTATTAATTTTTGACTAATATTTACTTTCTTTGTCTTTTTTCTTAAATGAAGCTTTGTCAGCCATTATTATTAATTTTTGACTAGTATTTACTTTCATCTTCATTTTTTATTAGATGAAGCATATTCACCCATTATTATTAATTTTTGACTAGTATGTGCTTTCATCTTCATTTTTTCTTAGATGAAGCATTGTCAGCCATTATTATTAATTTTTGACTAGGATTTACTTTCATCTTCATTTTTTCTTAGATGAAGCATTGTCAACCATTATTATTAATTTTTGACTAATATTTACTTTCATTGTCTTTTTTCTTAAATGAAGCTTTGTCAGCCATTATTATTAATTTTTGACTAGTATTTACTTTCATCTTCATTTTGTATTAGATGAAGCATATTCACCCATTATTATTAATTTTTGACTAGTATGTGCTTTCATCTTCATTTTTTCTTAGATGAAGCATTGTCAGCCATTATTATTAATTTTTGACTAGGATTTACTTTCATCTTCATTTTTTCTTAGATGAAGCATTGTCAACCATTATTATTAATTTTTGACTAATATTTACTTTCATTGTCTTTTTTCTTAAATGAAGCTTTGTCAGCCATTATTATTAATTTTTGACTAGTATTTACTTTCATCTTCATTTTTTATTAGATGAAGCATATTCACCCATTATTATTAATTTTTGACTAGTATGTGCTTTCATCTTCATTTTTTCTTAGATGAAGCATTGTCAGCCATTATTATTAATTTTTGACTAGGATTTACTTTCATCTTCATTTTTTCTTAGATGAAGCATTGTCAACCATTATTATTAATTTTTGACTAATATTTACTTTCATTGTCTTTTTTCTTAAATGAAGCTTTGTCAGCCATTATTATTAATTTTTGACTAGTATTTACTTTCATCTTCATTTTTTATTAGATGAAGCATATTCACCCATTATTATTAATTTTTGACTAGTATGTGCTTTCATCTTCATTTTTTCTTAGATGAAGCATTGTCAGCCATTATTATTAATTTTTGACTAGGATTTACTTTCATCTTCATTTTTTCTTAGATGAAGCATTGTCAACCATTATTATTAATTTTTGACTAATATTTACTTTCATTGTCTTTTTTCTTAAATGAAGCTTTGTCAGCCATTATTATTAATTTTTGACTAGTATTTACTTTCATCTTCATTTTTTATTAGATGAAGCATATTCACCCATTATTATTAATTTTTGACTAGTATGTGCTTTCATCTTCATTTTTTCTTAGATGAAGCATTGTCAGCCATTATTATTAATTTTTGACTAGGATTTACTTTCATCTTCATTTTTTCTTAGATGAAGCATTGTCAACCATTATTATTAATTTTTGACTAATATTTACTTTCATTGTCTTTTTTCTTAAATGAAGCTTTGTCAGCCATTATTATTAATTTTTGACTAGTATTTACTTTCATCTTCATTTTTTATTAGATGAAGCATATTCACCCATTATTATTAATTTTTGACTAGTATGTGCTTTCATCTTCATTTTTTCTTAGATGAAGCATTGTCAGCCATTATTATTAATTTTTGACTAGGATTTACTTTCATCTTCATTTTTTCTTAGATGAAGCATTGTCAACCATTATTATTAATTTTTGACTAATATTTACTTTCATTGTCTTTTTTCTTAAATGAAGCTTTGTCAGCCATTATTATTAATTTTTGACTAGTATTTACTTTCATCTTCATTTTTTATTAGATGAAGCATATTCACCCATTATTATTAATTTTTGACTAGTATGTGCTTTCATCTTCATTTTTTCTTAGATGAAGCATTGTCAGCCATTATTATTAATTTTTGACTAGGATTTACTTTCATCTTCATTTTTTCTTAGATGAAGCATTGTCAACCATTATTATTAATTTTTGACTAATATTTACTTTCATTGTCTTTTTTCTTAAATGAAGCTTTGTCAGCCATTATTATTAATTTTTGACTAGTATTTACTTTCATCTTCATTTTTTATTAGATGAAGCATATTCACCCATTATTATTAATTTTTGACTAGTATGTGCTTTCATCTTCATTTTTTCTTAGATGAAGCATTGTCAGCCATTATTATTAATTTTTGACTAGGATTTACTTTCATCTTCATTTTTTCTTAGATGAAGCATTGTCAACCATTATTATTAATTTTTGACTAATATTTACTTTCATTGTCTTTTTTCTTAAATGAAGCTTTGTCAGCCATTATTATTAATTTTTGACTAGTATTTACTTTCATCTTCATTTTTTATTAGATGAAGCATATTCACCCATTATTATTAATTTTTGACTAGTATGTGCTTTCATCTTCATTTTTTCTTAGATGAAGCATTGTCAGCCATTATTATTAATTTTTGACTAGGATTTACTTTCATCTTCATTTTTTCTTAGATGAAGCATTGTCAACCATTATTATTAATTTTTGACTAATATTTACTTTCATTGTCTTTTTTCTTAAATGAAGCTTTGTCAGCCATTATTATTAATTTTTGACTAGTATTTACTTTCATCTTCATTTTTTATTAGATGAAGCATATTCACCCATTATTATTAATTTTTGACTAGTATGTGCTTTCATCTTCATTTTTTCTTAGATGAAGCATTGTCAGCCATTATTATTCATTTTTGACTAGGATTTACTTTCATCTTCATTTTTTCTTAGATGAAGCATTGTCAACCATTATTATTAATTTTTGACTAATATTTACTTTCATTGTCTTTTTTCTTAAATGAAGCTTTGTCAGCCATTATTATTAATTTTTGACTAGTATTTACTTTCATCTTCATTTTTTATTAGATGAAGCATATTCACCCATTATTATTAATTTTTGACTAGTATGTGCTTTCATCTTCATTTTTTCTTAGATGAAGCATTGTCAGCCATTATTATTAATTTTTGACTAGGATTTACTTTCATCTTCATTTTTTCTTAGATGAAGCATTGTCAACCATTATTATTAATTTTTGACTAATATTTACTTTCATTGTCTTTTTTCTTAAATGAAGCTTTGTCAGCCATTATTATTAATTTTTGACTAGTATTTACTTTCATCTTCATTTTTTATTAGATGAAGCATATTCACCCATTATTATTAATTTTTGACTAGTATGTGCTTTCATCTTCATTTTTTCTTAGATGAAGCATTGTCAGCCATTATTATTAATTTTTGACTAGGATTTACTTTCATCTTCATTTTTTCTTAGATGAAGCATTGTCAACCATTATTATTAATTTTTGACTAATATTTACTTTCATTGTCTTTTTTCTTAAATGAAGCTTTGTCAGCCATTATTATTAATTTTTGACTAGTATTTACTTTCATCTTCATTTTTTATTAGATGAAGCATATTCACCCATTATTATTAATTTTTGACTAGTATGTGCTTTCATCTTCATTTTTTCTTAGATGAAGCATTGTCAGCCATTATTATTAATTTTTGACTAGGATTTACTTTCATCTTCATTTTTTCTTAGATGAAGCATTGTCAACCATTATTATTAATTTTTGACTAATATTTACTTTCTTTGTCTTTTTTCTTAAATGAAGCTTTGTCAGCCATTATTATTAATTTTTGACTAGTATTTACTTTCATCTTCATTTTTTATTAGATGAAGCATATTCACCCATTATTATTAATTTTTGACTAGTATGTGCTTTCATCTTCATTTTTTCTTAGATGAAGCATTGTCAGCCATTATTATTAATTTTTGACTAGGATTTACTTTCATCTTCATTTTTTCTTAGATGAAGCATTGTCAACCATTATTATTAATTTTTGACTAATATTTACTTTCTTTGTCTTTTTTCTTAAATGAAGCTTTGTCAGCCATTATTATTAATTTTTGACTAGTATTTACTTTCATCTTCATTTTTTATTAGATGAAGCATATTCACCCATTATTATTAATTTTTGACTAGTATGTGCTTTCATCTTCATTTTTTCTTAGATGAAGCATTGTCAACCATTATTATTAATTTTTGACTAATATTTACTTTCATTGTCTTTTTTCTTAAATGAAGCTTTCTCAACCATTATTATTAATTTTGTCTAGTATTTATTTTCATTGTCATTTTATGATGCATTTACTTTCATTGCTATTTTTTATTAGATGAAACATTGCCAGCCAGTATTTTTAATTTTTGACTAGTATTTACTTTCATCATCCTTTTTTATCAAATTAAGTGTTGTCAGCCATTATACATTTTTAACAAGCATTTACTTTTTCTTCATTTTTTTATTACATAAAGTGTTAACAACCATTATTATTAATTTTTGTGTAGTATTTACTTTCATCTTCATTTTTCATTAAATGATGTATTGTCAGCCATTGTTAATAATTTCGGAGTAATATTTACTTTCATCTTTGTTTTTTTAGATGAAAGATTGTCATCCATTATTATTAATTTTTGACTAGTATCTACTTTCTTCTTCATCTATTATTATTAGATGAAACATTGTCAATCATAATTATTAATATTTGTCTAATATTTACTTTTATCTTCATTTTGTGTTTGGTGAAGTATTGTCAACCATCATATCCATACCAGCAAAAATAATTGTCAGAAATTTTTAATATTGAGAGACAACAAACAATTTTTTAAACAATGTATTGTGATACAATAAATTATGGATGTCCAGAATTCACAAGTAAAACAAAATGTCAATTTTGCTAACGTCAATAATAAGTGATTCTAAGAAGAAATACCATTAAAAAGAAATCAATTAGTTTGTGATATGTCCTGGAAAGGGATATATTTGTTCGAAGTAGCAAAGTGGTTGTTGACTCCTGTAACCGGGTAGAACAATCTAGCAGGTAACCATAATGGACTGGTCCTCGTCGTAGTCGTAGGCAACAGGCATTGGCAATAGGCAAATACAGTAGGCAAAGCCAATAGACGTCGTCTCTGTACCTCCACATCAGTCTGTATTTATGGCTGACACCAGCCAATCATATTACTGTGAAGGGAACCCAGGTGTATGTATATTCATTACATCAGTTTGACAATGAGTTATCTCAGAATCAGGAAGATATTACCCCAATACTTTTACAGTTATAAATGTCCAATTCTTTATTTACAAATTCCTTCATTTAGTGCCATGTATGATGGATACTTGGGTGATTACTTTCTAAGTTAGACTGGTTGCCAAACAAGGCTATAAGACTCTCTCCTCCTATTCATATATTAGATGGGTGGAAAAGAGATGGATTCAAACCTTTCCCAAATCAATAATTGCTGACAATGCTTCATCTCAAAAATAAAATATTATCTCTAAAGTCAGTAGAAGAAGGTATGTTCGTCTATTGCTCGGTTCACACTCTTTCCCAGTCTTTTGAACTTGAGTAGAGGTTTATCCTTGTTTCCTGTTCAGGATTGGTTTTGTTTATTTTGTTTTATGTCATATCAACTTTAATGGGTTACTTAATGTTGACAAATTTTTAGGATCGCATTTAGTATGGGTTTCTTTTTCCTTTAAGGTCTTCTTATTCTCTTTCACTTCCAGTAACCCCTTGTGTCTTAGTGGCATTATCATCTTGTTTGGGGCAAAATAATTAAATAAAACCTACTGCCATAATAAAAGGTTTTTTCTTAATTTCTCTAAAATGAGTAATTGTAATAAAAAGCAAGTGAAATTAAGATTAGATGCCAATCAATAATTTATAATGGCTGACAAGGATTCACCTAATAATAAAACTCCAGATAACATCAACTGCATTCTTTTTTGTTTAATCAAATATTGACATTTGATAAATATTTTTTTAGGGACACTCTCAGATTTTTAATAAAAAGATAGCATACAAAGATATAAAATGATGATTGCTCATCAGTTCTCTGGATATTCATAATGAAAACTGACAGGTTTTTTACTCTTCAAACAGTTGCTAGATTTAAATGACTTGTTATTTTTATTAATTTATTTTTCTTTTAATCATTTTAACCAAGCAAGGCAATAAAGTCACTAAGGTGCAAGTGGTTACTAAAGGTTAGAGAATACAAGAAAAATCTACAATTAAGGAGAGAGGACAAAAAAGAAAAAAGAACAAGAATTAAGAAGATAGAATATAATGACTGACATAGCATTTAAATTTTTTAAGATCAAACTTAACTGGAAAGCAAGAAGCCGGAAGAGCATTCCACAAGTGAGAAGTGTGATAGAAGAAACTGTTAGTATAGAACTTACAGTTCCACCTAGCTGTTTAAAATGTAAAATGGTGAGACCTTGCCACCAATTTAGAACTGTACTTAAATTCAATGGTAATAACAAAAACAAAACAAAACTTATTAAGAACTATTAGACTATTATTTTTTAGTGGCAGTTTATTTGACTCAGGCCTTTTGAGGCTGTCCTTGGGGACAGCTGATAGACAAAATAGGGATCACAATTTTGATTGGCTGAGCTGAATGATGGAATGTTAGAGTTAGAAGTTGTTTTCAATGAGTAAGTTTTTACATGTCGAAGAGATCAGATGTGGTTATTTCATATCTTGGGGAACTTGCTTCCCAGTGGGGCTGATAGAGTGGCCCCACTGGTTAGTTAAAAATGTACACATTGACATGTTAATAAAATAGATAAGTTATCCAATTTGTTGATGTCTCATTTTACCTCCAAACAAACCAGCTAGCAATCAATCGTCCGGAAGATGACAGAAAGAAGAAAGCAATATATGAATGAATTAAGACCGTCGCCCCAAGACTACCCCAAGCAAGAAACAGGTACACAATACATAAAGGTATCATGACAAAGAGCTCTCTGGTAAGAAAAAATTGTCTTTATAACTGGTCTTATTCCATTATAGTGGCTTAGTAGGGAAGAGGTGACCCAGCATAATGGGGAGAGAGTGGTGATCCAATTACTCTACATCGTCTAGCAGACAAATGCATCAAATTGGCTGGATTTATCTCAAAGCTTTAATTAAGATTATGAGTTAACACTAAAGATAATTAATGAGAATAACCAGATAATGAAACTATAATTAGGAAATCATTAATTTATTAGTTTTCTGATTAATCAGAGTTTATTAATGAAGCACTATATACTCGTCTTTTAATAAAAACAATGTCTGCTTCTTTTATGTGCCGTGTCCCTTCGTAACGTAGGTGATCATGGCCTTTCACATCTTCCTATCCCTAGTAGCTCTTAATAAGTTTTGTTTTTTGTTATTTCTCCCAAATCCTGTTCTACCACCCATTTACTCAAGCTCATTCTTCTACTTTTTCTATGTGGCATATACTTTCAGGATGTAAGAAATCATGGTCCTCCACATCTTCCTATCCCTGGTAGTTCGTAATAAGTTTTGTTTTTTGTTATTTCTCCCAAATCCTGTTCTACCATCCATTTACTCAAGCTCATCAAGTATTTTAAGTGCTGATTTCTCCTCAATCCATCCTATGAGTATCAGATTTTCCAAGCCCTCTTTCCTCATTATGTGCCACAGAAATTTTAACTGCCTCTTCCTGATGTTAAGTATAAGTTTCCTTTTATTTTCCACTTTCTTCAAAACCTTGTTGTTGCTCACATATCTGGTCCATGGTATATAATGTAACAGCACAATACTCTTGTGCTGAAATTCTATGTAATATCTCATCTTTAATATAGCAGTGAGCACTGTGCAATTTTCTCATACATAAGATATTTAAAGTAAGGGAGAGGTGGTTCTACAAAGCAAAATGTGCTCAACTGCTATGTAATATCTAATCTCCTATATGGCAAAGAATGCAGGATAATCCCCTTATGGCTTTCATTTTTTTATTCAAACAAGCTAGCTTGGACATTCATGAGTCTATAATACCATTCATCATAGTGTTCCACATCAAGGCCAGAAATTTCATTATGGTGGTATCCTGTGTCTCTACATGGTTGGTCAATGTAGGTAGTTACTGAGCAATCAACCAAGAACAGTAGGTCCTTTGCAAGTCTCCCAGCAGTGTCCTGCAAAGCACATTCTACCTTCATGTAATATTGTAGAAATATCAGAGATAGGTCCATAGAGCTGTGATTTAATTGGATGTTGTCTCAAAGAGATAGTAAGTATAGCTCTCAGCATCTGAGTGTAGGTTCCATCAAGCTTAGATTCTAGGGTTTAAGACTGTAGAAATATCAAAGATGGGTCCATAGAGCTGTGATTTATTTGGATGTTGTCTCAAAGAGATGATAAGTATAGCTCTCAGCATCTGAGTGTAGGTTCCATCAAGCTTAGACTCTAGGGTTTTAATTAATGTCCAGGCAGTGGCACCATACATTAAAACTGCCTCTAGAGTAGCTCAAAACAATCTTCATTGGTAAATCAGATTTTCAGATTACATCCATTTTATTCAAGGCAGTCCAGGCTTTGGCGATGCAAATTTTCACATCCTTTTCAGTAGAATTTCTTGGAATGTAAAAGATTTGACACATTTTATTGACTTACTTTTGACAGTTTTTATCTTGGCTAAATGGCTTTCATAGACTAAGCAAAGTATTAAGAGATATGAAAATATCTGGAAAAACAGAGAAAAGAGTTCTAAACTGTTATATACAAAGGTGGGCTGAAAACTTCATATGCTGACTATGAAGGAGTGATGCTAGATCTGTAAAATCTTGCATGCATTCATTTCAACACTTCTTATTAATAACTGCATTGTTTATTTCTAGGTACAAGGGTGGGTTGAAATGTTTATAGGCTGACTGTGAAGGAGTGATGCTAGAGTTGTGAAATCTTGAATGCATTAATTTCAACTCTTCTTATCAATAACTGCATTGTTTGAGAAAATTGAGAATATTCTATGCAAGGAACTTGGCATTATAAATGTTTCTGTTTGGTTGGTGTCATATCTTCTGATACCTGATCAAAAGTACAACAGTCTAGATACATCACAGAAAAATCCGACATTTTTTGAAGCAGATCCAGCTGGATTCCTTGACTGTTTCTTAACCCAGGATATGAGTTGGGTTCATCACTTTGAGCCAGAGACAAAGAAACATTCCAAAGATGGACATGGTCTTTTCATTTGCATGTGTTATAAAATAAAATAAGACATTGCAGGCAAATAAACTAACATACTTAAGAGTGAGAGCTGGATGTGAACGGGACAGGGCCCTGTCACAAAATGAACATTATCATCGTTTACGCATATTCCTGACGCACGAGTTCCAGTCGAGAAATAAAATATTTTAAAGTGTTTCTATTTTTCGACCAATAAAAATGCTTCCCTCCTAATTATACTTGCATCGTTTCTTGAGCCATAAAAACGCCATAAAAAGGGTCACATGGTGAAGTACAAGAGCAGTCAGCAGGAGGCCAGGGAAGAGACCTGTCACAGTCAGCCAGCATCAGTCAACAGGAGGCCAGGGAAGAGACCTGTCACGGTCAGCCAGCAGCAGTCAACAGGAGGCCAGGGAAGAGACCTGTCACGGTCAGCCAGCAGCAGTCAACAGGTCAGGGAAGAGACCTGTCACGGTCAGCCAGCAGCAGTCAACAGGAGGCCAGGGGAGAGACCTGTCACGGTCAGCCAGCAGCAGTCAACAGGTGGTCAGGGAAGAGACCTGTCACGGTCAGCCAACAGCAGTCAACAGGAGGCCAGGGAAGCTACCTGTCACGGTCAGCCAGCAGCAGTCTATAGGATGCCAGGGAAGAGACCTGTCACGGTCAGCCAGCAGCCGTCAACAGGAGGAGCGCCATGCCAACCAGCGAGAATTACTATGAGAGATCAACCCAGGTTGACAGCCGGCTTATGAACTATACCACAAGTTAGCTGTCCCAAAACCACACATTCCTATTGAAATAAATCACGTAAATCTATTTCTGCTGCTGTCGTATTTCTTTCTTGCAACCATACGCTTACACAGGGAAGGTGGTCTCAGTTTTTTGGGAGACAAAAGGCATTATGTTTATTGACTGTCTATCAATGAAGAGTACTATGCCAACTTGCTGAAGTGACATGTCATATCAAATTATGTCTGCAAAGAATTTATATAAATTCTATGCTGTATGACAAATGTTTGAATGTACTAAACTGACCACAAGAAAGAAAGGACTTCTTTTTGTTTAAAATTGGAAATTATGATCGTTCCTTTTAATTTTGTGACCCTTAATTGCCTTATTGAGAACCATTCATTAAAAAAAAAAAAATAACACTTTTCAATTGCACTGGCCATCAGCACATGTTTGCATTGGGATTGTTATCCTATCTCCCTGTTCTCTTTCTCCTGCCCGTTGGTGGTGGCAGAGATGGCTGTGAAGGCTCTGTCTACCCTTGAAAAGGTGTGAGCAGGAGTCACAGAGGAGTGTAGTCAGTGGACACAGCAGGACAAATCAGGTCCTTGTAACAGCACATTGCAGATCCTTTTCATGTTGACAGTTAGACTCGATAATCTCAGCCCCACCCTTCACCCTGTGATGGTCCTATACCAGGAAAGATGATTTGCAGCAATGGTTTCCTAGGTCACACAGATGTCCTCAACTGATTCTGGAAGTGTTGTATTAGGCCACTGTGAAGTCTCTTGGTGCTGATGAGTTCTCCAAACAGGATGATATGTGGGAGTCAAGTGGGACATGTGACCTGTCTAGCCGAGGCAATGTTTAAGGATGGTAGCCTTGATACTGGGGAGAGACTCCAAGAGGGGACCTCATTGTCAGTGATGGTGGTCTTCCCAGCAGATGTGAAAAATTCTTCAGAGTTTTATTTGCTGGAACTGCATTGCTAATTTAAACATGAAATCCCAAAAGATGCATTTGCTGTCTCAGATAAAACCAGCTGATACATTATAACAGTGTTAATCAGTAGCAGCCAAAATTTCCATGACACATAATGAAGAAAGAACGTGTGGAGAATTTAACACACATAGTGAAGGCAAGAGAAGCAGAAGAAAACAGCGAGCGACCTACTTAACGAATTTGAGTCAATGGATGGCAGAAAAAAGGAAAAGTGGGACTGTAAAAGGATAAAAGTTACAAAAGAGGAAGTTGTGGATAGCCATAATCTTCTTAGTCGTAAATGGACATGGGTTATAAAAATAGGTCTACAAAGAATTTATGTTAATTCTGTGTTGTATGACAAATGTTTGAAAGTACAAAACTGGCCAAAAGAAAAAAAAATGCCACATTTTCTTTTAAATCAGAAGTTATTATCCTTTCTTTAATGCTGTAACACTTAATTGATTTATCCTGAAGAGTTCAATAAAGAAAACAAAACATTTCAGTTGTATTGGTAAATTGAATCATAAAAGGTGCATTTGCTACTTCAGATAAATCAGTAAATATATCATACTAGCAGCATAGCCTGGCATTGATTCAAAAATCGTACGACTCATACAGCAATCACTATCACTTGACTTAAAATATTTTTGCCCTTCCTTGGCTTTAAAGGAGTGCCCTTTGCCGTGCTGATGTTGCTACAGACCTTACTTCTTGCCTATCTCACACTGCAAATTTTTTCTAAGCTCTATACTAAACATTAAATCTGTTACGAAAAAAGAACTAAACAAAATGAACACAAAACGATCAGCTTTAAAAAAAGGACTCATAACTGGAAAAACCGAATGAAAAAAGAATGTTAACAACAAATACTTTTTCACACCCAACCCAGTTCTGTGGAATCAAAATCAACGTTGAGTTTAAGCAAGCGAATGAGCCAGTTGGAGTAAAGTGCCATGCAGATTTAAATTTTTTCCACTTGTGGCAAATGCAGCTATCGAATTTTTTGTTTTTTGCATGCTAGCATGCTAGTTAACATTCATGTCAGTCAGCTGTTGGCTCTCACACTGGCCAAGAGAATCTTCCTGCCTATTCGTGGCAGCCAGCTATAGGCTCTCACTCTGGCAAGTAGAAAATGGCCGCAAACTACATGAAAAATGCCGTAGAAGCATGAAAAAAAAATCGATTATTTCCACTATTGATGGGAGTTGGGAAATGCAAAATCAGTCTTGTCCTTCCCACTAACTTGGAGCATGTGCATGTAAACTTTGGTGCTAATCCGTCGAAAATTGTGGCCGTGCATTCATTACACACATACACACATCCTGCCTTTTATAGATAGAGATCAGTGTTAATTAGTAATATTTTTAAAATTTAAAATTTGATGCAAATGTTATAAGCTAGAAGTCCTATGAATCAAACCTGAATCTGTGTTGTTTGTATCATTATGTGATTTTATTATTCTGAACATAATATTCTTTTGCGATCCTTACTGCTGGATTCTTCAAGAGACAGAGAGCCTATTTGTTTCATGCATTGGTTAAAAAATATAAAGTAAAAGATTAGTTCCCTAGTGATTTTGAGTTCAATCCCTGAGTCTAGTACTGCTGAACAGTCACATGCTCAGGTGTAGTCCAAAAAATGCACAAGCAGTGCAAAGATGAATCACTATAGAAGGTGGGATGAAAATAATCTACTGCCTTTGATTGAATAAAGTGTTTTTTTTTTTTTGTTAAGAATTCCCAGCAAGTTTCTGAGTATAACGACAGACAACAGAAGAAAACCAGAAGATATAACGGCCAACACAAAGGAAGTATAATGCTTAAGGATATAGTTATGATAATTCCTCACTTCCATTTTTTAGAAACCTTTAGTATCTTTTTTAAGATGTGCTTTGTGGCGTTGGCTTGGAATGAGAAATCTGAGACCTGAGTTCAAATTCCAGTTGAGTTTGTTAGATTCATTTATACACAAACATCGTTCAGAAAGGTATGAACCCATCTCTTCTCCCCCTCAACTATCGGCTGAATAGCAGGACAGATTGTGTTCTATGGTCATGGTTGCTAACCAGTCTATTGAAGAAAGAAATGTCAGACTACTGTGGGAAAATCTTCTGCCTCATCAGTCATGAATTGAAAGAGACATGATCACCCAAGCATGCATCACATATGACACTTAACTATTATTTCTTAAGTTTTTACGGGTTCAGGCACATATGTAAAGTTTTCTAAAGACTTTGTTTGTGTTTGCCAGCCTCTGCCAACCTATATATTATAAAAAAATTACATAAAAAGGCAAATATAAAAAAGATAATTATAAAAATGGTTTATAAAAACAACTTGGATAAAATTTGATGCAGTAAACATTTGGGTACATGACGCTCAAGTCTGACAGTTTATAGAAAAAGATGGGGGAATAAAACTTGACTTCTAAAAAATTATAAAATTGAGGCTCAGGTCTAATGTCCTGAAAACCTGCCAAAAAGTTTCCAAAACGGTTTAGAGAGATTATTTTATGGGAATTTTTAACCAATGGGAATAGAAAGAATTTGATTTTGATTCAGTTTGAGCATCCTCTCTCCATGTTATGGTTAAAGAAAGAATCTGGTTGGTCTATGGATGAGAAGGGTTTAAACAAAGCTGAACTAAAGAAGGGTTTTAACTTTGACAGGTGAAAGGCATTGTTCAGCTCCCCAAAATTACCAAAGCAGAACCAAAATGAACAGAGAGGTCTTGATTTTCACAGGTGATAAACCTATGGGCTAGACAAAGAAGAAAAAGAAAGGGAAAAAGAAGAAGGGGAAGAAGAAGATGAAGAAGAAGAAGAAGAAGATGAAGAAGAAGATGAAGAAGAAGAAGAAGAAGAAGAAGAAGAAGAAGATGAAGAAGAAGAAGATGAAGAAGAAGAAGAAGAATGGGTTACTGAATAAGAAATAATGAAAACAAAGGTTGGAAATGAAATGGTAATCATTATAACATCAACAAATTACAATACTTGCCAGCGTCATGAAGTAGGTAAACCACTTCTAGTGGTGGACTACTTCGACAGCATATTACCCCCACTTACAATAGTGTCCAATGTATTTATGAGGAGTGAGACATACCCATTAGTGTTCTTAGGTATGGCAGATAACAAGAAGAAAGGGAAAAAGAAAAAAGGAAGAAGAAGAAAGGAAAAAAGAAGAAAGGGAAGACGAAGAAGAAGAAGCAGAAAGAAGAAGCAGAAAGAAGAAGGAGAAAGAAGAAGAAGAAGCAGAAAGAAGAAGAAGAAGAAACGGAAAAAGAAGAAGGGAGAGAAGCAAGAAGAAGATGAAAGGAAAAAAGAAGAAAAATAAGAAGTAGAAGGAAGAAGAAAAAGAAAAGGAAGAAGCAGGAAGAAGAAGAAGAAGAAGAAAGAAGAAGAAAAAGAAGAAGGAGAAAGAAGAAGAAGAAGAAGCAGAAAGAAGAAGAAGAAGAAACGGAAAAAGAAGAAGGGAGAGAAGCAAGAAGAAGATGAAAGAAAAAAAGAAGAAAGATAAGAAGCAGAAGGAAGAAGAAGAAAAGACACTATAAATTTAGAGAGAGATACAAATTTCTTTCTGTAGTTATATAAATTTGTGAAAGTTTATCACAAAAATTTGGGGTATGAAATCTGATTTTGAACTTAATCTGAAAATTAAACTGAAATTTGTCTCCTTTCTGAAACTTGGCTTGTAAAACCAAACTATTTTTTGAAAAGAAATAATATCAGAAATCCAGCAAAAAGTGTTCTTACTCAACTCTTTTCAACAGCTGAATATATTGAAACAAGTGAATATTTGGCTGATACTAATAATTTTTTATGAGCCTAACAGAATTGCAATTAAAACTTGTTATCCTGTCTAAGTGTTTGGCACACAAAGGAAAAGATTTTGCAATTTTGTCTTGTAAATTTTGTATTCTGCATTATTATTTTTGGTCATTTAAAAATGTAAATTTTTCCAAATCTTACAGCAGAGAAGAATTTGGTGTTTTCTTCCATTTGCATTGTTAAATCCTTGTAAAAGAAAGAATAAGAGATTTAGTGTTGTTTGTTCTCGTCCTCATCTAATTTACAATTCCTTTTATTATGGTGCATCTCAAGTAGGCAATGGCCTGAACAAGGTTCAGCTTTGTCAAACCGATGGATGGGGGAATAGTGGGCAGGTTGGTGTAGGGTGACAGTTTCTTTCAGACTATTATCAAGTTGGGTAGCCTTTGCAATACAAGACTTTTATTGATGTTGTCTGAATAGGCAACTCAAGCAGTATCATCTGCGAACACAACTTTTCTCGCTTGGAATGTAATCTTTTTTTATTCAATAAATCTCAGAATAGGTTGGTATGTTTTTTTTTTTGTATTTTCATGCCGGCTTTGTTTCACAAAAACAGAGGAAGGGTTAACCAAAATCCTTTTCCACCAGAATTATCTTTTGTTGAGTATAAGTGCAATTGATTTTTCGTTTTGCCTGGTTGAAACATATGACCTAGTTGATCCAGTGGGGTTAATAAATGATCTATTTGTAACGAGCTTGGATACCCATGACTGTAATTTATAAAAATCTCATCATTTACATAAATTCAGGATGCTAAAGCCGACCTCTGACCCCCAACCATGTCATGGCAAGCCTAAATTAAGCAAATGTCTGGGGCCTCGTTATCTCTTCTTCTGTTTCACTCAGGGGTTGGAGTAGGGTATGTTCTTTGTTCATATCAGGAATTATTTCTTGGCACAAGATCAAGACTTAAACAGAGGTGGGGTGCTGAAAAGTTATCTGCCCAACCCAATTCTCAAAATCTAATGAAACAAACCAAACGTCACAGGTTCTTTTGGATTGGTTGATTGATTTTTTTTTTATGGCTTATCAACCTTTTGCTGGAAGATATTGTGAGATTATAAGAATGTTTTTGAGATAATAATGATTTACTGATACAAGTCCTGCTAATTAACCCATAGCTGGTGGGAGAAGAGATGGATTCATACCTTTCACATGTAAGTAAGTATATAAAGTACAACATGAATTTGAACTCTGATTTTCAATTCCGAGTCATTATCCATTACACTACCCACACATGCAAGCTTACAGCACATGTTATTCTCAAGCAATCACCCATTTAGGTAATAACCAGATTTGACATTGCTTAACCAATGTTTCAACTTTTGGCATCTGGTCAGGCCACACACTTTATCACCTACAGTGGGTAATCTATAAACTATTAGGTTGGTGCAAAAATAATGTCGGTTTTTGACGTTAAAAAATACGTCAGAAACCGACATTATTTTTGCACCAACCTAATATATATCTATAAAGCAAGCATTTACCCAGAAAGTATAAAGTTACGTACAAAATATATGTAGTTAAAGGCATAAAATTGTGTACAAAAAATTTAGATTTCAGCATTAAATAATCCATAAAGGTGTTGATATGCCATTAAACAAAATCAACTAAACCAAATCTTTTTCATCTGTGCGGAGATTGTCCAACATTCACTGCTATCTAGAGGACTGATATTACACAACAGTATTTTTGTCAAGAGTGTGTATAAAAATTATTTCCTACAATTTCTTTAATAAAGGATGAATTTAAAAAATTGGACAATTTTGCTGTTACACACAGTATACTTATAAATATCTCACTTTGTTCTTATGATGAATATATGTTATATTTTACTCACCAAAACTTGGAATCAAAGATGACCCCATCATAACAAGAGCTTCTCCTGCTCAACATCAAACGTACTTTCTTTCAATCATTTCATCCTAGACAGAATGATAATGTCACTAACACTGAAGGGGTTATCAGAAGTGAAAGAGAATGAGAAGACTTTAGTGAGAAGAAAAGAACTGCTTTCAAGAAGACAGAAAATGGCAATTGACATTGCATTTAAATCTTTGAGCAGGGAAACAAGAAATTGTAAGGGAGTTTCCCCTGGCAAAAAAAGGGTGAGAAAATAAACTATTAGAATCAAGGATACCATTGAATCAAGCATACCACTTAATCGAGCATACCATTAAATCAAGCATGCCATTGAATTGAGCTAGTTCAACAGTTGCTAATTTAGTAGCCCACCTAAATTTATATGGTTAAGGCATCAAGAAAGAGAGCTCATCAGAACAATAGCTACAAAAATATTTGTAGAAAAGACAGAGGGAAGCCACATCACGTTAGTGAGAAAGTAAATATCAAGATGCCAGGTCAGGATCGATTACATTACAGACCCTTTTTGGAATTTTGTTAAGAATCTGTGAGATATATAGTAGGAGCACTAGACCAGATATGGTAGCAATATTCAATGGTAGATTTATAAATATGCAATATGGATTCTGACAAGAAAAATTGTCTGACGTATTATAGTGAAGCAAACTTCTTAGTAGCAGAAGCAATATAATCACTCCAATTCATGTCAGTTGAAAAATGCAAGACCAAGAAGGCAGAATGAGTTGCTCTCTTGGAGGTTAGCATCAGCCATGATGATGGAAGGCAGAAAAGGTTCCCTATGATGATTAAATGAAAGTAGTTTTGCTTTGTTAACATCAGTTTCTACTCTTATATCTATACAATCTCTCTGTTTCTGTCCACCCTTCTATATCTGTCTGTCTTTTCTCTCTCTCTCTCTCTCTCTCTCTATATATATATATATATATATATATATATATATATATATATATATATATATATATATGTATATATATATATATATATATATATATATATATATATACACACAATTGGTGTTAACATCACTTTCTACTCTTATATTTATACAATCTCTCTCTGTTTCTGTCCACCCTTCTATATCTGTCTGTCTGTCTCTTCTCTCTCTCTCTCTCTCTATATATATATATATATATATATATATATATATATATATATATATATATATTTATATGTATATATATATATGTATATACACACACACTTGATGTTAACGTCAGTTTCTACTCTTATATTTATAAAATCTCTCTCTGTTTCTGTTCACCCGTCTATATCTGTCTGTCTCTTCTCTTCTCTCTCTCTCTCTCTCTCTCTCTCTCTCTCTCTATATATATATATATATATATATATATATATATATATATATATATAGACACTGAAACCAAAACCGGCTTTATGCTTCAGTGCAGTATTTCAGAGAGATATATTACTATTATTATTATTATATTTGATGCACTATATCTTTGATTTTGTGCACTTTTATGCATAAATATAGCAGACCTTAAGACTATGTTTTTATTGTATTCTGTGTACCTAGGCAGTAAATGTAATTTAAGGCAAATATTATTAAAGACAACAGATATTTTGTTTCGATTAATTCTAATGATTCATTTTTTTGAATTAGGAATAATTCTTTTCAGACAAGAGGGCAACTCCAGCAGGAATTGTCTGAAGATCATTTTGGAAGAAACATACAAAAATATGTTCCAAGCTTTCGACTTTCTTAAGTTATCTTCAGATTAGGTAGAGACAGTCAGTTTTATAGACAAAAATGTTTTGTGATGTAAGAGAAGTGTGACATGATTTCTGCGGGGAGGGTATTTGTATACATTTGATGATTTGGCCTCTTTATTTATAATTGTTTTTATTTATTGATGTATTGCTTCAAGGATCATAACTCTTTTTTTGCTATTAGATTTTACTAGTATTTTGGTATTGGATCTTCCAAAATTTAAATACAATGTCAATCATTATCTTCTGTCATCTTAATTTGTGTTATTTTCTTGTTCTCTTTCCTTAATGTTTTTTTTCTCATATTCTCTAATACTTAGTAACCCCATGCATCTTAGTGGCTTTCTTGCCTTGCTTAGAGGTGAAATGATTAAAATATATATATTTATATATATATATTTAAACATATAATATTAAATATAACAATGAATGTCTATTATGTCTGATCCTAGGCCCTTCTAATTTTCGAATGTTTGCTTTAATTTCTGGTGAAAATAAAGACAAAAATTGTCTGATATTTGGATATTTTTTTAAGTTGGTCTTAAGCTTTTGACTCACATGAACCATCCTCAGAAAGATTATACAGACGTGAAACAAAAATATCCACTGTCAAAGATGATATTTTGTTAATTTGATATAGAAAATTGCTACGTGATGATAACGGTCGCAGAGTAGCAGATGCAGATCGTAAATTTAAGATATGGTTTTATGACATCCTACCATCTGATAGACCAAAGTATTACAACTGAACCAATGTCTAGATGCAATGTAATGTTTTGTGACTAGTTTGAAGTTTACATTAAAATGAAGCAACCCACACTCAACAAAATTAAATTTCAATCTAGTTACAACAAATTACAAATTTGAAAAGGTTTTTGTCTTTTATAACTTCATTGGTCTAAATTGATTTTTATGTGGATGTGACTAGAAATGGGCATAAGCCGGAGGGTGCTGAGTATTTTAATTTTTTTTATTTTAATATGTTTTGTGTATATAGTCTGATTTCTTTTAGTTTCTTTTTCTTTCTTTTTTTTCATGTTTCCATCATTTTTGTCATTAAATGTCCCACATTGGGATAACAGATCTGCCAACAAAGGGGGAACATTGTAGTTGCATCAGCCAATTTAAGAATATAGAATTGGAAGTAGTCTTTAGAAGGAACAAGAAACCCAATCAGGAAACTAGAGCTGAACCTCTACTCTGGTTCAAAAAACTGGAGAGGAGTGAGAACTGGATGATAGATTGTGAAAATTAAATGAAGGATGCAAGTTAAAATACCCAGGTACATCAAGAAGTCTGTTGTCTAACAATAAAAAAGCATTAATTTTTCACACAAGAAAATAACTATTTATATAAACTGCTTTCTTGTCAATGCACTTAATTCAATACTCCACATTTAATCAAATAGGTCAAACATATAGTTAAAGTTTTAGACAAAGATTTAGCTACTAGTCATGTCAACTTATGACCTCATTGATAAATGCTTCTACTTTGGATATGCTTATAAAAGCAAAGAAAAATGTACACAGGTAAATTCTTGTTGTATTAATCTACCCAGATCCAGAATTATCTAAGAAGCCCATCTGAATGCATGATGTGTATACCAGAAAAAAACAGCACGTGAAAGGTAGTGATAAAATAATTGATAGATAGATAGATAGATAGATAGATAGTGAGCTTGATTGATTGATAGATAGATAGGTAAATACATAGTGAGCTTGATAGATAGATAGATAGATAGATAGATAGATAGATAGATAGATAGATAGTGAGCTTGATTGATTGATAGATAGATAGGTAAATACATAGTGAGCTTGATAGATAGATAGATAGATAGATAGATAGATAGATAGATAGATAGATAGTGAGCTTGATTGATAGATAGATAGATAGGTAAATACATAGTGAGCTTGATAGATAGATAGATAGATAGATAGATAGATAGATAGATAGATAGATAGATAGATAGTGAGCTTGATTGATTGATAGATAGATAGGTAAATACATAGTGAGCTTGATAGATAGATAGATAGATAGATAGATAGATAGATAGATAGATAGATAGTGAGCTTGATTGATAGATAGATAGATAGGTAAATACATAGTGAGCTTGATAGATAGATAGATAGATAGATAGATAGATAGATAGATAGATAGATAGATAGTGAGCTTGATTGATAGATAGATAGATAGGTAAATACATAGTGAGCTTGATAGATAGATAGATAGATAGATAGATAGATAGATAGATAGATAGATAGATAGTGAGCTTGATTGATTGATAGATAGATAGGTAAATACATAGTGAGCTTGATAGATAGATAGATAGATAGATAGATAGATAGATAGATAGATAGATAGATAGATAGTGAGCTTGATTGATTGATAGATAGATAGGTAAATACATAGTGAGCTTGATAGATAGATAGATAGATAGATAGATAGATAGATAGATAGATAGATAGTGAGCTTGATTGATTGATAGATAGATAGGTAAATACATAGTGAGCTTGATAGATAGATAGATAGATAGATAGATAGATAGATAGATAGATAGATAGTGAGCTTGATTGATTGATAGATAGATAGGTAAATACATAGTGAGCTTGATAGATAGATAGATAGATAGATAGATAGATAGATAGATAGATAGTGAGCTTGATTGATTGATAGATAGATAGGTAAATACATAGTGAGCTTGATAGATAGATAGATAGATAGATAGATAGATAGATAGATAGATAGATAGTGAGCTTGATTGATTGATAGATAGATAGGTAAATACATAGTGAGCTTGATAGATAGATAGATAGATAGATAGATAGATAGATAGATAGATAGTGAGCTTGATTGATTGATAGATAGATAGGTAAATACATAGTGAGCTTGATAGATAGATAGATAGATAGATAGATAGATAGATAGATAGATAGTGAGCTTGATTGATTGATAGAGAGATAGATAAATACATAGTGAGCTTGATAGATAGATAGATAGATAGATAGATAGATAGATAGTGAGCTTGATTGATTGATAGATAGATAGGTAAATACATAGTGAGCTTGATAGATAGATAGATAGATAGATAGATAGATAGATAGTGAGCTTGATTGATTGATAGATAGATAGGTAAATACATAGTGAGCTTGATAGATAGATAGATAGATAGATAGATAGATAGATAGTGAGCTTGATTGATTGATAGATAGATAGGTAAATACATAGTGAGCTTGATAGATAGATAGATAGATAGATAGATAGATAGATAGTGAGCTTGATTGATTGATAGAGAGATAGATAAATACATAGTGAGCTTGATAGATAGATAGATAGATAGATAGATAGATAGATAGTGAGCTTGATTGATTGATAGATAGATAGGTAAATACATAGTGAGCTTGATAGATAGATAGATAGATAGATAGATAGATAGATAGATAGATAGTGAGCTTGATTGATTGATAGATAGATAGGTAAATACATAGTGAGCTTGATAGATAGATAGATAGATAGATAGATAGATAGATAGATAGATAGTGAGCTTGATTGATTGATAGAGAGATAGATAAATACATAGACAGTGAGCTTGATAGATAGATAGATAAATAGATAGATAGATAGATAGATAGAAAGTGAGCTTGATTGATTGATAGATAGATAGGTAAATACATAGTGAGCTTGATAGATAGATAGATAGATAGATAGATAGATAGATAGATAGATAGATAGATAGTGAGCTTGATTGATTGATAGATAGATAGGTAAATACATAGTGAGCTTGATAGATAGATAGATAGATAGATAGATAGATAGTGAGCTTGATTGATTGATAGATAGATAGGTAAATACATAGTGAGCTTGATAGATAGATAGATAGATAGATAGATAGATAGATAGATAGATAGTGAGCTTGATTGATTGATAGATAGATAGGTAAATACATAGTGAGCTTGATAGATAGATAGATAGATAGATAGATAGATAGATAGATAGATAGATAGATAGAAAGTGAGCTTGATTGATTGATAGATAGATAGGTAAATACATAGTGAGCTTGATAGATAGATAGATAGATAGATAGATAGATAGATAGATAGATAGATAGATAGATAGATAGTGAGCTTGATTGATTGATAGATAGATAGGTAAATACATAGTGAGCTTGATAGATAGATAGATAGATAGATAGATAGATAGATAGATAGATAGTGAGCTTGATTGATTGATAGAGAGATAGATAAATACATAGACAGTGAGCTTGATAGATAGATAGATAAATAGATAGATAGATAGATAGATAGAAAGTGAGCTTGATTGATTGATAGATAGATAGGTAAATACATAGTGAGCTTGATAGATAGATAGATAGATAGATAGATAGATAGATAGATAGATAGATAGATAGTGAGCTTGATTGATTGATAGATAGATAGGTAAATACATAGTGAGCTTGATAGATAGATAGATAGATAGATAGATAGATAGATAGTGAGCTTGATTGATTGATAGATAGATAGATAAATACATAGTGAGCTTGATAGATAGATAGATAGATAGATAGATAGATAGATAGTGAGCTTGATTGATTGATAGAGAGATAGATAAATACATAGTGAGCTTGATAGATAGATAGATAGATAGATAGATAGATAGATAGATAGATAGATAGTGAGCTTGATTGATTGATAGATAGATAGGTAAATACATAGTGAGCTTGATAGATAGATAGATAGATAGATAGATAGATAGATAGATAGATAGATAGTGAGCTTGATTGATTGATAGATAGATAGATAAATACATAGTGAGCTTGATAGATAGATAGATAGATAGATAGATAGATAGATAGATAGATAGTGAGCTTGATTGATTGATAGAGAGATAGATAAATACATAGTGAGCTTGATAGATAGATAGATAGATAGATAGATAGATAGATAGATAGTGAGCTTGATTGATTGATAGATAGATAGGTAAATACATAGTGAGCTTGATAGATAGATAGATAGATAGATAGATAGATAGATAGATAGTGAGCTTGATTGATTGATAGATAGATAGGTAAATACATAGTGAGCTTGATAGATAGATAGATAGATAGATAGATAGATAGATAGATAGATAGATAGATAGATAGATAGATAGATAGTGAGCTTGATTGATTGATAGATAGATAGGTAAATACATAGTGAGCTTGATAGATAGATAGATAGATAGATAGATAGATAGTGAGCTTGATTGATTGATAGAGAGATAGATAAATACATAGTGAGCTTGATAGATAGATAGATAGATAGATAGATAGATAGATAGATAGTGAGCTTGATTGATTGATAGATAGATAGGTAAATACATAGTGAGCTTGATAGATAGATAGATAGATAGATAGATAGATAGTGAGCTTGATTGATTGATAGAGAGATAGATAAATACATAGTGAGCTTGATAGATAGATAGATAGATAGATAGATAGATAGATAGATAGATAGATAGATAGATAGTGAGCTTGATTGATTGATAGATAGATAGGTAAATACATAGTGAGCTTGATAGATAGATAGATAGATAGATAGATAGATAGATAGATAGATAGTGAGCTTGATTGATTGATAGAGAGATAGATAAATACATAGTGAGCTTGATAGATAGATAGATAGATAGATAGATAGATAGTGAGCTTGATTGATTGATAGATAGATAGGTAAATACATAGTGAGCTTGATAGATAGATAGATAGATAGATAGATAGATAGATAGTGAGCTTGATTGATTGATAGATAGATAGGTAAATACATAGTGAGCTTGATAGATAGATAGATAGATAGATAGATAGATAGATAGATAGATAGTGAGCTTGATTGATTGATAGATAGATAGGTAAATACATAGTGAGCTTGATAGATAGATAGATAGATAGATAGATAGATAGATAGTGAGCTTGATTGATTGATAGAGAGATAGATAAATACATAGTGAGCTTGATAGATAGATAGATAGATAGATAGATAGATAGTGAGCTTGATTGATTGATAGATAGATAGGTAAATACATAGTGAGCTTGATAGATAGATAGATAGATAGATAGATAGATAGATAGATAGATAGATAGATAGTGAGCTTGATTGATTGATAGATAGATAGGTAAATACATAGTGAGCTTGATAGATAGATAGATAGATAGATAGATAGATAGATAGATAGTGAGCTTGATTGATTGATAGATAGATAGGTAAATACATAGTGAGCTTGATAGATAGATAGATAGATAGATAGATAGATAGATAGATAGATAGTGAGCTTGATTGATTGATAGAGAGATAGATAAATACATAGACAGTGAGCTTGATAGATAGATAGATAAATAGATAGATAGATAGATAGATAGAAAGTGAGCTTGATTGATTGATAGATAGATATATAAATACATAGACAGTGAGCTTGATAGATAGATAGATAGATAGTGAGCTTGATTGATTGATAGACAGATAGATACATAGACAGACAGTGAGCATAATAGATAGATAGATAGATAATGAGCTTGATTGATTGATAGACAGATAGATACATAGACAGACAGTGAGCATAATAGATAGATAGATAGATAGATAGATAGATAGATAGATAGATAGTGAGCTTGATTGATTGATAGACAGATAGATACATAGACAAATTTGTCATTAAATGTCCCACATTGTGGATAGAAGAAGATAGTCAGAATTCAAATTTCTCTTAAAAATATCAAAATTAAATTAAAAGGGCACTCTTGGAAAATTTTATTTACTAAATAAATTCAGTGTTTTCCTATCACAGTATTTTCTCAGTAACTTTCGTTTGTTCGGCATCTGTCCGTCTTGGGAGCCGATGGAGTAGTGATCAGTGCACAACGAGCCTGGGAGGGATATATGGAGAACTAGGACATGTAGTTTGGTACCAGTGCAGCTGCAGGAGTTGCCGGAAGGTAGCACAGAGTGCCGTCCATCCTCCTTAGGGTCTCCACTCCGGATTTATGTAGAGTTTACTCCTTCGCCTTTCCTTCTCCCAAAGATTTCGACAAGGCAGTGGAGCTATTTAACCCATAGCTGGGGTTTGATTCATGGGTAACAAGGCATGTCCACACAGTGGTGGGACTGCATGCCGCATGTTAAGGGGATCAACAGTAACTTTAGATCTACTAAAATAAGAATGTCTCTGGTTTTCTCACATTTTCTCACAAATTGTCAGTTGCTAATAAATAAATAATATCCGTAACATCTTTTCTTAGTCATATTTTTTTTTTATTAGTGTAAAGCATTTCTTTTTTTGGTGATTTTAGTCATTTTAATAAATTCTATGACAAATTCTATGTTGGTTGTTTTTTATGAAGATACCCAAACAGAATGTTATAGCTGCTTGATAATGAAATCTCTATCTATAAAAGGCAGGATGTGTGTATGTGTGTAACGAATGCATGGCTGCAATTTTTGACGGATTAGCACCAAAGTTTACATGCACATGCTCCAAGTTAGTGGGAAGGCCAAGACTGACAATGCATTTCCCAACTCCCATCAATAGTGGAAATAATCGATTTTTTCATGCTTCTATGGCACTTTTCATGTAGTTTGCAGCCATTTTCTACTGGCCAGAGTGAGAGCCTATAGCTGGCTGCCACAAATAGGCAGGAAAATTCTATTGGCCAGCGTGAGAGCCAACAGCTGACTGACACAAATGTTAACTAGCATGCTAGCATGCAAAAAATCGATAGCTGCATTCGTCACAAGTGGGAAAAATTTAAATCTGCATGGCACTTTACTCCAATTGGCTCATTCGCTTGCTTTAACTCAACGTTGATTCTGATTCCACAGAACTGGGTTGGGTGTGAAAAAGTATTTGTTGTTAACATTCTTTTTTCATTCAGTTTTTCCAGTTATGAGTCCTTTTTTTAAAGCTGATCATTTTGTGTTCATTTTGTTTAGTTCTTTTTTCGTGACAGATTTAATGTTTAGTATAGAGCTTAGAAAAAATTCGCAGTGTGAGATAGGCAAGAAGTAAGGCATGTAGCAACATCAGTATGGCAAAGGGCACACATTTAAAGGCAAGGAAGGGCAAAATTATTTTAAGTCAAGGGATAGTGATTGCTGTATGAGTCATACGATTTTTGAATCAAGCTCGGGCAACGCTGGGCCATGCTGCTAGTTCATTATAAAAACTAGTTTGTTAGCATGAATAAATATTTGAATACTGAAATGGATTTTTAGGTTGTTGGCAATATCAGAAATAGATTGTACTTGGGTCGTACTAAATTGCTTGACAGCAGGGGAGATCTTTTGTTTTCAATATGTATTTTGAAATCTGCAAATATTTGGAGCTTGTGGCAAATGATGAATAGATAGAATTGGATGAATAGATAGGTGGATTTGAACTGGAAAGAAAAATCTTGCTACTTTCGTTTATTGTTTGAAGCATAAAGTCAGCTTACTGTCAGAAAAAGACAACTGAAAATTTCTAGCAGGGGGCATCAAACAAGAAACAGATTCATTGGAAAACTGCATCAATAAGAGAAAGCATTGACATCTCTAATTCATATATGGCTAAGTGTTATAGCATACCTATGGAGGATAATGGGTATGTCTCCATTCACATAAATACAATAGTAAATACTGTATGTTGGTCTGCAGTTGGAGATTCGTCTTCAGCTATGTTGGTTAAACTCCCTGCCTCTAGGCAGAGAGGATCCCCAGACGAGGCAATGTTGAAGGGCATAGTCTTGTCTTGGGAAACATCTACCTTACCATGTTTTATACGGGATCTATAGTGAATTTGTGGCCAATTTTTACCCCACATTAAATTCGGCTTTGTGCCACATCTGACTGCATAGGGCGGTTGGTATATATCCTGCAGTTGGAGATTAAGTATGGAATTCACTTGACTCACTTCTAGCAGTTGACTACTTCTTCTACGCACAGCTGGTGAATCTTATATGTGTTGTTCTTGCTCTCAGTATTATCGTTCATTGCCAACCTTTGTTTGATTATTCTATTCAGTAACCTTCCTTAGGTTAAAATACTAAGCAGTGATGAAACAAAAGTAGACAAATACGACCAGTCATTCAAACCATAAGCTCATTGAAATAACCCAGAAAATCATGATGTGCACCAATGACTCTCTTGCAGTTATGATATTTGATAATGTTTCTCAAAGGAAAAATCTTCATTCTGGTTCAATGCTGTTACAAATGAACAAGTAATCATCAATTTGCTAACGACCTTTCGAGTACCAAAATAATTGCTGTAATTGTCTATTCACATGAGATAGAATTGACTTTGTATAATGTCTGATATTTTCTTCTTTGTGAACTTTAGAATTCTTATTATTACATTTCTTTTCACTGAATGAAGAAGAAATTGGAAATTTTCAATATGGAATAAATGTTTTTAATCTTTGGATCATGGACAAAAAAAAAAAAAAAAAGTAAAATCTATTGACTGTTCCAAATTATCACCATATCTGGTGGTTGGGCTGTATGATATTTCATCTCTTTGATTTACACTTAGACTAATATCCTCATCTTTCTTGCTATTATCACACAATTTCAGCAAATGTGCCCTTTCAATCATCATCGGTCATTTCCAAGAATGGAATACATTAGTGTTTTGAATTTCAAGCAATTTTTTTGATATATTATGTACATTCTTCAAAATCAGACTTGTTATTATCCCAACATTTTGCCTGTTATGCTGCCTAGTTTTATTCAGGTGTCTATAAATCTAGGTAGCCTTCAGGGAATTTGAAATTGAATCGTTTATTACTTTTATGAGGGTAGATTGTTCTCATGCCACTGTCTACATTTACAGATATTTTGTCATGCACTCTTTATAGTACTGTTCAGTTATTGTCTGTCCTGCTTCCACCGAGTTTGAGTCTGTACCTCTTAAGTATATCATTTATAGTAATAAAAAAATAACATCAGATTAAAAAAACATTAAACCAATATATATATATATATATATATATATATATATATATATATTAAAATAATAAGAAAGAACAGTAAGATTTATAATCCAGCATTCTTAGCAATTATTTTTATTTTAAAAAACAGTGCTCAATACAAACAATAGAGTATAATATTATAATTATTTTCTTTTTAAAAAAATATGATTCCATCACAGCAGAGAAATTTCTATGTTCCAGTTTTGAAACATAGAAATTTCTGTGTCACAATGGAATCATATTTTTAAAAAAGAAAATAATTATAATATTATACTCTATTGTTTGTATTGAGCACTGTTTTTTAAAATAAAAATAATTGCTAAGAACACTGGATTATAAATCTTACTGTTCTTTCTTATTATTTTAATATATATATATATATATATATATAGTAGTAATTCATAAAGTCTAGAAGAATCCTCAAATGAATACAGAAAGCACTGGATGGCTGTTTCATCCTATTTGGGACTCATTGGCAGTGTGTGCCCACTACTGAGAATTGAACCTGGACCATTATGATACAATGCAAATGTCATACCACTGAACCAACAGGCCTCAGTAATGAAAAAGTAACTGACTAGACTCAGTATAACACCACTACTAACTAAATTCTGGTGGTGATACTCATCCAAGTATGCATAAGCCAACAGATTGTACCCCAAAAGCCACATCTTCTTTCCCCAAGCTGCTCACTCCAGAGTATTAGAAGCTGGATCAAGCAAGGATATACAAGTGACAGGAATTTTTGGGGGATTTGAATAATCATTTATGGAGTCTAGAAGAATCCTCAACAGAAAGTAGGATGATTATATATATATATATATATATATATATATATATATATATATATATATATATATATATATATATATATATATATATATATATATATATATATATATATATATATATAATCATGTGAGAGTATGATGTCTACCTCCACCCTGGGTATGATAATAAACTACATCTGGCAGCAAGGCCTCTGATCAAGGGATTTTGAGGGGTGTGGAACAACTTCTTAATTGCTGGTGTTCTCAGGTCCACCCTGACTTGGGGTGGTAGTATCTTTTAGGGTCCCAACAATGGTCATATAGTTAACCCCCAAACTGGGGTCAAAACTCTATGAAAGTATATAATAAGTAAGGTCAGATCTAATGACAGTTTCTCCTAGGGGACACAGTTTCAAATCCTTTAGGAGGGTGCAAATTTTTCTAACAAGATTTTTTTTAAATATTTAGGCCTGTAGATGGAAATAAATAAATATACTGTTTAATAATGAAATAAAAACAGAGCTTCTATTCAAATAAAAGTATCTATTAAAAATAAGGTTTTAATAAATAAATTAAAAATATGTTGGATTTAATCACTTTACTAAAAAGAATTGTCTCTCTCTCTATATATATATTTTATATATGTCCTGTGCTTATTGGAAAGTGCATATATATATATATATATATATATATATATATATATATATATATATATATATATATATATGCATGTATTATTACTTAAACATTATTTTTAATGGATACTAAACAGTATATTTATTTATTTGCATCTACTGGTCTGAATATTCCAGAAATCTTATCTTAATCACGCCAGTGAAACAGTGTTCATTACGTCTATTGGTCTGCACACTAGAGAAAATTAATAAAGAAATTAGTGGGTTGTGACGATTTCTGTAACTGAGTTATCTTAAACACGATGGATCAAATGATGATTACTCCCACAAAGGGGGACAGAAGTTCTAAATCTGGCAAAAGGTACATTTTCTTTATTTTTTTCTCTAGCATGCGGGGGTAATACACACTGTTTAAAATAAAGATAAAAATTGGGGTTTTTACTTTAAAAACTGGAATCCATGACAAAACTTTAATAAAAGATGCAGATCTATATTTGATCTACATTTGATATATTATTATATTATTACATTTGATATATTATTATATTATTACATTTGATATATTATTACATTATATATATATATATATATATATATATATATATATATATATATATATATATTGCTTACCTAACATTTAAGCAATATATACATATATATATGTATATATATTGCTTAAATGTTATTTTTAGTGGATACGTATATTTGAGTAGAGGCACTGTTTATTTATTAAACAGTATATTTATATTTGTCAATCTGAATATTCAAGAAACCATATTAAAGAAACATATGCATTCTCCAGATTAATAAATAAACGTCCAATATTAGAAATTAATATATTTTTAAAATATGTATTAACACACACACACACACACGCATATATATATATATATATATATATATATATATATATATATATATATATATATAGTATGAAATGGAAAAAGTCTGAAAATTATTTTAAGCCATTTTTATGTTTATACATTCTTTTTTATAGATACAAATATTTAAGTAAATCCTCTGTTTATAATAAACAGTATTAACAACATTTACTGGCCTGAATGCCTGAGAAATTGTCATAGAAAATATGTGTCCTCCGACAGAAATCGAACTTGTATCCTGTGTCATATAGCCTGACATACTTTTTACCAATTTCACCACAGAGGAGCATTTCGGTTAGCAAGGTTTATTGTACTGTTTTTAAACTACAATTTTTCATGATTTTCTCACATACATTCATTCATATCTGCTCAATGTGTAACTAAATGTAATTAAATCATGTCACACATTATGAAATGGACAAATTCCGACAATTATTTTAAGACATTTTTATGTTTATCTGTAAAAAAAAGAATGTATAAACATAAAAATGTCTTAAAATATATCTATATATATTAACATATATAAAATATACATTAAAATAGTACAATATATTTAAAAATTACAAAATATTTGAAAATATATTAAAAGTATATTATACATATAATCTCAAATGCTTTGTTGCATATCATCAGTCATGTTTTAAGCAATGAATGATTAGCAGTTTCCGTCTTAGCTCTTCTCAGTGGCAACCCAACCAATATTGATGAGATATTAACTTGTGTGCCAGTCATCAGGTGCAGCTCTTCTTATAATGGCATCCTATCATAACCCACTGTCACAAAAGAACTCCTTAGTACTTTTTAATTCAATCAGAGGATGAAATGTGTCGGTTAAGTTAATTTTTCCTATTGTAGTTTATTGATATTGTCTTTTTACAGATATTTTTTAGTAATATCTGAAATTTTACACACCCACCCACATCAATCTATATATATATATATATATATATATATATATATATATATATATATGTGTGTGTGTGTGTGTGTGTGTGTGTGTGTGTGTTTTTGAATAAAAACAGACCATTTTAAGGTTCTATGTAATAAATTATTTCACTTCAGCCCTTTTAAAGGGCTCTGGATCATCAGACTTTACTTCCAAAGGTTGAAATGAAAAATGAAAAGAAATTTACACATTTTTGACGGGCCGTATTAAGCATATGTAAATTAACGAAGTGAGGAAGTGAGGGGGTAGAGAAGACATGAGTGAGTTAGATGTACCATTTCAATTCTTTATCCTTAAGCTCCTTTGGTGTGGGCCAGACATCGCTTAACTTAACGTATGTTATCTCTAGATATAGATGGGTAAGGGGTGAAGAAGAAAACCGACATAAAAGTAAAAAGATACAATAAAATAAATCACTAGAGAAGGTTTCACTCAATTTCTTAGACGCTGTCATTTTGCATTACTTTAAAGGGTATATTTGGGGGTTATATATATGGTTAGGTATTCACAGTTTCTTGCATCTGGCAGGAATGGGAAGAAGTCTTGGATTCCCCATGGATAAGATGGAAACTGAAGTATAGTACAGAGTTTTTCAAAATATTTTCCCCCCGTTGAACACTTTTAAAACTTACAATTTTTTGCAGCATGTTTCTAGTAAGTCAAGCCAAATATATAGTCCAAAATATAAATAAATAAAAAGAAATCAATCGATTAAAAGTTTTGTGAGAACACAAAGAAAGAAGATTATTGAATTGTCAGGACTCACCAGTTCATGGAATGTTCCCAATGACTATATAACAAAAAATATTATTATTTTCAGCTCTTTGGAAGATCAAAGATAATCTGCTAGTGATTAATCCTTATCTACCAGGTACCATTTTCTTCAACCATTTATCAGAGATATAAAAAGAATTCTCTGGGTAGTGAAAGAATTCTTTCTGTTTCCAGTAACAATAGCACAGTACACAACAGGTTGGGTGTTAACTTGCTTGACATCTCCCCAAAATTAAAAAATTGGCATCTTGCCTGTAGTTAGCGCCACTCCACCAAAATCTTTAAAAAATGAGAACTTCCCAGTACGTAGAACCATGTCAATGAAATTTTAAAAAAATAGTAACTTGCCTGCAGTTAGTGCCATCTACCAAATAATTTTTAAAAGTGTGAATTTGCATGTAGATAGCGCCATCTTTCCCAAATTTAAAAACTTGGTAACTTGCCTGTAGAGAGCGCCATCTCACCAAAATTTTTAAAAATATGCCAAATTGCCTGCAGATAGCACCATCTTGCCAAATTATTAAAAAAAAAAATCAATTTGTATACAGTTAGCACAATGTCACTAAAATTTGAAGAATACATGAACTTACCTATAGCCAGCACCATTTTACCAAATTACTTGAAAAATTTTTAATTTGAGTGTAGTTAGCACCATCTGAGCAAAATTTTAGTAAATAAGCGAACTTGTTCGTACTTAGCAACTTATTGTCAAATTATTTAAAAAATTGACAATTTGTGTATAGTTAGTGATATATCGTGAAAATTTTCCAACATATGCCAATTTGACTATAGCTAGCAAAAACTAAAAAAATATGCTAACTTGCCTATAGTTTGCAACATTTCATCCAAATTTTCCAAAATATGCCAACTTGCTAATAGCTAGCATCATCTTACCAAAATTTAAAAAATATGACAGCTTGCATGTAGCAAGCGCCATCTCACCAATATTTTCCAAAATATGCTAAATTGCCTTTAGCTAGCACCATCTTAACAAAATCTAAAAAAATAAGCCAACTTGCTTATAGTTAGCGCCATCTCACTATTCTCGAGCTGAATGAGCGGAAACACAGAGATTGGTTTGATGAGAATGGTGCCACAATTCATCAGATACTGGAAACAAAACATTCTCTGCCCAAGTCACTTTTAGATCCAAGCCTCACAAACAGGCGGCAAGTGGAGATGTATTTCAAGGTGCGCAGGAAATAGTTGCAACGAACGCCGAGAAACATGAAAACATAATGGTGGTCAAACATCTCGGCTGAAGTTCAAGATACAATTCAAGGTGACTTTTCTGCCTGTTAAGAACTGTCTTTAGGCCATCTTCGGCCTCTGTTGTTCCAGTCAAATCTAAGGATGTTTCTACATTAATTAAGGACTGTCTAGAGATCATGGGGCGCTGGCAGGAACACTTTACTGATCTGTTCTTCAACCCATCAGTTGTAGACGAAGCTGCTATTGAAAGTATAACAGAATACGACATTATCGTGATGTTGGGTGTTTTACCATCAAGAGTAGAAACAGACCTTGCTATTAATCAGATCAACACAGGTAATGTGCCTAGTTTGGATGGCATACCAGTAGAATTATTACAGAAGGGGGAATGAGAGTGTGAAATCGATTGTTTTCAGTCTGATTCGAAACTGCTTGGAAGGAACACCAATTCCCCAAATTGGACTGACGGCATCCTGGTTACCTTATTCAAGGGTAAGGGAACCAAGTCAGAGTGTGATAACCATCATGGAATCACACTACTTTTGGCAAGGTATTAGCCAGACTTCTTCTCAACAGGATGTTGCTGCATGTGCGTCCACTGTTAACACTAGAGACACAGTGTGGTTTGTATCCCGGAAGTGGAACAACAGACATGATCTTTTCGGCAAGACAACTACAGGAAAAATGTATAGAACACAACATTGCCCTATATCAAGTCTTTGTAGACCTAACCAAGGTGACACTGTCAATCGTGATGCTCTGTAGAGGGTTCTTGGTGAATTGGGATACCCACCTATTTTTATTAACATGTTTAAGGAGCTCCATCGTAGTGGGAAATGCACGTGTTGCATTCAAAGGGAAACTATCGGATGAGAGAGCCATGGATAATGGTGTCAAGCAGGAAGGTGACATTTCCGCACCAGCCGTGTTTTCTATTTATTTCGCTGTCATGCTTTCGTATGTTTTTCGCGAATTAAGAAGATTTAATGCCAGGTCAAAGATTTTCCAGACACTTGTACGCGAATTATTACATGCTGATGACGCTAACCTTGTTGCACATACTGAGAGGGACCTGCAGGTGTTGATGGCATCCATTGCCTTCTGGCTTACAATAAGCCTGAAAAAAAAAAAGAAAAAACGAAAGTGATGTTTACTTCTCCAACATGGTGCGTCGTAGAGAGAACCTATTACTTATGCCAATCCCATTAGATTTTGGGCGTTGTGGCTACTTTTGGGTTATCTTGGCAGTACCTTGTCATGGAATTGATCGTTAGATGCTGAAATACATAGTCGTATTCAGAAAGCTTCTGTTGCTTTTGACAGGTTGGAGAAGCGGCTAGACGTGTGTACTTATTATCTTAGAATACTCATCACATATATGAACAATTTATTATCGCCCACCTAAAATGGCGTGAACGGTTTCACCAGAGATGTTTCAAGCCAAAGTGACTGTACCGGACGTGTGTACTGATTATCTTACAATACTCATCAGATATATGAACAATTTATTATCGCCCACCTAAAATGGCTTGAACGGTTTCACCAGAAGTGTTTAAGGCGGATCATTTACATTTGATGGCCATCAATGACACCTGATATCGCTGTTCTTCAGAATGCCGGTTGTCCGAATGTGGAAAATGGGATAATTGACTATAAGATGCGTTGGATCGGGCATTCAAATTGCATGGAAAACAGTAGATTGCAAAAGCATTTGTTTTACGGTGAGCTCACTGCTGGTGTACGTCCGAAGCATAAACCAAGGAGGAACTTCAAGGATTATGTGAAAAAACAATCTAAAGAAGATCAGTTTGGATGCTGAGAATTGGGAAAAATGGCGGAGAATCACAGAGTGGCGGAGAGCTGTTGCATAAGGTTGTAAGATACTTGAAGTAAAGAACTTAAACGGGGTCTGCAGAAAGGCATTGTGAAGCGATTGGATGCTAAAATAGGGAGATGGAAATATATATATATATATATATATATATATATATATATATATATATATATATATATATATATATTCTACTGCCTAAAGCGGGGTACGTGAACCATTTGGAATCACACGAGAGACAGCCTTCTCACGCAGAGCCAGTTTTGAGACCAGGTGATACTGTTTGTGTAATTTGCAGCAAGGTATGCAAATCTACGTCTGGATTGAAGAGACACATGGCAGTGAAAAAGGAACAGATATCACAGCAAGATCCGATCAATCTTATGAAGATATTAGAGTTTATCTGGCATCTGTTTCAAACCATGCAAGTCGGCTGCTAGTTTGAAGTGTCACCTTCGTAGTCATTTAAGAAAAAGCAGGGGAGAAAATGTGGATGCACGGGCGATCATCTGTGAAAATGAAGCAATCAACATGCGTGTATATATATATATATATATATATATATATATATATATATATATATATATATATATATATATACATATATACACGCACACACACACACACATATATATATATATATATATATACCTATCAGTCTGATTATCTATCTCAGATTGTTTATGCATGTATGTATCTATCCATTCCAGTGTTCGTACATATATATATATATATATATATATATATATATATATATATATAGATATAGATATAGATATAAAGAGATATACTCTTAAGGTGTGCTATATTTATGGGATAAAGTGCTCAATATCAGAAATAGAGCGTGTGTAAATATAAAAGTGAACATTGAGGTCAACACTTAGAGGCGACAGGCTGTTTCATTGACGATTGCGTTTAGCATAAAATAGTCTGTCGCCTCTAAGTGTTGACTTCAATGTTCACTTATATATATATATATATATATATATATATATATATATATATATATATATATATATATATATGTGTGTGTGTGTGTGTGAGCTTGTTCAGTCTATCAATGTTCCTATCTATCTATCTATCTATCTCACTCTTTTCATATCTATCTTTCTGTCTGTTTATCTCTGTTCATCTTTCTGTCTCTCTCTTTCTCTCTCTCTCTCTATATATATGTATATATATAATTCTGTTCTATCTATCTATCTATCTATCTATCTCAGTTTATTCATATGCATTTGTCTGTCTAACTACCTATCTATCTATCTATCTATCTATCTGTCATATTATCTATCTCATTAGGGCCACGTAGTAAGGAAAGAGGGCTTGGAGAATTTGACATTCTCATGCTATATAAAAGGAGCAGTGAGAAACAGTGCATGTGCATCTACCTTATGTGCATGTGTACATATCAGAACAGGGAGTGGGCAGGATAATAAAGAGATAATCTGTGCTAAAACTGGAATTTGTGGAGAGCTATAACAACCTACATCTTGAAGTGACAAGACCCATAAAAGAGGGAATTATGCGACAGAACTTAATAAAGCTTGCCACTGAAAAGATGAAGATGAAATTGTTCAAGCATTTTTCTTATTTATGCTGGTCCCATAAGCACAAGCCAGGCTCTTACTTACGAACTGATTCATCTTTGTTACAAGAGAGGAGACTTAGCTCTTGACAACTGACAAACCTTTCAATAATTCATGATACAGAAGAACTGCTGATCCATTAGTAAAGTTCTCTGGTTGCTTCGAGGTAAAATCAACGCGCTCGAGCGTAAAATACCATTGGATGAAAAGCATTTTCCAGTTCGTTGTTTTGGTGTCCGAGTTGGGGTTAGTACGAAATAATAACTCCCTTTATCCACTCCCTTCAAATTCGGGTGAGCTGAGAAAAAAGACGGAATTCGTGAGCTTATGTGAAATTTTCTTTGGACCAATGAAAACTTATTTTTTCCCTGGAATTAGCCGTTGAGCCTAGAAAAAGAAAGAAAGAAAAAAAATAGTGAGCCTAAACGAAACGCTTTTTGATATAAAATAAGGAAAAAAAGTAAATCAACAAGAAAAGAGTGTCTGAAGTCAAGTAAAAAAAGTTTCCTTTCTGTTCACGTGTTCTAATTTTCGCCAGTGTTAAATTACTCGCCAATTTTATTATCAGCCTTAACCAGGTACTTGGCACTTCAAAGAACTTTCTTCCAACAATCCAAGAGAGCTAAATCTTTCAAACTATCTCTCTTTGCTTATTTTTTAATATATGCAGCCGTAAATCCCTTCTGTGAGTAACGAACCCTCTTTCCTTTGTTTTAAACATTTTTGAATATTATTTAGTGTCAGATCATTTAGTCTGTTGTATGAACACTTCCTCTTCATGACTTTAAGAATTCTGATTTATTTTCCTGAGACGAGCTACTGGCACAACTTCAACCGTGTAAATTCGTAAGTAAATTTTTTATCCGGCTTAAAAAAAAAAGTAATAACCTATGTATTTCCTCATCATTACTATCCATGATTAATGTTCTTGGTTTGGGTAAACCGATTGTTCATTTTAATCTCGATGTCCCACGCTACTATAGAGTAACACATTTGATTCAATGAAAGAACACTTTTTTTTTATTAATTAAACCTTTGTTGCTACTGCAGGGTGTTTGAAAAACCGACAAAATGTTTTTTCTTTAATAGCAAGTGGTGAGTCAAATTGAGTAGCTTTCTTAATACCTCTGTTAAGTAACAAGGAATTTCTGATGTCACTCATATTTGTATGAACTATAAACTACGTTTCAGTCGCCGACCCTAAATTTAGCGAGAAGTCACTGTCTTGTGGTAAGGGAGACTAGCAAGAGAATTGGTAAGCTAACACAGTAAAGTCTATCTAAAAAATGAGGAGAGCTTAGCTAAAAGGAAACCATGGCCTAAAAATGCCTAGAAGTATATTACGACTAGGTTCGTAATATAACTAAACTGATAAGGTAACTTGCTAGTCTCTACCTCCGGTTAACAGCGTGTAGGGAGCACAACCGAAAGGTGAAGGTCGAAATGACCTGTTCTCTTCCGGTTTAAGGAGCCAAGGAGGAGCTAACTCCGACACATTTCTTTTATATAAAGAGTAATATATTTGAAAAGGAGAGGAAATGTGTATACGCAACTGAAAAAGTCAGAAAAACATATTTATAATCTTTGCTGTTAGAAAATATGTGTATGCGTGCATGTTCGTGTGTGCATGTATGTGCGTGTGTGTGATGCACCACATGGCTGAGTGAAATTTAGTAGTCGTCTTGCTGAGGGAAGAAATCTCTCTTGTTTTTTACACTACTACATTATGAGAGAAAAGAGAGAAAGGCTACTCCGTAGGGTAATAGTTTAATAATGAAGGGTTTCTTTTTTCTTCTTTTTTTATGTGCAATGTCTATCTTGTCTCTTCTTGCTCTAAAAATTATTTAAGTCATCCATTCACACAAGCTCATTAGGTTACTCAATGGTTCATTTTGTCATGCGTGTGTTAATTTTCCAAGCCCTCTTTCCTCATATGTCCAAGAAAAGAGGATTCTTTTGTTTTTATATTAATAGGTAAAATTATTAATAAGTAAAATTATTAATAAGTAAAATTTAACAAAAGTAAACATTTCATTGAGTTTCTTTAGTCCTACGATGTTTTTAATTTTCATTAATGACCGCGTCCCGATGACATCAGCAGTCAACTTGGTATTTACGCTGATGGGACAACCATTTACTCCAGCCTTACTTTTGCACAAATTAATATTTAATTTAACATCGTTACCGAAATGTATCTAGCTCAGTATACAAAGTTATCAGTCATACATTGACCGTTTAAGGGACAGATCATATTTTTTTCGGTAGTTGCATTTTTTTAAAAAAGATTTACGCTGTCTTTATTGAAAATATATTTGTTTAATATAATGTTGTTATGTTGGGATATAGTTTTATCGATGTTATTAAATCAGCTATAGTTGATCTTGACATTATTTTTGTTAAAAATCTTTTTTATTTTTGGTGAATGGCTAAAGTACTTATAAATATAAATTTAGGAAAACTCTTCCGATATTCATTTGAACATTAGAATTAAAAGGTGGATTAAATAATGAGAAGTCACGTATACTTTCTTAATATCTATATATTAAAGTAGTAATAAATAATTATTTTTAACTATATCTAAAAAATGCTTAACTCTTTATAAATATTTCAATAGTTAAGCATTTTTTTTAGATATAGTAAAAAAAAATTATTTTTCTATTTATTATTTTTTAATTTTTTAAACAACTAAAATATTTATTACAGTTAGTTTTAAGTTAGGAATATCCGAACAGTGACATTCCATATCACGTGACGCCCGCGTCTCGCGACGGACGCTACTTGCTAACAAACAGTAATTTTAATTTATTTGTAACAAACAGTTATTTCTGATGAAAGATTGGGGGCAATCTGAAATATCAAATATATATATATATATATATTTAAATAAATAAATACTTTCATAAAATAAAACATTAGTATTTTTTTTAATTTGCAACTTTATATATATATATATATATATATATATATATATATATATATATATATTAATTATTTTTAAAAAAATATGATTCCATCGCTACACAGAAATTACTATGTTTCGAAACTGGTCAGTAGTATTCAAGTTTAATTTCAATATTAAACCCTAACTACCAGGTGGCAGTCTCATCCTCAGTCGATGTTTGTGCTACGGAATGTTTTACTCATTTATAGTTTTGAAATAGGAGGGGGTGTTCTAGGGTTTGTTTTTTGTTATCAAGGAGTCAATGCTTTTATATACAATATGAACAGTAGAATGGTCTGGGCAAAATAAAAATAATATATATACAGAGGAGGATCCAGGGGTAGTGTAGAGGGCACATACCCCAATTAAAATTTCTGAAAAAAATGCAATGTAGACCTAAAATTACATCAAAATAAGTTTGAAGTATTTGTTCTAATTCAACGTGTCTGATTGTTGCATATTCTAAATACAACATTTTTGAAATGCTGTCAAAATTTAGAATGAAAGACTGTAATTTATTGCTCATTTCCTGTTTGTCCAAACTAGGACGGTTGCATATGTTTTTCAGCACTTCTGGCGGCAATCTGAGTTCTTGAAAATGACGTGGATCAAAATATACTGTTACAACTTCTCTTAATAACCCATTGTGGAAGAGGACGTACCTCCTAAAATTTCTGAGAAAATTTTTTTTTGCAAAATGTTTAAGGTACGCTATAATGAACTTGTTCTTTTTGTATGTTCACAAAGACATTCAATTAGACTACGACAAAATCGTGAACCTTTATGTGAATAAGAGTTCAAGAAATTTGACTTTAGTAAATTCTCTTTCATAAATGCTATATAATCACACTTTGAATCTAAAAGTCTGAATTTACAATTTTAAATATCAAATAAATAAAAGAAAATGAAAATTTATATCTATCTCTCTCACTCTCTCTCTCTTTCTATATATATATATATATATATATATATATATATATATATATATATATAGCGTGTGCAGCTTATGTATTATATCATAAAGAAGTCATTTATACATAGAATTAATTAGCAATGTTAATGGGATTCTCACTTGATTGATTTGAACAAGAACTCTAGCGTCGCGACATCACACACTCCAAAAATAATATAATTGTCAATAAGTAGCATATTTAAAAAAATATATATCTTTCGGTCTACACAACACATATTTCGTTTTAGTGTTTTGCCTGTATATGGAAAAATTGTGCCCTGAAGATGTCAATTCCATCTGACAACTCAAATATAAGCATCGTGTTATTCAAGGAATTGAGACTAAGTTAATGTCTCATTAAGTTTTGATAGTGAAGTGATTTCGCAATTTATCACATTAACATTGCCAATTAATTCTATGTATAAATTACTTCTTTATGATATAATATATAAGCTGCACATTCTAATATATATATATATATATATATATATATATATATATATATATATATATATATATATAATACTCTTTACTCATTTCTATAATCCGATATATATAATCATAGAATTTAAAATTTTGAATTGAGATATTTACTGAGGAACACCCTCACTCTAAGTGAAAATATTGGATCAACCCGTGTATATATTTTCGGAATTTATTAATCTGACATATTTTATTGCTTAAGTGTTATTTTTAGTGGACACCCATATTTGAGTATAGGCTTTGTTTAATTATTAAGCAATATATTTGGTTATTTTCATCTCTTGGCCTAAATATTCAAGAAAACAGAAAAATATGTGCTTTTCAATAGGATTCCAACCTGCGTTCCCTAGGGGAAACTATTATTAGATCTGACAACCTTTTACCTCTCGGCTACAGAGAACCTGTTGGCCAAGAAAAGCCCAAACTGTGCTTTTAAACACGGATTTTCGAAATATATATCTTTGCTCAGTTTTGTATCTTGATGTAAACAAAGCAATTTATGAATGGATTTCATTTCGAATGTTTAGTCTGGTAGATGAAAATGAATGAGAAGATTTTATTGAGGAGAAGAGAGGAAAAGGACAATAAAAGAACAGGTTTAATAAGACAAAAGATGGCAGTTGATATTGCATTTTAAGAGAAACCCTCAGGGGGGAGAGAGAGACAGACAGACAGAGAGAGAGAGAGAGAGAGAAGAGAAGTAAAACAAGTAGATAAAAGAGGGTGAAGGAGAGAAATATAAAGAGAGAAGGAAGAGGGTGAAGGAGAGAAATATAAAGAGAGAAGGAAGAGAAAAAAGTTACAAGAAAGAATGAGAGAAAGAGAGAGAATGGGTGAAAGAAAGAGGAAAAAAAGAGGGAAAAAGAGAATATGCAGAAAAGACGGAAGAAGAGGAGACGTGAGAGGGAGAAAGAAATGAAAAAGAACCTACAAAAGAGAAAAGGGTTGAGTGAGAGAGGAAGAGGAAGAGGAAGAGGAGGAGGAGGAGGAGAGAGAGAGAAAAGTGAAAAAGATATAAAAAAATGAAAATATACAAGAATTAGAGAAAGAAAGAGAGAGAGAAAGAGTGAGAGAGAAAGAGAAAGAGTGTGGAATGAAGAAAGTGTGCAAAAAGAGTAACAACGATAAAAAGAGGCGGAGAGAAAATGGGAATGAACCCTGCACAAAAAAAGAAACATTCAAGAAAAGAAGAAAGTGAAAATGTATCAAATAAATAAGAGGGAGACAGAGAAGGAGAAAGTGAGGAAGTGAGGAAATCACGGAAGAAAAGAGATAATTAAATATAAAAAAAAAAAAAAAAAAGAGAGAAAAAGTGTATGGAAATCATAAGAGAAGAGAGGGAATGCCAAAAAGAACAAGACTAAAAGAAAGAGTGTGAGAGATAGAGAAAGAATGACTGAAAAAGGATCAACAAAAGATTAAGAGTATTAGAGAGAGAGAGAGAGGGGAGAGAGAAAGAGAGAGAGAGAGCAAAAGAAACAAAGGAAAAAAGAAAGACTAGAGACTCAAGAAGTTTAAACGCATCCCCCCCTTCCCCACAAATACATTCTTGATATTCATCAACCTTGGTACCATCTTTCTTCAGGCAACTGCTGCCACCTGCTATTTACCATTTTTCTTGTGTGTTGTCCTCTTTCACTGACTACTATCGTTTTTTTTTTTTTTTTTTTTTGGCACTTGCCCCAGAAGTTTCACCCTGCGATTGCAGATGGAAAGGCCTTCAGCTACCAAAGTACTATTTATGTAAAACAGAAATTGTCAATTTTACAAATACATAGAACTGATTATTTGGAATAAGGAAAGAAAAAAACTGGCCAGAATCTAGAGGACAATACTTTAGTTCCAAACGTGAATCAATTTAAAGACTTAGTTTATCACAGGGATAAAGAGTGCTTCACCATTAAGTCACAGGAAGCCATCACAGCAAAGTAAGTCTCAATTACCCTATTTAAAAATTACATTTCTCTTGTAACCATTCAACAACTGCATTTGTTAATTTTATTTTCATACCCCAAAAATAAAGTATTTTTTTAAACAATTCAACGATTTTTTTTAACCCGGTATTATTTCCTGTTACATCGATGTTATATATATATATATATATATATATATATTTGAGTTAAACAGTGAATCAATACCTGTCTATATTTCTGAGATGCGGTATTTGACATTAGCAGGTCTAAACTTTAAAAGATACTGAGAGACGTACATTTCTTAAGCAGAGGAACTAAAGTTTGTTATGTTGAAACTTTTGATGATTGATATTGGTAACACTTTCGGTTGAAATTTATAAAATCTTTCTCTTGTAAATTGTAAATTTTATTTTAAGTTGATATACCCAAAATGTTGGCAAAATTCAACATTTGTACGATTGTACGATAATTGTGCGATAAAACACAATGCGTCAAAAGACGATGTCTCCCTTGACTTGCTATTACTGCATATTGTTTTCAAAAAGCTAGTTTTACAATCTATCTTACATATGTATAAGTCTACCATTCATCCATGATTTGAATATTGCTACCACATTTGGTCTGGTGCTCCTTATATATATCTAGATATTCTTGATAAAATCCAGAGAAGAATCTGCTATTTTATTGGTTCTGGCTTGGCATCTCGGCGTCAGTCCCTTTTCTACAGCCCTAACATACCTTCTCTGTGCCTTTTCTATAAATACTTTCATAATAATTGTTCTGATGAATTTTTCTCTTAAAAATAAAAATAAAATAAAATGAAATAAAAATAAAATAAAAGAATCCCTAATAAATTTTTGCTTTTAAATGTTATTTTTATTCCCTACCCGAACAGACAAATTGTGCATCTGGGAACTATTTAAGACTTTACAGAGACCTGAGGTATTATGGTGACTGTAGTAAGAATGTTAAATAATAATGTGTTGTTTTGGTGTAAGTATTAATGTGGTATGTCTGGGTCAGTAATCGTAGCTAGCTAAGATAAGGCAGATTGAAGACAGGCTTCCCTTATCCCTCCTGTTGACATTTTGCCACATTTTTGTATTATAAAAAATGATTGCTTTCCACTATGGTACCTGGATTTATGAATTTAAGCACTGTATTAGATTGGCAGCAAGGTCTAATCCTTTTACAGTGTAAGTGGCTTTTAGATGGAACCATAAGTTCTGTGTTAATAGTTTCTTCACTCACAATTCACATTTGTGCAATTCTGTTCTGGTTCCTTCCTTTGCAGGCAACTTTGATGTTCAAAAATTTAAATGTAATGTCAATCGTTATCTTCTGTATTCTTAATTCCTGTTCTTTTATTAGAATCTCTCATTAATAGTAGTTTTTCTCATATTATATCACATTCAGTAACCACTGGCATGTGAGTGGCTTTATTGCCTTGCTTGAAGAGAAATGATTAAAAAAACAAACATATGAAACAGGATTTATGCATGCTTTTATCAAGCAAAGAGAAAATGTCACTACTACGTATGGGGATACAGGGAATGAAAGTAAAATAGAATGAAAACAGGGAGGACTGAGGAAAGGGCAAAAGATGAAAGGGAATGCCACTAGTACGCAGGAAGTTACAGAGAGGGAAAGTGAAAGTAAAGACTGAAAATAGAGAGGATTGAGGAAAGGACAAAAGATGAACAGGAATGCCACTAGTACGCAGAGGGTTACAGAGAGTGAAAGTGAAAGTAAAGACTGAAAATAGGGAGGATTGAGGAAAGAGCAAAAGATGAAAGGGAATGCCACTAGTACGCAAGGGGTTACAGAGAGTGAAAGTGAAGACTGAAAATAGGGAGGACTGAGGTAAGGGCAAAAGATGAAAGGAAATGCCACTAGTACGCAGGGGGTTACAGAGAGTGAAAGTGAAAGTAAAGACTGAGAATAAGGAGGATTTAGGAAAGAGCAAAAGATAAAAAGGAAATGTCACTAGTACGCAGGGGTTTACAGGTAGTGGAAGTGAAAGTAAATACTGAAAACAGGGAGGACTGAGGAAAGGGCAAAAGATGAAAGGGAATACCACTAGTACGCAAGGGGTTACAGAGAGTGAAACTGAAAGTAATGACTGAAAATAGGGAGGACTGAGGAAATGACAAAATATCAACGGGATTCACGAAGAAAAAATATTGTGATTGCTATTGTATTTATACATTTGAGAATTGCAATTATCAAATAAGTAAGATATTGGAAGGAATTTCTACAGACAGGAATTGCAAGAAAAGATTTTTTTCGAGTACAAGTGGCATTTGAATCTAGCAAGTTCAACCATTAAAGTGTGGGACTTAATGGACAATACGCGAGCACGCTTAAAATCATGTGTTCATTGAACCAAAGAAAAAAGCTCATAATAGCCGTTGCCATGAAAATATTCGTAGAAAAGACAGAGGGAAGCCACATGACGTCGGTGAGTTTAATACTCGTAAACTGAGATTAATATCCTTATTTCTGTTGCTATTATCACATCGTTTCAACTATAGTGCATCATTGGTCTTTCAAGCATCATTGGTCTTTTTTTTAAGCATTTCACCCCATGCAAATTGGGAGTTCCACTAGTTCACAAGGGGTTACAAAGTGTGAAAATAAGAGAAAAGACTTGGTATGGGGGAGGGGATTGAGGAGAGGTTAAAAAGATAAGTAGGGATCAGGACATCAGAAGATGATGATCATTGACGTTACATTTAAATGTTTGAAGATTATATTCATCAGCGAAACGTACGAGGAAGTGAGAAGAATCAGTTGGGAGGTGGTTACATTTAACTGCTTCAACAGCATGGGACCTAGTTGTCAATCTATTAGGTTGGTGCAAAAATAATGTCGTTTTCTCACATCATGTGAGAAAACGACATTATTTTTGCACACTTAAATTCATGTCGGGACACCAAGGAAAAAAGCTCATCAGAGGAGTTGCCATGAAAATATTTGTAGAAAAGACAGAGGGAAACCCTTGTGATGTTAGTGAGTCTACTTCTTGTATTTTAGTGAATTTATGTGACAAGAACAAATGAAAGAAATGCCCGGAAAATCCATGAAAAAATTCTTTCCATACCAGTTATTATTTCTTATAATATTGTAAAGCAACGTTGACCCTGGTCAGTACCTAGATGGGTGACCGTTTGGGAATACAAGGTACTGTAAGCTTGAACATGCAGGATATATAATGGCTCATGGCTCGGAATTGGAAATTGGAGAGTCGAGTTGTGGAGAGCCATGATCACCCATGTCCTGAAGGGACACGGCAGAAATAATAATAATAATAATAATAATAATAATAATAATAAGAAGAAGAAGAAGAAGAAGAAGAAGAAGGTGATCTCTATGAACATCTCTGATTCAAAGATAAATCAAGATTAATAAAAAAAATCCAGCAAGAGAGAATTTATGAAGACAGACTCTGTTAAAGAATTTGATTTATTCGTGTGATGTCAGATGTGCTTGCAGAGAGCTGAGTTCCAATTCCAGTAGTGTTCGTTATATTTACTTATGTTCAAATGCCCTTGAGAAATGTTTGGGTTAATTAGTAAGACTCGTATCACTAAACCACTGTTATCTCCCTCACCAAAAAAAAAAAAAAATAAAATAAAATAAATAAATAAAATAAAATAAAATAAAAAAAATTCGTACAATCTAAAAATATTTTCTGGCTTTAAATAGCCTGCAAAGGGTTGATAAGTCATAAAAAACAAATCAATTAATCTGAACCTAACTGGAATTTGAACTCGACTCACTGATTTCCAGTTCTGGGCCATTATCCATTACACCCCCTGCACATCTAAGATTACAGCACTTAGTCACTCATCTAGATACTGACTATGCTCAACGTTGTTTAACTTTGGTGATCGTATGAGAATTGGTGTTTCAATGTGATATGGCTGTAAGTCATGGTGTAAACAGTAATGGAGATATTAAATGTTTCCTTATAAGGAAACATTCAGCATTCAGTGACTAAACAGTGTTTACTTTCGGTTGAAATTTCTAAAACAATTTTTTCCGGAAAATAGGTGTCAAGTTATTACTCTTTTTATTGATGGATGGGGGGGGGGTACCTTCGTAACTGCTTTTTAAAGCAGTTCTCCTATATGGTAGTGAATACTGGACAATCTTCTCAAAGATGAAGAAGAGACTTGAAGCAACAGAAATGTGGTTTTACAGAAGGATGCTGAGTATACCATGGACTGAACATGCGTGCAACGAGGAAGTTTTACAGAACAAAGCAAACAAAAAGGAAACTTATACTTAACATCAGAAAGCAATAGTTGAAATTTATGAGGTACATAATGAGGAAAGAGGGCTTGGAAAATCTGATACTCACAGGACAGATTGAAGGCAAGAGGGACTGAGGAAAACAATGTATAAACTATTTAGTGAGCCTGGATGTCAGAACAAGGTTCAGAAGAGATAACAAAAAGATAATATTTATTAACAGCTTCAAAGGACAGGAAATTGTGGAGAGCCGTGATTGCCTACTTCCTGAGGAAACACGGCACAAAGAAGAACTGTGGAATGTCATCTTTGAGTTACATGTGCAATTCATTTTAGCTGTTACTGTTTTTTTTTAATTCTTCAAGTGATGTGATTTTGGTATTTGGTAAAGTTCTTTGCTTGTGAATCTGTAGTGCTAGTTTACAAGAATCTGGTGAAGATATGTAGAATTAATCAAACAGATACAGGAAAACTTTCATCCAATTTTATGATTCTTTATATAGTGACATAAAAGATACCAAAAACGAAAGCCTAATCCTAGTTGCATGCGACAAGTTTATGACAGAATTGTGATGGTAATAGTAATATTAGCCTTTTCCTTATAAGGAAACAAACAAGTGTAGCGAATAATGCAAACCATATTTACTTGAGGACATTCACCAACAGTAACAACTAAAATGGATAGCACATGTAACTCAAAGAGAAAATAATAACAATCAAGATGCTGACATTCCACACTACTTCAAATAAAATGTTAGGAAGGAAACCTCCATGAATACTGGAAAGAGCGATAACAGCTACTGGACTTGAGAAGCCTGTCTTCCTAAAAAAAATGTTTGAAGAGAAAGATTTTATATATTTCAGCCAAAAGCAGCGCTGGCTGCTTGGTCAATGAATTCTAAACATTTTCTGATAAGCATTGACATTCCTAATCCTGTATTTGAAGGTGTATGGTACATCGACATTGAGATTATGTCATTATTTTCTTGTTGACTATATAAATGTATTCATCCCTACTATTTTTTTAGAGTTGACTATATAAATTTGTTCATCCCTACTATCTTTTTAGAGTTGACTATATAAATTTGTTCACCCCTACTATTTTTTAGAGTTGACGATATAAATTTATTCATCCCTACTATTTTTTAAAGTTGACCATATAAATTTATTCATCCCTACTATTTTTTAGAGTTGACTATATAAATTTGTTTATCCCTACTATATTTTTAGTGCTATATAAATTTGTTCATCCCTACTATTTTTTATTGTTTACTATATAAAATTATTCATCCCTACTACTTTTTAGAGTTAACTATATACATTTGTTCATCCCTACTACTTTTTTTTAGAGTTGACTATATAAATTTGTTCATCTCTATATGTCTCCATATTGCAAGGTAACTAACACCCCACAAGAAGAATAGACCAATCCGTCAACACTGAAAGAAGAGGTTGAGTTGACATTAAAAAGCTTGAAACATTGAAAGTCACCCGGAGTGGATAATATTCCATCTGAGCTGATAAAACATGAAGGTGAAGAAACCTTCAAAGTCCTAACAACATTATTTCAGAAGATTTGGGAACAAAAAAGGTAGCCTGATGAGTGGACTCAGTCATTGGTAATATTCCTGCCAAAGAAAGGAATCTTCGAGCAGTGTCAAAATTATAGGACATTAAGCCTGATCTATGATCCAAGTAAAGTTCTGTTCCGTATCATTTTGAATCGTTTGAAATCCAAGGCTGAAGAATTGCTATCAGAGGAACAAGCAGGTTTTAGAACGGGACGAAATACAATGGAACAGATCTTCAATTGTTGGATCCTCGTAGGGAAACACCGGCAACATCAGATGGACGTGTTCCACAACTTCGTCGATTTCAAGAAAGTGATGGATTGTGTATGGTATGAAGGTCTTTGGCAAATTTTTAGGGAATTAATTGTAGATAACCGAATTATCTAAGTCATCCAGGCCCTATATAAAGATGCCACCAGCGCAGTTCTGGGAAAACAAATGGGAGGATTCTTCCGGACAACTATCGACGTGAGACAGGGATGCGTACTTTCACCCACATTGTCCAACCTTTTTCTAGAGAGAATCATGCAAGAAACGCGGAAAAGGGTTAGTGTAGCTTTGGCATTCGGATCCGCCATACAATTACAAAAGTCAAGGGGATGATGGTGATGATTTTTTTTTTAGAGTTGACTATATAAATTTGTTCATCCCTACTATTTTTTTAGAGTTGATTATATACATTTGTTCATCCCTACTATTTTTTTAGAGTTGACTATATAAATTTGTTCATCACTACTATTTTTTTAGAGTTGATTATATACATTTGTTCATCCCTACTTTTTTAGAGTTGACTATATAAATTTGTTCATCACTACTATTTTTTTTAGAGTTGATTATATACATTTGTTCATCCCTACTATTCTTTTTTAGAGTTGACTATATAAATTTGTTCAACCCTATTTTTTTAGAGTTGACTATATAAATTTGTTCATCCCTACTATTTTTAGAGTTGACTATATAAATTTGTTCATCACTACTATTTTTTAGAGTTGACTATATAAATTTGTTCATCACTACTATTTTTTTAGAGTTGACTATATAAATTTGTTCATCCCTACTATTTTTTTAGAGTTGATTATATACATTTGTTCCTCTCTACTTTTTTTAGAGTTGACTATATAAATTTTTTTCACCCCTACTATTTTTTTTAGAGTTGATTATATACATTTGTTCATCCCTACTATTCTTTTTTAGAGTTGACTATATAAACTTGTTCATCCCTACTATTTTATTTTTAGAGTTGACTATATAAATTTGTTCATCCCTACTTCATTTTTTTAGAGTTGACTATATAAATTTTCAGTTTTCTTCCAATTGCCCATAATCATTTTTTTTTTTTTTTGCACTGATAAACTAAATATTTCTAGTGGCATATGAAAAAAAACTGATTTAGGAAAATTTAACACTCAGCCTGTTGCACATTGAAGATGAAGAAGAATGGGATTGTCAAGGGTCAGGAATTGAGGAAACAGATTAGATTTCTTTTTGTTTGCTTTTTATATCAATTATGGTAAAAAATATGATTCCTTCATTTATGCTATTTCTTTATTTCATCTTCTTTTTCGATTTTTTCTTCTGAATTTTTTCTCGTTTTCTTCTTTATTTCTTGTTTAACTTCTTCATTTTCCTTCTACTTCACTTCTTTATTTCTTCTTTTCCTTCTTTATTTCTTTCTCTTCTTCTTTTCCATCTTCTTTTTCTTTCCTACTTCTTCTTTTTCCCTCCTTCTCTTTCTCTTTCCTCCTCCTTTTCCTCTTTCTTCTTCTTCTTCTTTTTAATTACTTCTTTTTCTTTATTTATCCTTTTTTATTTCTTCTCTATTTTTCTTTATCTTGAATTTTTCTTCTTCACTTTTTGTTTATTATTTCTTCTTTAGCTCGACTTCTTTATTATCCTTTATTTTTCTTCTTTATTTTTCATGCTTTTTCTTTTACTTTTCTCTTACTTCTAATTTCTTCTTCATTTTTTCTTTCCTTTTTTCTTTCTTTTTCTTTGTTTTTTCTTTTTTTGCTTCGTGTTTTTCTTTATTTCTTCTTCATCAATTTTTCTGTGTCTTTATTTCTCTTCTTCTTCTTCTTCGTCGTCGTCGTCGTCTTATTATTATTATTCTTCGTCGTCGTCGTCTTCTTCTTCTTCTTCGTCTTCTTCGTCTTCTTCTTCTTCTTCTTCTACACCTGGTGAAGTTGTTACTGCTTGTCAAGATTATACCATACCCACTTCTTTAACGTTAGCCCAGATATCCATCTTGGAAAGAGTTTCTAAAAACACCCCTGCTATTTTGAGAACTCAACCAGTGCTAAACGCTCTTGTAGGTGTCTAAAAAGAGAAAACCTTTTCTCTTATAAGCATCAAGGCAGGGAAACTTTGCCCCACCCCCTCCTCTCGTTATACTCCTGACTTTGTCGCCCACTAAACAAGAACAAATTTCTTCAACAGTTCAAGGATTTTCTAGATCTCTCCAGGTTAAATTTACTGTTCGTTTCATCACTACTATTTTTTAGAGTTGACTATATAAATTTGTTTATCCCTACTATTTTTCCATTGTTGACCATATAAATTTAATATATATTTGCAAAAAAAGCTTCTGACAGTATATAAAAACAAAGGAAGTTATCTAATTTTGCTTCTTTACGTCATTCAGTATTGATTAAGACATTTAAGGCCTTTTTCATTTCTCCTTCTTTGAGACATTAGATTTTGCAGTGTAAGGACACACTCTCATCACACTACTGGGGTTTCCATAGCAAGTAGGTATTTATAAGGTGCTGTTGCTAACCTTATGCTCACATAGTTTTAAATTTGGATTTTTTTTTTCTCCTAGTCTAGGCTTATAGCCACATTACATTTGAAACACGGGTTCCAGTACGGTCACCAAACTAAACAACGTCGAGCCTGGTCAGTTCCTAGATGGATGACCGCTTAGGAATACCGGGTGCTGTAAGCTTGGATGTGAAGCTCGATTATTATTATTATTATTATTATTATTATTATTATTATTATTATTATTATTATTATCAATACTATTCAGTCTATATGACCAGTTGAGAATAGCAGGTGCCGTAAGCTTGGATGTGTGGGTGGTGTAATGGATAATGGTTAGGAATTGTTAATCAGAGAGCTGGGTTCCAGTTCCAGTTGGGTTCATTATATTCTCTTATGCGCAGACACTGTTGGTGAACATATGAATCTACATATGCTTCCCAAGTTAATTAGGTTATTAGTAACACTTGTATCAATAAACCATTATTATATCATCCCGCCAATGCAAAAAAAATTCTTAGAATCTAAAAATATTTTCTGGCTTTAAATAACCTGCAAAGGGTTGATGAGCTATAGAAAAAGAATCAATACCGATTAGCTACACAGGCATGTCTTTTAGATTTATTTACATTTTCTAGGATATAAATATATAGAAACTACCATGGCCACAAAGTTAGGGATCAGTTCCTTTATTGATCCTAATATAGAATTGATCCCCCACTTTATATCCACATAATAATTTCTTGTTTGTTGATAAACCGTAGAAAACGAATCAATCCATCAGCAAAATATTGATTAGCTACACAGGCATGTCTTTTAGATTTATTTACATTCTCTGGGATATAAATGTATAGAAACTACCATGGCCAACTAGATATGCGTTAATTAGAACTATTATTATCTTCTCCCCCCACCCTCCGAAATTCTTAGAATCTAAAAAATATTTCCTGGCTTTAAATAACCTGCAAAGGGTTGATAAGTCGTAAAAAACGAATCAATCAATCAATAAATCAATCAGTTCTTCTGGCTGGTTGTTAGTCGATAGTAGCTATCGTTAAAATAGCAAGGAAAACTCTTTGGAAGAAATGATTTCGTATTTTTCTTAAGTTTATTTGTGCAAAAGTAAATTTAACGGTCTTGACTGGAATTTGAGCATGTCATCGTCTTCTTTATATATCATGACCACTCAGGACGTAGGCGATCATGGCTCTCCACAATTTCCTGTCCTTTGTAGCTCTTAGTATATTTTCTCTTCTCCCAAAACCTGTCCTGCCATCCATTCACTCAAGCTCACTAAGTATGTTATGCATTGTTTTCCCCTGTCTCTTTTGCATTTAATCTGTCCTGGGTGTATCAGATTTGACAAGCCCTCTTTTACCATAGAAATTTCAACTAACTCTTCCTGATGTTAATTATATGTGTCCTTTTTGTTTACATTTTCTCTAAAATTTGGTCGTTGTTCACATGTTTGGTCTATGGTATTCTCAGCATCCTTCTGTAGAACAATGTTGCACCAATTCCCTGAGTAGATTGTCCAGCATTCACTGCCACATAGGATGACAGACGTTGTTCCAAATCTTTATGTAACATTACTTGGGGTCTGCACAAAAAAAAAAAAAAAAAAAGAAAGTAAATTGGGGGTTCATGGTAATATTTTAATGGTCCATAGAGCAATTGGAACGCTTGTTACAGCTAAGGGCTGGAATTTCTACATTAAATCTACGCCATATTAAAATACTAAAAATAGCAGAAAACAAGATCAACCAACGTAATTTAACGTCCCTTTTACTCTACCGGATGTTTTGATTGTAAAAATTGCTTAAATAACTGAGAAGGATTATATATAAAAGAAGGATTATATATAAAGGAAGGATTATATATAAAGGAAAATTATATAAAGCTTATAATTTATTATATAAATTAATTTAATATATTAGTAATAAATAAGAATATTAATTTGAAATATTAATAAAATAAAATAAAATATTAATATAAATTAATTAATATAGTATTATTCGACATCGATGGAGTCGAATATTAAAAAACACACAGATCAGCATCAACCATCATTGAATAAATCTGCACTTTTTTTTTATTTTATTAATTACTCACCTATCTTAAAATGGTTTATTATGAGTTATTTTACTAGTGTACATAGATGTTCCATAGAATTTAGTTGTTAATTACAAGTTTATTTTCATTAAATTAATTTTACTTCAAAATAAAGCAAATTCATTTACTATTTCTAAAATACAATTCCTAAACTTATCTATCAGTAAAAAATCAAATAGGCTTTTTTTTTCATCGATTGGTTAATGGTCTATGGACCATTAACCAATCGATGAAAAAAACTACCATGGCCACAAAGAAACTACCATGGCCACAAAGTGAGGGATTGGGTTTATATATTGATTTTAATGTAGTTTTGATCCCCCACTTTATATCTACATTGAGTTCTTGTTTATCAAATTCTGATTAGATATGAATCCACCTTTTCTCTTCCAACTAGATATCCGTTAATTAGAACTATTATTATCTACCCCCCACCCCACCAAAAAAATTCTTAGAATCTAAAAAATATTTCCTGGCTTTAAATAACCTGCAAAAAAATTAGGAATAAAAGTGGTCTACCAACAAAAATTTAGGAATAAAAATGGTCCATGGTCAAAAAAAAAAAAAAAAATCCTTGCGAACTGTCAGAGTTATCTCCTCCTTAATTCCCTAATTGTTCACTAGGGGTCGCTCTCCCTACACTATAAATACTGGGTGACTTCTTGCCTCGTTCTCTTGTGACTTTGCATTTCAGCGGACACATTTTAAAAATATGATCTCTCGCAGAGATCCGCGTTTTCGCCCACTTGTGGGAAAACGCCATGAAACACACATACACGTACGTACGAACATTCCCCAATATACAAACTCTTTACGTTCACACAAATGCTAATGTTTTTGTCACTTGTAAATTTGTTGCTTAATTCATATATTTGTTGACATATATATATATATATTGGTCTTGTTTGTTTTCTTTACGTCTTCGGTTGAACTCAACTTGTGTCCGCCATGTTCTTGTAGTTGGACCTTCTTCTAGCAGGAATAAACAGCACGTGTTCCCAATTTAACAACGCTTAACCCCCACGGTCCGCTACAGAACCACTGGACTAGACAAATACATTAACTCGGACTGTTACACATGGTATCACATGGACTCTGTATTTAATATGTCAACCATGATACAATATCTTTTATCTATGCTTGGCGTAGGGACTACGAATATTTAACAGAAAAATGCCAGGCTCTATTTAAAAGTGTGTTAATTGAAGAGTCTAAAATTTCTAATAACTTTATAATTGTACATTCTTAAAATCTGAAACTTTTCACAGTAATCATATCAGATTTGTTTTAAATTCGATGTAATTTTCATCTTTCTCCATGAATCATATGTAAATTAAATTTGGTATCCATTCAGTCGAGATATTGCATTCTTATTAATACTTTTCAATAAAAATGGTTTTAATTTGTCTGGAACTGATTACTTAATATGAGATGTTCTAAAATATGTTACTGCTATATGAGGTCTGATAAAAAAAAGTATCAGCACTGGTGTTATAAAAAAAAAACTACAAAACATATAAATTCCACATTTAATCTCCTTTGAAGTAGTCCCCCTTCTGAAGCCATACACTTTATCCAGCATCATTTCCATTGATGGAAGCATTCCCGGAACTCTTTTTTGAGGGATAGCGAATAGTTGCCTTGTCGCATTCTCTTTGATTTCCTTGACGTCTTGAAATCCTATTCCTTTTAAGTGGGATTTGATTTTTGAATATGAGAAAGTTTCGAGAGGTAAGATCTAGGGAATATGGTGATGTTGTGCTTGGCCACAACCTGCTGCATAAGCCGTGGTCACTACTGGAGTCTCTGAGGAGTGGTGAGATGACCACACTCTACACCCTTTCCTTCCCAAAACTGCTATAAACAAAAGCAAGAATGTTATAACTTAGTGTGTATGCATGACAGAGTTTGAAGTCAGTCTGTGTCAAGCAACTTCACTCCTACTTTAGCTCCATTTTCATAGCAACAATCCCAATACTTTTGGATCAGACCTCGTAATTTGAATCTAATTTGTCCATTTCACCAAATCTTAATTTATATAGATTTTTAAAGTTTTTGTTCGCAAACACTGTAAGGGGAACGCAAACAGAGTGATACAGTGATTGATATTTTGTACTGAGCACTATTTTACTATACAATGTAAGACCATTTGATGGCAAAATGGACGCAACTCCCCTACTCAACAGTAAGAAATATATTTAACTTATAAGGAAAACAGTAAAAATGAAATGAATCAGACAAAGTCTTTTCAGTCTTCCATGGAAAAAAATTAATTTTTATTATATGACTTTTAAACAAAACGATTGACTTTCTGTCAGAATTTCTCGGATAATGAATTACCAATATTTACACTATTTATATAACAACTATTGTCTGTATCTTTGTTGTTGTTGCCACAACGTTTCTACCGTTGTGCCCTCTGGCCTTCATCAGATGTATGTTGATCTGGGTAACCTACAGGGAATTCTGAACTGAACTCTTTATTTAATCTATGGAATTAAACTGTTCTGATCCCACTGCCCATATCAAGAGATATCTCGTCTAGTTCTTATTTTTAGTTCTGCTCTGTTATTGCTCGCCCTATTTCCACTGAGTCCAAGTACACACTACTCGACCCAGTGATTGAACTCAAAATTTAGTAATTCATGAACCAATGTTTAATTATTGGCTGAAATGTTTTCCCAAATAGTGCACATTGATTTTGGGGATTTGTTTTTTCTTAAAAATTGAAAAGTCTCATTTTCAAGCATTTTCACCACACGATTATGGCTTCTTGCAATGACTGAAGTAATTTCTTTTCAACTTTTCTGCACTTTTATCCCCATTGTCTTTCAGAAAAAATTTATAGTTTCACATAGTTTTATTCAAAATGTTAATGTGTTACAATGGCCGAAATATGAAAAAAATAAGTTAAAAGAATTTCGCCATTTTTGGCCTCCTTTTGCTCAGAAATTCGGCATGAAGGCATCTGTTTTATTGGTTGTGTTGTGAAGTTTTAGATACACACTGCATGATGAGAGATGGTTTGCATATGTCTTCATGCAGTGGCCACAAGACAAAATCCATGATTTTAACTGTAAAACAAGGTTTTGGCGCATTGCTAAAATTTCAGTTGGGGTTTTTTACAACAAGTGACAGAAGAATGTTATTAGTTGATTAAATTTAAGAGACTCATAATAATTATGATCAAGGAAAATAGAGTTCAAAATGTAACCACTGAAAGATGATTTTAATAAGAGTTCTCTAAAAAAACACCGTCCTAGATATGACGATAAATTACGTCCAACGGCAAGGCCTCTGATCAGGAGGATTTGAGGAGCTGGGAACCACCTCTTAATTGCTGGTGTTCCCAGGTCTACCCTGACCCGGGGTGGTAACACCTGTTAGGGTCCCAGCTATGGGCAAATAGTTGACCCCCATCTCAACCTGACTAACACTACGAAAGTGTAAAAATAGGTTTTAATACCAGAAATAATTTGTAAAAAAAAAAAAAATTAGTATCAGCAATAAATTTTTGAAAAAAGAAAATATTACCAGCAATAAAAATCTTGTCAGCATTAAATAACCCATTGAGGTGTTGATATGCCACAAAACAAAACAAACTAAAACAAAACAATCAAACCAATCTCTAAAAAGACAAACATTTCAATGTTTTCAAAATTGTCAATATCTTCATGATCTTCAGAGTGGCATAAAATCTGTTTGTCATGAGGCATAATGCTGGAATTTTCAGGATCAACTCCTTCGATGAATATTAACAAATGGTGAATATCTGAATGAATATCTATATATTTCTGACGGGCACCTCAAAACATTGTGATAAGAGCAACAATGACAAAATCAACAGTCCACATGGAAATGGTGTTAGTAAATAAAATGATTGACGTAAGCTCTGCAACACTTAGAGAATAATTCGATTTAAGAACGGAAAAAGGAAAAGATACAGTGTTTAACAGCGTTTAAAAAGATTTCGGTATCATAATTTAATAAAAGATTTAATGGTCACAGTTATGATGCATCACATAACAAATGGATATCAACGGAACTTGCGCAACATTTTGTTACGAAAGATTGTAATTTCAATAAACATCTGAAAACATATCCAGAATCCACTGACCTTTGAACCCTTGAAATGTGACACTAATGTGGTTAAATGTTGATTCTGTGCAGAAAAGACTTAAGCCCAAAATGAAATAAAAACTGGGAGAGAGAGAGAGAGACAGACAGACAGAGACAGAGAGAGAGGGAGAGAGAGAGAGGGAGGGAGAGAGAGAGAGGGGGAGAGAGAGAGGGGGGCGAGAGATAGAGAGTGAGGGAGGGAGGAAGAGAGAGAGGGGGGAGAGGGGAGAGAGGGAGGGAGAGAGAGAGAGAGGGGTGGGCATTTTCTTTGATGAAAATGGGATCGTCTGGATTTCTTCTCTCCTAAAGTTTATTTTTCTTATCTATCGAGGCTCTGCCATGCAGATGAAAACAGATATGGAGAACAATTTTAGCTCTTCTTTGAGAATTTAGGCAAACAAATATATTTTCCTTGACGAAAACGAACTGAGAAATGAAAACTCAGCACACGAACCTGGTCGAAATTATGAAAATCGATCCCTGCCATGATAAACAGGTGATCTGGTTTTATAACTTCTTTGAGAATTTTGGCAAAAAACTATATTTTTGTTGACAAAAACAAATTTGTGAAATAATTTTATCTCTCGTTTGAAAGGTAAAAATGAAAACGAATTTTTCTTTAAGGCTGGAGTTAGGAAAACAAATTCTGTCATCGGTGGCCTGGTTTATATTTTCGATGGACAAAGATAATTCCAGGAAAATAGGTTCAGAGAATTAATAATTAGAATAAAATTCCGCCCTTCTGCCTACGCACTTTAAAAATTAGATTTGTCACAAAGATAGTTATGCATGCCCTGGGAAGTGGGCTGAGGTTGAATAGCAAGAAATGTAGGAGGAAGAAGAAGGTTTGGCACCACCAGTGTGGAGTGATGGTGTGAGATGTGAGCTGAGAGAGGAGGGAGTTGGGGGAAGAGCAATCCCTGTGACTATTCCCGAGAAGGTGGCTGATTCTCCAAATTATGAAAATTGTTTAAGAAAGCAGAAATAGGGAGCAAAAGCCCCTATTAGAAGTAATCTAAAAATTAAAGACACAACAAATCTCAAGAAACCTTCGGTCCCATGTATTTTTTGGGCAGAAGTGCATATCAGCAGATGGCTTTCGCAGCTCGGAGACTTCGTCTGAGAAGCCTACATCGTATGCTTCTGGAATCCACGTCAACTGCCAGCAGAGTTCCTGATTCCAAAGAACCTTGAACTCAAATTATTAGTTGATGCACAATGTCACTATAGAGATTGATGCAGGAAGGGTTAATTTTTGTTGTAACTGTTTAGTCTGATAAGACGAAACCGTAGTACCAGTTTCGCGAAATAAAATATTACCATGGATTTAAAAATCGTTTCCGCTTTCATAATTATCATTTTCTCTGTTCTTACATTGAGCTCTCTTTGGATTTATATCCTCTTTTGAATCATCCATACGGATATATATATATGCGCATTTGTGAGTGTCTGTGTGTGCGTGTGTGCATGCTTACTCATTTATAGATTCTATGTTTTTCATAGGCTCATAAGGGTGTGGTAGTTTGAAGGCGTATTTGTCAGGGGAATAAACATGGGTGGAAATGGGTGTTAAGGAAATGAGATGACAGCAAACCATACAGAATTACCTTCAAGAAAAATACAGGAAGATCTCGGAGGAAGGAATACGACAGATATTTGAAACAACTCCCTTGCTGGGCCAGATGGTCTATCAATTTGATATATAAATAAATGTCTATTTATACTACAGAATATTCATATAGACTAAAACGCATACATGCGAACACACACGAATATATATATATATATATATATATATATATATATATATATATATATATATATATATATATATGTATATATATATATATATAAACATTTACATATATATCATGTTTATATACATATACACAGGAACCAGCAAGCATTTATTTACTCTAATGTCAATATATATATATATATATATATATATATATATATATATATTAGCTTTTTAAAATGCCATATAAATTTTGCCTTTTCCTAGCTATCGTTAAATTTTGTACCATAAAAAAATTATTTAAATATATATATATATATATATATATATATATATATATATATATATCCAAAGTTATGCATGTCATATCAATAATTAAACTTCATATATATATATATATATATATATATATATATATATATATATATATATATATATATGTGTGTGTGTGTGTGTGTATGTGTGTGTGTGTAAAAATATATAGAAAATAGGAAAGAACTCGTTAGGTAAATAATCCAAAGTTCTTTAGAATTTTTGTTATTATTTTTAAAAATAGTGCTCGATAGAAAAGTAGAGCATAAATATAATTATTTATTTAAAAATATGATTCCATCGCCACATAAGAGTTCTCATGTTTCAAAACAAGAGCCGAAAACTTCAATATAATTATTTGAATTAAATTGAATTAAAGTACCAAGCTCTGTTCCATCTTCAAGCGAAATTTTTTTTTGAATAACTAATTCCTGAAATTTACACGTTTTATAAGCATATTCATTATTAAAATTAAAAAAAATTACTATGGTAACGGCTAGAGCAATTATTTAAAGAAAAGGGACGTAAAGGTTAATAATTTGTATCAATATCTCAGTTACATTCAAAGACGTCAAGTCAGGGTAAGGTTGGGGTGTCTAAATTTAAAGCGGAAGATGACATCGTCTAGTCTGGTTAAGTGTCTATGGAGATTTATTTATTTTTCTATTTTATTTTTTATTTTTTTCTGAAAGGGTTTTGTGTATATAAAAAAAACTGTCATAATTCACTAATATTTGTTTTTTTTTTTTGACGACTTCATAAAGGGTTATCTTTTTTTTTGTAGGCCATTTAAACTATTTATTAGACTATGGAGTTTAAAATTTGTATTTATTATTTTATTGTTTGTTTGTTTTTAATGCTAATTATTCAATGCGAAAATTTGATGATGTCGGCAAATACCGTTAACTCATGTCTATTGTTTAATAAATTTTTATTATTTAGAAACTTGATAATGTGTAGTTTTTCATGTAGGCATAAAGGGCATGGGTCATCCCAAGTTTTACAAGTTCTAGTTTTGTTTATAATTTTCCATTTTACTTTTGGTGTTTTATTCATTTCCTTCAGATGCCAAAAATATTTAGATAGAGATGTCTGATTTCTTTTATTTATATTGTTGAAGGAACCCGCCCCGATATTAGGCTAGTTTAGGATTTTTTGTTTGAATCTTTAGTTTCCCGTTTCTGGTTAACTTAGCTAGGGTATGCATGCTCATTGGCCCCTTTTATTTCTGTCCCTATTTTTCTTTTGATTATTTCCCCATCCCCTCCCTCGTTAGGTGGTCAGTGATGTCAGTTCTCTGGTTGATGCGGGATGACTTTCGTTTCGTGTGTGTGTTTTCGTATTTGTTATTGTGCTTGGTTTTTTATAATGTTATTATCCCGCAATTATTTCGTCCTGTTCACTGATGTTTCTGCCACATTTAGGGATTGTGGTTTTTTTTTTATTACTAACCCTATTTTGTGTTGTTTTATGTAAATAATATTAATTCATATTGTAAATAATCATTGTTTTTTTTAAAATTGTTTTTCCCCCACCCCACAGACTTTGAAATGTACATATGGGGACTAGTTAGGATTTCATAGAGAATTTGAGGTATTATGGTGGACGCAGTAAGAAAGGTAGGAGTGAATGTCTTGTTTTGGTGATAGGAATATTGTTGGTATGTTTGGGTCCGTGTCTGTGACTAGCTAAGTTTAGAATTAAGACAGAAGAAGACCATCCTTCCCCAACCCCCTTTTTTGTCCTTGTGCCACATTTTGTACATTAGTACAAATAAATAACTATTCCCAAAAAGATTTCGCTTGAAGATGGAACAGAGCTTGCTACTTTAATTCAATTTAATTCAAATAATTATATTGAAGTTTTCGGCTCTTGTTTTGAAACATGAGAACTCTTATGTAGCGATGGAATCATATTTTTAAATAAATAATTATATATATATATATATATATATATATATATATATATATATATATATATATATTGATGTATTAGGATATAATTGTGTCTGCCTTGTTATTTGTAAGATTTTCTCCTTTCCCTCCATCATATGTATCCAAATCCTTTCAAATGTATGTATTTGAACCCCTTTATATTAGAGTTGACTTTAACTGACCATTGAGCTTTTCGATGAAATCAATAAATGATTACAAAATAAAAATATATACACTCTGCTCCGTTTCTTCTTTCAATAATTATATAATATTTTAAACTTAATGCAGCGTTAATTTAAAATTTAAATTTGTAATTTTTATTTTTTAATATTACTTTCGTTCTCATTGCATCGGAGATATATATATATATATATATATATATATTGATGTCAGCTCAACACCCAGTGGACATTGAGATAAGCTCTATCCTTGATATCAAGCACTTTAGCCCATAAATATAGCATACTATATTTTATTATATACCGGATGTAACAGAAAAATTGTACAAATCGTGTAAAAGCAAAGTTTAAATTAAGCTCTGGACCATTATATCTTAGAAATGATTAAAGATATCTTACTGGAATTCTCCGAGGTTTTTATAGCACTATTGGATTCTATTTTGAACATTAAGAATGTATAATTACTCTTCATGCTTAACAGAAGAATCGTGATGAAATCGATCATAAACTAAAATGACATGTTCATCATTAATTAATTATAGCTAAGGATTTAGAAGCTCATGAAGGATTGAAATTAAGTTTATATATATATATATATATATATATATATATATATATATATATATATATATATATTATTCTTGGATCATTTTTCAACTTATGATGATCTTCGCCCTTTCTAACCTTCTAACTTTCTGACCTGAAGTAATAAGGTGCCTCCCAGGTTTTACGTACGGTTTCATTTTCAAGTCTTTTTTACTGATCTTTGGACTGTCATAGCAGAAGCTCCTCCTTCACGTGCCAATCATTTTATGGATCTTTTCTAATTGATCTTTTTAGCTTTAAGTTAAAATGATTATCCTTCTTCCTGTTGTGACCTCTATTTATGAGACAAAAATAGGCTTCCTGAAATTAGCAAATTAGTGATTTTCATTTGTCTAAAATAGTTTTATTAATAATTTTTGCGGGAAAAATTATCATAATTTTGGAGGCTGGGCCTTAAATATTTTGGTGGGAAAACCATAATGGAATTACAAGACAGTTTTTCTTAAAAGAAGGATTCTGATTGGCTGAAAAAACAAATTTCATTCTTTCGAAAATTCTTGGCTTTCTGGAGCCTGTTTTGTTGAAGAATGATCACATCTTTTTGTTAAGGGAAAAATGTTGGTTTTCTATAAATCAGTCCGTGGAGTATTGAATTTAATTCTCCGTCACAGAACATCAGATAACACAAGTTTATCAGCAAAATCTTTTCGAACACTTTTCTTCTTCGGTTAGAAATCATTTTTCAATATTTATAAGCAACAAGTTTACTAGTCTGTCCTGTGATATTTTTGAACGTAAATAATTTTTAATCAATTTAAGTTTAGAAAACAATCGCTCACAAGAAGCAACGGAAACTATTACTTTTAGCAACAGTCTGTTTCCCATGGATAATTCGCAAAAACATTCTTTGCCATATTTAATAACACACTTTAATACATCAAGGATATCAGGGGGTACCTCTTTACCTCCAACTCGAATTAGCAAAATGAAATCTATCATTTCATTGTATAAAAGAACACTGCCAATATAATTTGGATACTGATTTTGAAAATTCAAACATTCACTTTCGTCGTCTGAGACTAATAAATTCAAGTTAAGAAGCAATTTAAATATTTTTCTTTGTTCTGCCAAATGCTGGCCTCTCTCTTGAACCTCAACGACTAAACAATTGATAACTTCATTCATTACTCTTTTCATCTCTTCATTTGCTGTTAAAGCGGCATCTCTAACTTTTTCTCCTGGCATAATATTTTTCCTTCTAGCGCGATAATCAATTTGAATTCCATATTCTTCGCAATATTTTTCAGTTCAGTTCAAGGCATTGCTGATTATTTCTTGCTTTTCTATTACCATTATGTAGGTAAACCCTGTGTTGTGGAGTGATTTCGCAGTGGAGGCTTGTATTTGTACTAAGTCGGTCCTAAAATAGGTTCGACGTACAAAACGTTAGGAACTTGATATAATAGTTATTACGCAGAGTAATATTGTTGTGGTTGCTGATACTTTCGTATTCGACTAACTGTCGTCCGACATCGACGCTATTTAGTAACTGCTCCACGCAGTCACATGTGGCACAAAACCGAATTTAATGTGGGGTTCCCGAGCCCGTAGGCTCTGCCAAAAAATCCCCGTAGACCCCGCATAAACGGGATCGAGTCTGTCTACCTGCCCGGCATAGCCTCGTCTGGGTTCCTCTCTGCCCTAAGGCAGAGAGTTCGACTGTCGTCCGACATCGACTAATATTTAGTCACCCCCCCTACGAGAGTATCATGTGACACAAGGCCGGTTCTCCGAGCCCGTGGGCTTCAGCCCAAAATATACCCTTTGAATCCGTATAAACGGGTTCAGGGTCGGTTTACCTCCCCGAACGAGACTCCGCCCTTGGGCGTAGCCTCGTTCGAGTTCCTCCCCGCCCGAAGGTAGAGAGTTCAACCGTTCAGCCGGTCGTCTGACATCGACTAACCGTCGTTTCTCTGACTACTCCAACTTATATTAGGTGGGAGAGTCTATTAACTACAGAATAGGTGTGTTTCACCGTAACACCCTTGCAAGCCCATATCTGCTTGATTTCATTTTAGCTTTAATTGAAAGCTAAACGATTAAATTTACTATTTCTAGTAAGTAAAATACTCTGAAGTATTTCAGATAGAAATGATATAGATTGGAATATGAAATATTTGCTTGATTTTAAAAAAATCTCTTTACAAGCGGCCATTTTCTCACTTTTAAGAAATTTGTAAACGAAACAAAATTATCGATTTTTAAAAATCTTTCAAAAATAAAAAAAAATATATTTGTGACACGTTATTCGAGTAAAATTAGTAAATTTAAAGTTAAATTAATCTGATTGGAAACAAATCTTACTTATAGCATAAAAAGTCGGGAACAAACATTTCTTAACGACTGGTCCTGCTTTTCTAATGCCGTTATTGACGTATCGACGAGGTCCGACGTGTTGACGGGTTGTATGGATGATCAGAATTGACATAAATTTACGAAGTCCAAGTGAACGTATTTTTTTTGGAGCGGAGGGGGGGGGGTAAACTATGTAGTAATTTTTACAAATGAACATATTTTCACCAATTATCTAATATTTTATTGGCATTTAGTTACGTTTAAGTATGAGTTATGAAAAAATGCTAAAGTTAAAAATGCTTTAAATGTTTTCTTGAATTAATTTTCAAATTTAATAACTGAGATGTAAATGAAAAGCCATGACAGACATAATTCAGTTTATGAAATGTGATGGTATTTTATTTAATAATAATTTATATTTTTAAATATCTTTCTTTTAATTTTAAAATTGAGACATAAACATGCAATGAATAACGACAAGCGAATTTCTCTATAAATGGAGACAACTCTTACGACACACGACCTTTTCATAATAATGGCATGTACAGAATACCATATTAAGAAAAAAATTAACGTTAAAATTTTTTTAAAATTGTAAAAATTATTTTAAAAATACTGGGTATCAACGACTTTTACTAAACTTTTCAATTTTTGCTTCGTAAACATATTTTCTACCTCATTACAATATCACCTAAAAAGGAAATGCAGAATTTTAAATTATTATAAATGATTTCATTAAAATTAAAACAAATGAAAACAATTCTTGCAAAAATTCATTATTCATCGATTTTTTTTTAATATATCTTATTTATAAAATCAATTAAAAGTTTTTCTAATTAAATAATTAGATAGTTTTATTGCATTTTTTTTACGATTCGGGGTATATTTCTGGTAACTAGTGGTCTTGTTTTTTTTAAAAAATGGTTTACATTCTCCAAGGAATCCTACTTAAAAGTAGGATTCCTTGGAGAATGTAAACCATTTTTTGATTGATAAAAGAATTTCTGGAACGGAAATTTAATTTCTTCAAATTTTATGAAATTAATTAGGTAGGGAAGGTTGTCGGAGTTAGCTCCTCCTTGGCTCCTTAAACCGGAAGATAACAGCTCATTTCGATCTTCACCTTTCGGTTGTGCTCCCTAAACGCTGTTAACCCGAGGTAGAGACTAGCAAGTTACCTTTTCAGTTTAGTTATATTACGAACCTAGTCGTAATATACTTCTAGGCATTTTTAGGTCTTGGTTTTTAGCTAAGCTCTCCTAATTTTTTAGATAGACTTTATTGTGTTAGCTTTCCAATTCTCTTGCTAGTCTCCCTTACCACAAGACAGTGACTTCTCGCTAAATTTAGGGTCGGCGACTGAAACGATCGGTACGCAGGCCACTGGCCTTCGTGGCCAGGACGTTGACCCGGGCTGCGTATTAAGTTACGCTCCCATTTTTTTTTTTTTGTCTGCTAACTTGACGATAGTTGGAAACTTTGCTTTCTCCCTCTTACTTCTGGCTCCTTGCCAATTCTCGGCATTCCGTCCCTACTGGCTGCCTGCACGTCGTCCATAACCTTTCCCGTACACTACGTTTGTAATTATTACGGGAGATTACTAATATCGGACTCAACCGGCAGACACGCAACGCCTGCACTGGACCTTTGACATGTCCGAACAACATCGCAACGCCAGCTCCTCTTTCCTTCCCAACACGTCAAGTTGGCATCTCGGCAACGACCAACATCAACCTCAAACTACAATGACCAGCAGCGATTATCTGCAACGACCAACTTCAACTGCAACGACCATCTGCATGACCAGCAGCGATCACCTGTAACAACCAACCTCGACCATCAATGGCTGCACCGGAACATCTGCATTTCTACCGTTCCGACCACCTTTATTTCTTTATTACATTTCTAGAAGAAATTAGCTTATATCTTATATATCCTCGTTCTGTCGTCTATGTTGTTTCACCTTGTCAGATTTTAACGTCTTCGAAAATGTTAGCGGGCCTCTTATGACCTCATCACCCTTTTGTGATACGGGGGCACTCGAGGAATCCGCTACAAGGTAACATATTTAAAAAAGATTCGTACCAAAACAAATACTTTCCAAAATAATTTAATTCATTTGTAAATAAGTCCCGAAAATTTCATTAAAATCCAATAATTATTTGATTTTTGCAAGAATTTCTAAATCAATGTGTTTTTACCGGAAATAGCACAAAAACACGTAACGTAATTTACTAATTAACTGACGTTAAAAAAACAAGATTTTTAACCAAAATTTCGAAGGTGTTAGAAGGGATTAAATGAGTTTAAAAAATAATAAATATACAGTGTAACCCGGGTATAAGAGAAACCCGGATATAAGAGAGATTTTATATGGTCCCTAATTAGAGCCTGTGTTAATGTATATAAAATAGACCAAACCCGGATATAAGAGAAACCCCGGATATAAGAGACTTCTTTTCCGGTCCCGACAACTCTCTTATATCCGGGTTACACTGTAATTTGTTCTTTCCTCTTAATAATGATGATAAAACTCTGTTTTTATTGAGTTTGAGGCTTTTTTCATGCTATTTTTTTTACATATTCTTAAAATATTTTTTATATTTTTAAAATTTTTTTAAATATTTTTTATATATATTTTTTTATTTTATGTGGAGATGCCTATTATAATACAACTGAAAGATCTACAAAGGAAACAGTTTAAAATTTCACATTACCTTAAAATATTTTTAATATGAAACAAAGGTTAATAAAAAAATTGACAGTACAGTGTAACCCGGATATAAGAGACCCGGATATAAGAGAAACCCGCATATAAGATAGATTTTCTCTGGTCCCAAATTAGAGCCATACATTACCTAAACAAAATAGACCAAACCCCGGATATAAGAGAAACCCGGATATAAGAGACTTATTCTCCGGTCCCGACAACTCTCTTATATCTGGGTTACACTGTAATTAATTTTTTATGTTTCGTAAAACACGTTTTAAATTTCTTTAAAAGAAAAAGAAAAATACACTTCTATTTATGTTGAAGTCAACTTTTCCTTGGTTTTTTAGAAAATTCTGAAAGAAGTTGATTCTACGAGAATGAAAATGTAACTTTTTCAATAATAACCAAAAATCTTTTTTTAAGAAGTCTTTGATTTTATGGCATTCTATCTCCGCACTCACATATCTTTTGAATTTTCTTTTCACTACCAGTTCACAGACATGAAAAATCAAAATTAAAGAAATGGCGACAAAGTCTTGAACTTCTCATATAGGTGTGAAAAACTTTGTAATCGAGTAGGGGCTCACAAAAACTAAGGGGGAGGGGTGTAACTCGTGGTATACTCAATGACCAGCCCAAATTGATCACCGTGTGTAGGTGGGGTCCGTCCCAACCGCCAGACAGAGCTTTTTGGAGATATTTTATTAAATATGCTGGCGTCATTTGAACCCTATCTAAAATTTTCATCACAGGTTTGGCCAAATTACCAGCAGTCAAATATAAACATTTCAAAACTAAAAAACATTTTATTTATTTTTAATATCTAATTTTAGGTGTATTTGCTAAATAAAAACAAAAATAATATACTCTATCGGAAGTTCTCCACCCCCAGGGAGTGCCGCCCGGGGCCACCGCACCCGCTTCCCCTGCACGCTACTGATTGAAGTTCCACGAAGTTTGTGATTTGAAGAACTCAATTTTCAGGCTGAATTGAAATTTGGGTTCAATTCAGAGTTTTGGCTAAAATCGGTCTTTTTGTCAGAATCAGAGTTTAAGTGAAGATTTGAAGTTCCATGGAGTCAATTGAAGAATTCAAAGTTATGCTCTGTTTATAATAGTACAGTATTAAACAACATTTACCGGCCTGAATGTCCGAGAAATTTTCACAGAAAATATTCGTCCTCCGACAGGATTCGAACCTGTATCCTATACGGAACCATCATTTAGCTTGACGTGCGTTTAACTGATTTGGCTACAGAGGAGCGTTCGGTTACCAAGTTCGAATTTACTGTATTTAAACTTCAATCTTCCATGAATCTCTCATGTACATTCATATCTGCTCATGGTGTATCAAATGTAAACAAATGACGTCACACATTAGGAAATGGACAAAGTCCGACAATTATTTTAAGACATTTTTATGTTTATTCATTCTTTTTATAGATACAAATATTTAATTAAATGCTCTGATTATAATAGTACAGTATTAAACAATATTTACCGGCCTGAATGTCCGAGAAATTTTCACAGAAAATATTCGTCCTCCGACAGGATTCGAACCTGTATCCTATACGGAACCGTCATTTAGCTTGACGTGCCTTTATATAGCTTAGAGTATATAATATACTAAACAACCCGATATTCCGGATAATTCCGAACAAGAAAAGAAGAGAAAAGACCAAAAGATAAACAAACTGCAGTAAATCAAAGTGCTCAAAGCCTAGCGACAAAGCAAAAACTCGACGACTCAATCGACAAAGCAAAAAACGCTTCATAACATCAAAACTCAACGAAGAGCATCTCAATATTCTCGTGAATGCGC